>VZTF01004190.1:494473-778613 GCA_013397755.1 Cnemophilus loriae | reverse complement strand
GTTGCTGCCGAAACTCCTGCGGCGGAGTCAGCGCTTTCCTTTATTTAGGGGGGGAGACGGAGGGAGGAGGAGCCGCCGCGATCCGGAGCCGCAGCCCCTACAAAAGCGTGTGTGTGTGTGTGTCGGGGGTGGGGGGACTGCTCCCGACACCCCGCTCCCCCGCCGCGCACACGGGGACTCTTCCTCGTACAATGGAGGAAGAGCCTCCCTCCCTCTCTCTCTCCTTCTCTCCTCTCTGCCTCTCCCCGGGGTAAAGCTAGGAGGGGGTGTTCTCTGCGCTGGGACCCCCGCGGGTGCCCTCCCGCCGCTCGGTGCCCGGGGAGGGGGCGCAGCGCCCCGGGGAGGCGGCCGGGGCGCCTCCCCCCTCCCGCGGCAGCCGGGGGTGGGTTGTTGTTGTGGCAAGTTTCTCCTCCTCTGACAGAAATGGCGTCAATGGCAGCGAGTGTAGGGGAAGCCGCGGCGTGTGGGAGCCGGGGGGGGGAAGCAGCGGCCGAGGAAACAGGGAAGGGGGTTAGCCGCGGGAAAAAGGGGGATCCGGGGAAGGAAAGGGGGAGTTTCGGGAGGAGCCCAGCGCCCCCACCCGATCCTTGGCTCCCCTCCCCCCGCCCGGTGCGAGCGGCTGGTGCGGTGCCTTAGCGCTTTGTTTTAAATTCCAGGTCCAGCCTCGGCCGCTCAGCCACGATCGAGGCTTTTACCGCAGCCTGAGCTCATCATGAAGGTAAAACACTCGCTCGTGTGCCTGGGAGGAGAAAGGAGGGAGGGTTGCATGGAGAAATGCTGTCCTATCTGTCAGTCCATCTGTCCCGACCCCGGTGCGAGGCTCGGTGCTGGTGCAGATCCAGACTGCGGGCTGCTTCGCCCCCACTGCCGTGTTTCGGTGCCTTGGCTCGCTTGCTGATCGCGGGGCGAGCTTTGCTCCACCGCGTTATGCTGGGGGAAGCTGTAAGTTCCCCAAGCAGGGGCTATTCTCCTTCAGAAACATTGTTTGTAGGAGAATAAGGACATGGCTGCCTGGGCTGAGCTTGCTTCATGGAGGAGCAGGGCACAGTCACCCTGCTCGAGAAAGTAACGTTGTGGGGGAAATGCTGGCTCTACAACATTGTTTACTTGAATAGAGGGTAGATTTACTTACTTTCTATTCGTTAATAGGAGTTTTGTTGAATGAGTAATCTTGATGTAATCGGGGAAGGGTGTATGTAAGAGATTCTCTGCAGTGAAATGATTGCTGTAAGGTGCAGAAAGATTTTCAAACAGGTTCTAATTTTCCTCTCGGTGCTGTGTAGTATTCATGTACCTCACTGTCGTGCATTTTTCTTCTCTTAGACCTTTCTAGACTATTTATGTTTGGTATATTATGCAAGCTTTATAGAAAAAAAGATCGTATCGGTGCAGTAGAATGATTTCTTCTGTGTGTGGCAAAGAACTGTGTACCTAAAAGTAGTTTTTAAGAACTGCGTTTTGTTAGGGTTTTTTTCTACCATTTTGCTGATGTCTTGCTCAAACTGCCATTTATGTTACCGTGACCCCCATGTAATTCAGCTCCCGGTCCTGCTGGGCAGCAGTAAATCTCATTTCAAAATACTGTGAATCTTACAAAAAACAATTATTACAAACCTGTGATACATCAATTCTTTGGTATTTATTAATAAAAAAGAGCAGTCTGTATGTGTGCTCTTCTACTATCAGAGTTTTGCCTACTGTCTGTGAATGAGTATTATGTAAAATGTGTACCCAGTACTACATTCACTGCTGGAAATGGTAAATGAAATAGACTCTTAATTTCTAGATTGATCTGAATTGCTGCGCAGTGAAGTCTTTCTGCATAGCTGTTAAAGGTTTAGCATGTTTTTTTTTACTTTGGTGACTTTATGACAGTATTTTTTAAAAATCATGTTTTAATTGCCCTCCCTATGATTTTTCTTTAACAAGTGCTGAGATCTAAAATACTGCACCTGTCTGTCTTACTAAAAGTAAACTATTTATGAATTTACAACAACAGGCTGTTGAAGTTGTATGATAGGGAGCTTTCCAAATGTGGCTCATTGCCTGGTGGGGATACAGGAGACGGAAGCAAGATAAATAGGAGGCAGTATAGGGAGCTTTTTTTCCCCAGAAGGAAAAAACACTTATTTAAATGACCGTTAAATTTACATACATTTCCAATATTATTTTTCAATGTAAACAAATCTTACAGTTACCATAGAGATTAGGTTCAGATGCTGTGGTTTTAGAGCCATATTAATATGTAGATAGACAGTTGGGAGCATGAGGAGGTCAGATCACAAGTAGAACGCAAAGTGTTCTGTGAAATAGTGATATAGATCCACTTCACGCTAATTGAATGGATAACAGATGATTAAATTTAGAGCAACGAACACAAAAACCTGTTAATAGAGCCATATTTTTTAAAAAAACCCTTACAGTTTACTTATTTTTCGATAAGGTTTGTGCTACTATTGCATGTTTATTTTTAAAGTTGGGATAAATTCGGTCAGAGTGTTCAGGTGTTAAGTTTAAGTCTGTAAGTTTTGCAATTTGTGTGTGTATGTGTAGTGTTAAACTTATATATGCTTGAGATAACTCCCAGTACTTTATTTACTGTACTCTGTAGTGTTAAGGGGATTAATCTGTAAATCATTACTTTGAAGCTTTAGTTATTACAGGGAAACTTTTAGGAGAATTGTGGTTCCAGAGAAATGTCTAAGATTCAACAACCTAACCAGGATTATAGGAATGATGCAGTGCATCAGTCCTTCTGGCTGGTTTAAATTTGTAGTTTATTAGTTAAACTTACAAGGATACAAGCTAGTCCAATAAGAAGCAGTAAGGGAGAATGCTTGAGAGAATTATTAGCTTTCTGTTTGTATCACTTCAAGGTAACATTGACTATACTAGATCAAGATGCTGTTTAAATATGACTGTATATTTCTGTGCATTTATTTTTTAAGTTATCCAAAGAGTGTGCCTCAAGGACTCTTCAGCATATAGAGGGTTTAATGCTCTAAGACCTAGTCTTGCTTTGAGTCTGCTGACTGCAGACTTGCTTCTGACTACACGATTGAGGCCTGTGTTTTGATTTATGCCTTGGTCATTCTTTCAAGTGCAGAGGGTTTTGGATTCTGGTGCACAGAGCCTCAGAACTGGATTCCTTGTTGGTAACTTTGTCTCTTTACATGAACTTGAACAACTCATTTAGCTTTACTGACTCCTTTCCTCCACCTGTGTAGTATGGATAAAATGTTGATCTTTCTTTGTAAAACACAGTGAGGTATATTTAGGAACGGCACCAACAATTGTATTGATACAAAACTCTAAGTCACTCATGTTCTTACATTTCACAACCCTTTGACACAAGAGAGGTATGCTGCCTGCTAAGAGATTACCAAAGGTGTTGGTATAATTGTTCTCCTTGTAATAACCCAACTTAATCCAAGGAAATAAAGTCCCCTGTATAAACCAGTAACTTTAGCCTATTAAGTAGTCTTCTCATGGACTGCAAAGACCACTTAAAAACAGACTTGAAATATGTCTTGCAAGAAGTATTCAAGTCTTAACAGAATTATGCTTGTTATTGTGATGTTCTACTAAATCAGGCTTTTTCCTGTGTTGATTGACCTCTGATAGTTAATACAGTTGTGTAGATAATGGCTAGGATCGCTTGCATGTTGTGAAGTTTTTTTGTTGTTTACTTCAGCACCTTTTGTATAAGGCCTTTTTGTATTAAGTATGTGTCAGAAGAATGTAGAATCTGTTTGATGATTTAAAAACTAATTGCATGCCATCAAATTACTACTTAGTAAGTAGGTAGCAGCATATATGAAAGCATTCTTGTAGTGTGCTTTTCTTAGCTCCAAAATCAGGAAATAAACTCCACGAAAGCAAAGTGTCTGCTTTTAAAGAGAGAAATAAACATAAGCTTGGTTTCACTGATGATTTGTGCTAAGAACTGCTGCAAATGCTCTTGAGATTTTTAATATGTATCATGGCATTTGCTTGATACATAAATACGTGAAGGAAGGTAATATACCCACTGTAGTTAAAAAGTTCACTGTTGAGTGGAGATCAAAACAGTGGATGTCCCAGAAGCTAGAGCAATGCTCTATGAATTAAGAGATCTGAAATGATTGTTTAAATGTTTTGATGCTGTTTGCATGTTAATGTTTTTCATTCTGTAAAGTACAAAATATTTAATGGTTGTTGATACTTCTCTTTGGTAATCCTAGATGTTCCTGAGTGCTTGCTCAAAGTTGCCACACTAACAAATTAAGAAAGCCGTGCATAGAGTTTATGGTAGATTTTTTGTTTTGGTTTGGTTTTAATTCATCCTGAATTTACATTTTTGTTTCAGTAGTCTGTCCTAGTGACCTCTCCAGCTACCCACAGAGATCACTGGTGCACACTGATGCTGTAGCTGCTTTCCCTTAATGTGTGCCAGACCATTGCTCATATTCTCTGCCAGTATGGCTGAGGACAAAAGCAAAATATCTAGTAAACTTTTCAGCCACTAATTTCCGACTTCGAGCACAAGTCAGTTGAAAGTCCCATTGGTCTTATGCAGGCTGGAAACCAGTCATGGAATGTAGTGACCTTTCACTTTCTGGTTAACTATTTGAATTACAGCAGAAATGGAGATTTGTAAAGGAAGAGTACCATTAGAATAGTTTTTGTGATCGAGGCAGGAGAACAGGTAAGTCTTAAGAGGTGATTTTCCCTTCTAACTTGTTTTTACATTGTGAAAAATTATTTTCTTAAATTCTTTCCTGATGTTCCGGTTTGAACAAGTGATCAGAGGCAGTTATTGACTTCCTCATGCTTGCATAATTATGTAGAAAGGAAAGCAAACACCACTTGCACCAAGCAATTACAAGTCATGTTGGAATAATCTTACGTTATTTTGAAATTGTTTATTTGCACTTTTTAAATGCTAGTCTTTGTATATTTTACAGTGGCTAAACAGCATGGAGATCTTGAACTCAAATCTGCATGGGTAGTATGTGGCTGTTGAATAGTTGTATTGGTTGATAAGGGCTCAAAGTTAATTAGACCACATAGTGGAAAAAAGGCGGTCTTAGACTGAGAAGACTGAAGCTGTAATAAACTATGAGCATTAGTACAGTTAAGTTGCCTGTATTATTATCTTCAAAGTTGGTGAAGGATTTTTGGATCAATGCTTTCACGGCAGCATAACTATTGTATGAGCATACTGTCTAAGAGAAATGTTAGTAGGCAGAATAATGAATGTGCATATCTTCAGTGGAACACTTTGAGATGGTTATTCAGTTCACTTTGTAATCCAAAACAAGTATTGTATACATGTAGAGCAGAAGCATGCTGTGATACACATTGCATGTCTGTTTTCAAAGAAATTCTGCATTGTAGTTGAAAAGCCCTTTGAAACAAAATGCAATGGTTTTGAGATATTAAGCTTTACAATCACTATCAAATACTTAATCTGAATGCTTTGCTGATTGTGTAAATTGAAAAAATAAGTGCTAATTTTGAGAAAGTTGGAAATGATACTGTTGTCATAAATTGGTTTCAAATTTTTTGTTTAAATCCTACAGATACACACTTTTCCTTAGAAACACATGCTTTTATAATAGGCTGAAGAATAAAAGGGAGTTTGAGGTGTCCCCATTGAAAAAGGTAACACATTTTAAAGAAAAACCTAGAGCTTAACTTTACTTGGCACCCTAATGTGGTACACAGCCATCCAAATGCTCGATTGTTGATCAGTTCATACTTACTTGAAAGTAGTTAACCCACTTTCTGTTCACTACCTGTTGTGAAATGCAACAGTTAGATTCTCTGCATTTCTACTTAATAGGCCCTTCAGCTGTTTTTACGGAAATGTACAAAGCTGAAAAACATGGATCTTGAACTGTTTCTGCCTTAAATGTGATTTAGGTCACAGTTGAGAAATGTTGGGAAGTAAGGTATTGTGGCTGCTTGCTTTTTAATTTATGTGCTTTGGTAAAAAATACTACTTTTTGCCTTTTCCACTTAGCACTTGGTATTGTCCAGTTATTGTGCTTGCTATCACTCACTAGATATTTGCTTGGATATGTGCATGGAATAGATTTTTAAAGACTTCTAGAAGACTTCAAAAGGCCTCCAGGGAACTAAGGAAAATTGTTTAGCCCTTTGCATAACCTGAATGTTAGTGATTTAATATGTGTTAGAATAATTATTTTAAAAGGTTTTGATGGAAAGTCATAAATCTGGGTAGTTGGTTTTTTTGTTCTTTTTTCTGTTAACATGGGGTGACCAGATGAGGGGATATTTCAGAGAATTCAAGTAAGGAAAAGACAGCAAGCCACTTTGATATTCAATACTTGACAAGACATCTATTTTCCTTCGGAAGATTAGTTTGAACCAGGGGAGAAATTCAATAAAGAAAGCGCTATTGTCTTTCTTTCTTTCTTTCTTTTTTTTTTTTTTTTTTTTTTTTTTTTTTTTTTTTTTTTTTTTTTTTTTTTTTTTTTTCTTGGCAGACCATAAAGCAGTCATGACCTGTTTAGCAAGAAGTGTTCATAAGCAAGCTCTGGAAAGCCAGTTGTGAGAATGTCAGAGCAGGGTGGTGGAGGGTGTTGCTGAGTTATCTGTTACCTGTAGAAAACTAGGACTGAGATGAGCCAGCCGCTTTATGTGCGACCACTGTGTGATGGTGACTTCCTGAGTGAGTGTATATCAATTAACTGAATGTGGAGTGCCATTTTGGGGGTTCCTGAACCTGTCTTCACTATGAAGAAAATTGTGCTGAACTGTGAAAAGGCATTTTCTGTACTGTGAGCAAAAGCAGTAGTCCTGTCCAGTTAACATGCAGTTACTTGCTCCCATTGCTGTTGTCTTTGAGCCTGTATTTGCTCTAGAGTGAAGATGGTGGTCAGTACACCGAAGAAGAGACTTTCTAGCATCCAGAACTCCCAGATTAAGTAGTCTTTGATTGTGATTTACACAGATTACTTTAAGGAGTAACTGTTTAGAGACAGTATTCATCAGTTGTCATTTAAGCTAACTGTGAATGAAAACTTCTATAATAGAGAGCTTTGTTGCAGAGCAGATCACCCAGGGTGGACTAATGTGAATAACACTGTTCTTGAGCAGAGGAGTTTGCTGTTCTTACTGTTTAATCTGTTGGTTTGTCCCCCAACAACCTGTAGCAAAGGATTTTGCTTTATAAGTAGTTTGTCAAATTAAGCTTGTATGGTCATGATAGAATGCAGTCTTGTCTCCTTCTTCCATTCCTGGCTGTTTATTCTTGTTTTCTTCTGTGCTAGCACTCCATGTGTGTGGTGCCAGAGTACACAGAACTAAGCTGAAATTAAGAACAATCAGATACACTCTTCACTTGCAGACTGTCCCTGTCCTGGCTGATCCCTGGCACAGGAAGAAAGGACACAAAAGCAGAAGTGCACCAAGACTGATTGAGACTGGTTTAAACTGCATGTGGCCACGAATTCTTCCCCATCCCTCTGCCAAGTTAGCAGTTTACAGTCATCAGGCTAAACATTTTGTAAGCTCTCTACAGGTGAAATTGCCATACATGGTTTTTTGTGCTTGCTTGCTACCTAGCACACCAGACTTCTTTACAGGTTTGAAGTCCACGTTTTCTAGAAGATGTTGAGTGAAAAGATTTAATTGAGTTGAATAATGAATAAAATTTAATTTTCAATATGATAAACATTGATTTCAGAAAATGGAGAGGTCTTAAAGAAGAGATGGTATCAGATGAAAAACTCCATTTTTTAAGGAGACCGATATAAGCTTTGCTTTCCCTCCTCCTTTAAGTTCTTATTCAGTATTTGAAAAGAATACCATTAATAACAATTATGTCTCTTTCTACTTAAATTAGAGAAACAGTTGGCATTATAATTCTCTGTAGAAAGATATTTATAAACATTAGATTTCTATCCTATAAAGGTGACAATCTCTATATACCTAATATTTACATTAATAATGCGTTCTGATGATAGGTATTTTTACCAATGGGTGGAAGATGTAAGCAATTGTGCTACCTTTATTCCAAATTAAAACAATAGGAAGTGATAATTTGGGGAGAATTTACATCACTCTTTGATGAGGAAATTGAAGGGAATAGAAGTCAAACTTTCAATTTTTTTTTTTTTGAATGTGTTAAGAAGGCCCATATATTTATGGGTAGACAAGTGGAGACTTGGTGACAGTTGGGTGTTAATGCCTGTTGGAGATGGTAGAGTGAGGTGTGTGACATTTTCTGCTTATTACCACAAACTTAATGCAGATATTTGGATGATATGTTGTCTTCCTTTCCAAGAACTGCTGTTCTGGCTGAGCTTTTATCTGTGATCCTTTCCCTTTTCCCTCTTAAGTGTCCTTCTAAGTTAGTATTCCTCATCGTTTAGACGATCCTTCTAAATGGGATTTGGGAAATGGGATTAGACTTCAGCAAAATTCAGATCCAAGTGTACCTGATGCAAGGTTTCAGCTAGTAATAAATAATGTAGTAGGGAGTAATTTGTTTTTTCACATTCTCTTCTGATCTGAAAAAAAATGTTTCAGTTTGTGGCAGGGCAACCTGATCCACTGTGATAATTTTTTTCCTTCCTATTTTCAGCTATCCTCTCAACAGCAGATTGCAAGTGCTAAATCTCGTTTGTACATTTAAAATAGTCCACTTGGTGTTTTCTTAAAAATAAACGTGGAATACATTCTTCTAAGATTACAAAGAATACTTTAAATTAATTTAAAATGGTGGAAAAGACTTTCCAATATCCTTTATGAGTATTTAAGTGAAAGAGTGTTAACTTAATCTTTTTGTTAATGCTGTGACACTTACGTTGGTGTAACTTCTTTTCCTGGGAGAAATAATAAGGGATTGAGACGTTTTTAAAATGAGTACATGTTACACCACCATTTCAGAATTCAGGAATTTGTAATTGAATATGTGTTTTCACTTTTTAACTTACTTTACTGCTCTGCTTATTGAAAGATAGATGTTGCTGTAATATTAAATGAATGTTACTTCAAATTACATCACTAAACTTAGAAATAATATATATATATGCTTCTTAATCTTTGTCCTTCCATAAATATAAATGCATTTTTGAAAACATAGCAATAATTTTATAAATTTCCACTTCAGTTTCTTTAGAAGGTTGTCCTGCTAGATGGGCGTCAAGGGAGATAGTGAAATACTTAAGCATAAATAAGACTGCAGTACTGTTTGAAAATTAGAGTTTGATATGTACCAATACCTTGCTGCCTGGAACAGAGACAAAAATGGAGACAATAATTCAACTTGGAGTAATTTCCATTTTCTAAATGCAGATTCATTCTGAGCTGCTCTTCCAGAACTTTACAATGACAATCCACATACCTTTACACATAGAACATGATTTGGGTAACTGTGTGGTGCCTTTGTCTTCTTCGCAGAATTTCATGCCTATTTTCCTGCAATGTTGGACAATTTAAAAGACATTAAATCTTGTATTCATTCCTTTACTCACAGATTACTAGTGCAGATTTTACATTCCTAAAAATAGAAGTAGTACAAAAGATTGTGTCACTTGATGACATACAGTATTGGATACATGGGTTGAAACCTGCAAAGTCACTCTTCAAATATATTCTGATGTTCTTGATCCATTTTAGAATTGGACTGCCAAGGTTCCTGCCAAGTGTGTTCCCTGGAATAATTTAACATGAAGTTCCAGAAAAGTATTAGTATGTATATTAGATGCCTGTCTATGCTAATTCAGTTTTTCTTTGCTAGCAGTTCTTTGGCTGTTGAGCTAATATTCTGATTTCATTTTACTTTGCCTGATGCAAGCCAAAATATTGGATTGGTAAGGTAAACATATTTCATTTTATTAAAAAAAAATCATCTTCTATTTCATACATTGTACATGATAGTACATATTTATATGTACACTTGCCAGTGTAGGGTGATTTAGGTTTTTAGATGCAAGTGAAGTGAATGAGCTGCTTTTGTCACATTCTATATAGTAAGACAAATACTCTTTTGGTGACAGCATAACAATAATATTTATGAGAGAGATAGGTGTATGTCCTGCTATGACAGACTTTTTCACTGGTGTTGTGTTTGGCTTTGGTAGCATCTAGCTAGCAACTCAGGTGGTAGTAGGTCAACTTTAAATTAGTGGAATGTCTTTATTTGTGTCTCAAGTAGCACTGATTTCAGTTCAGTAAAATTATATTTACTCTTTTTTACATTAAAATAGAGAACAATCTTCCTTTTTGTCACTGGAGTAACTTGCTATGCAACAGCACTTACTTGAACGTTTGAAATGGTGTAATGAAATCCTAATTATGGTCTGACAATAGATATTAAACATAGCGTTTATTATGTGTAATAAAAATGATCCATGAGACTTAAGCTGGCCTCATCAGGTTTCTCTAGTTATGTATATTGTATTTACTTAGTTGGAGTTTTGAGGAAACAAATCAGCTTTTAAGATCTTCACAGATATATATATATATAGATATAGATATATAGATATATATATATTAAAACAAACAAACAAAAACCCAAAAGGAAGTGGTAAATTTGCTTCCAAGGTACTTGATTCCAGTCAAACTCACATACCAGAATTTTGCTATCTTACTGCTATAGCTGGATATCCTTACTATGTTTGCTCAGAATTGAACTTGGGGAAGAAAACGCAAACCACTGCAATACTTGAACGCGATCTGAAGATGGGACTGTGTTTACAAAAAAAACTCCTTAGTCTTGAAGGAACTGCACCATCTTTCCTTTTTTTCTGGCAGTTTCTCTTCGAACAGTTTTTGTGTCCACTGAAACAACATTCCAGCCAAGTAGTATGTGGGCACATCAGGTGCTTAGTAAGGCCAGCGTGAATGCTTTAACTGGGTATTCCTCTTCTAGCAGGATGATGCACAGTATTTCTGTGAAAATAAATATTACATTGGGCTGATTAGTCACACGGTAGTACTGGAAGATTAGGTTTATCCTTTAAGCCATGTATTTCAGAATTTCTCTTCAGTTATCTTCTTAGGCTTAGGGAAAAAACATCGATCATAAACATATAATTAATTAGAATTTCATTGGCATATGAAGTCGATACTGTAACCTGGTGATTTGATCTGATTGTGAGACTCCTGTGTTGTGTCTTGGAACCGAAGACCCTTGAGGTGCCTCTTGTTCAACTTTCGAGAACAGAACAAGGTTTCATGTGGAAAGTAACAGTAGAATTGTTGACGTACAAAAGACTATCAAGTAAAACTTTGGTAGACTTTTTCTCTTTCACTTTAGTAATCCTAAATGTTACTTTCTGAAAAGAAGCTGAAAAAATGAAGGTTTTAGTATAAGAGGCTTAAAGACTTTTAAGAAAAAAACTGGGCTTTACATAATAGCTTCAGCACACTTGAAAGCAGTGAGCAGACTCTTACACTACCTATGCAACTTCAAAAATTTTATTCTCTGTTCTTTAATATGTTGAAGAGTTTTGTGGAATCTGAGCAAGGATCTTTCTTTAAATAGTCACTCCCTGGAAATGGCTGCCATTAGTCACAGGCTAAGCCAGCTGAAGATGTTTTGGAAACAGGTGCAGCAATGAGTAGCCAAAGAAACTGAAGTATTCTGGTTGGATAAATTAGATTAAAGGTATGAAACAAGTAGTTTAGGTTCTTTAATTCCTTAAATTCTGAAAGGTAACCTAGCTGAGTACTAACTGCTTATATATTGTTCTTATTCCCTATATTACTACGGTGGCACTTAGAGTTTCTGTGTAGTGTGCATCTAAAATATGTCTTCATAATTATGCAGCACGTGATAAATCTCCTCCAAACTTGTCTTCAGCTGGGTATTTCTGTTTTCTTAATATCTGTTTTATTTTTAATGCTTGCATGCTTGGTTGGCTATGGGTATTTTCTGATGGAAAAGTAGAACTTACTTGAACAGGAAAATCTTGCATCACTGTTCCGAATGCCACATTGACTACATTTTGCCTTTCCCCCCCAAACCTCCTTTCACTAACTTAAATACTGAACTCTTACATATAGGTGGAGAACAACTCTGCAAGATGAATGCTATTGTGGAGAGGAATAAGAAAGAGAAATGATTAATTTTCTTTTAATACCCTTGCTACTGACCATGCAAGAGTATGTGGGTAGTGGTATTCTCCAAAAACAAATTGAGATGGGAGAGAAGTTTGCATGTATGCTTATGTTTGTTAAATTTCTATAAGTTAGGAATTGTGTTCCTACAGGTTAGGACACTTGTAAAACTAGCTCATAGAAGAATATTATTAAAGAAAGACAGTCATTTTTATTATGAAAAAAGATAAATAAAAGCGGTGGACTTGAAATTTTAGTCCTCACTTTCTTTTAATCCATGCGCAATTCTACTGAGTTACATATGCCTTACTCCAGAAGAGGCATTTATTTCTGTTAATCTGGGGAAAGTGGAATATACAAATAAGTTGCCGGTTTTTTCAACTTGGAGAGTGAGGGAAGGATTTACAATTTACTTAATAGTTTGAGGAACTGTCCATTTGAAAGAAAAGTGCATTGTGGAAAATAATGTTTATATTTTTCTGGAAGAGGATTACATTAGTGAAAATCAAGTTTATTCAATAGTAGAAGTAGTCTGCTTGTGAGCATGATTATAATTTACTGCAGTTTTCCTGGGTGAATTATTTGTGGTACTAATTTCTTTGCTGCCCTAGCTAACCAGTTTCTAGCTTAGTTAAGACATCTGTGTTCTGCAAGGATATGTGTATTTTACCTGACAGCAGTGGCCCAGTAGGTGCTGGTAAGAAACACGGGATTTAACAGAAAATAATGTGGTTTTTTTTTTCTCTTTCAGACTCAGATAATTGGTTATGTGATTATAATTGGCTATATAGCTAAAATCTTAACCAGTCTACTCTCTGCTCTTCTTGACTGGAAGCTATCTGTACTCTTAACCAACCATTTTATTGCAGTGGCAGACCAAACTTAATTTGAATTGGTTTTTGTGCTGCTTGGATGCCTCTACATAGTGCAAGTGTGTGTATAGTAATGCTAATACTTCACTTCTCTTTAACCTTATTTGTGTCTTGTCTCCAGAAGCTGCCTTCTCATTGTCTTTAATGTAGTGCCGTAGGTTCTGTAGCCTGTTTCTAAGGAGATTTGAAGATACAGTTAAGCAGTCTTGTTGTTGATAGGCCTGTTCATTATTCAGGGACCTGTAGCTCCGTTAGAATATTAAGGGAAAATCAGAACATTGAAAAACTTTGGCTAATGCAACTCTTTGTATATAATTGTATATGCATATATATAGTCACCTTTTTCTTTGCACATGCAATAGTTGTGGTTGCTTTAAATTTTTATGAGAGTTTTTTCCCGCTTTTCCTTTTTTTTCTTTTACTGGGAGAGGATGCTGAAGAATTTTTTGACTATTTTGAAGGGTGAAATATCTTTCTGTAAAGATAGATCTTCATATTTCCATAAAAGATAGTAGAGAGATAGATATTTGTATTGCAGTATAATTTACTGGCACTTCAAAGATTCTAAGACTGTACTCTAGGTGTTAGAAAATAGAGCCTCTGCATGGACTAAGGCTGAAGTACTATTGATATTTTGCATGCATGTAGTTATTGTATGCTATTTGTATCTTAGCTAATGTAATGTAAAATAATTTTTTATTAGGAAGAAGAGTCTTCACAGGAAGCTTGGAGAGAAAAATGAATATTTGATAAGTGTAAAAGGGGAAAAAAATCATAGGAAAGGATTATCATCAGGACATTGAAAAATATGTCTAGAATGTATCATACCAAAGACATTGCAAAGAGACCAGGCTAGATATACCTGTAAAGGGTAATACTTTTAATTTTTACTTCCAAAAATTTATGCAGTGAAGGTAATAGTGGTCAAGTTTACACTTACTTATATACATACACATGAACACATACATATATATTTTAATATCTAGAAATTACCTACAGTTCTTTAAAAGGTTCAATTTGTTGGCTAGCTTGCCTTCGAATTTCATTACATTTATATTCTATTAGATGTTTCAAATGCATAATTGTGACATAGGGAGTTCCTGGAAAGCCACATATAAGGGCTTACTATTTTTAAGCCAAAACATTGCACTCTTGGTGTATTAGTTGTTTTATCCAGTTGAGATGTGTTTCGTTAGCTCTTGCATAATGTTTCCCTTGGAGACTCAAGAATAGCATAGCAGGTTACTGGTGAGGAATAAATGGCTAGTTTAGACCAGCAGTGAAGATCTGTGAAAATGTTCCAAAGAAGAATGTGCTTAATGCTAAAACCTAAGGAAAAGTGTAGGGATTAGTGTGTATCTAGTCGAAGTCAAACATCGTCAAAACCCAAAACAAGAGAAAAGTATTTTGAATTTGGCTAGTTTGCAAAATGAGAGTCTTAAAAGTTATTGCTGGCACTGACCTAGAAAGGAAGACAGACTGTTGGTCTGTGCATGGTAAATCTCCTGAAGCCAGTGGAGAAATTTGAGGATATTTTTTCAGAGCAAGTCACTGGAAAGTAGAGGAGAGCCTGGTTTGCCTGTTCTAAAGTGCATCTTCAGGTTCTGTAACTTGTGTTTATATCTCAGTGAATCTGAGCTTTGCACTTTGTCTGAGATGAAAACAACCTGTTCAGAAAAGCCACGAGAAAGGCAAAAGGCAAGTTGGTAGAGAGGAGTTTTTTTCTGTGGGTAAGGTGTCTTTGTGCTACATGCTGTTAATTTAACATAGTCTGAAACAGAGCCTTAGATGACTGTATCTCCACCAAGTCTGAATTTATCAGAAGAAACTAGATGCCAGAGGTGTAATTGAATGAAATTATCTTTGCAGTGATATTGAACAGTCGATGTTTTTAATCGCAATGTCAGGCTCTGCGAAGGGGGAGAAAGTCTGCATATTCATATCTCTCTAACTGTAGTGCATCTGAGTGCATGTGCTGTGTCAAACAGTGCTAGTGGGATCCCTGCGTTAAATCCATGCAAGACCATGAGACCACTGAAAGAATGTTTTCTCATATTTTGATCTCTTTGCCAATATGGTGTAACCTGAAACAGGTTTTCTGGGTTCAAGTGTGTTTTGGTATATGTTACTGCTGTTAAACTCAGTAGTTACCCTGTGCAAGGCAGTGACTTGTGAGCAATCTCGCTTGTGCAGCTGTATGGTTCTGGTTAATTTTCTTGTTCTACTGTAGATCTCTGCTCCTTGAAGGACTTCTAAAGAGTGCCTTAGCACTGGATCATCATCTTGGTACAAGTTATCTGTAGTCCAGTCACATTAAATATCGCATTTTTCAGGAACGTCAAACCAAGCAGTGCTTTTTGACAGGACTGATCCCACTTATTAATTGAATTAAGCAAAGTATCTATTTTGTGGTGAATTCTGAAATTTTTGAAATTAGTTCTCAGTTTACAATTGGACTTCTTATTTTACGAAACCAGATTAATTTAAAAATGTTTCGTTCTGTGATGTAGTGGTAATGGTACTTTGCTAGTTCTCTATAAAAATCAAAACTTAGTCTATTCCTAGGGAATGCTCAGTTAAATCATTAATACCTGCTTTGTTTGCAAATAATGTGTGCTGGATATAAAACTTAACATTAACTGGTTTTTTAAGTGCTATCCAAGTAGATTAGACTTTAAATACAAACTTGTATTTGACCTTGCATGTACTCCAGTGCTGAAGTGCTTTCAGCCAGTTTAAAGCCACTTCAGGGTTTTAGTGGAGATGTTTGACTGAAAGCTGTTTGACACCCAGATCATTTGAAGAAGAGACAGTTAGCTTGACTATCAAGTTATTAAAGAAAAAAAAAAAAAGTAGCATGGTAAATGTCATCTTTCTCATCCAGCTAAGGGCCTCATACATTCAATTTTTGCAATGTGGGGGAAAAAAAAGAAATTAAAGAGCTAGAATGTGCAATAAAAAGGTAAATATAGAAAATGCTATCAAATACCTACAGGAAATGGTGGGGAAAAGAAGAGGATTATTTTCTAAGTTTTGAAATTTCTGTGGTTTTTTTGCAAGAACCTTACAAGTTTTAAATTACTGTGGAGTACTACTTCATCTTGTAGTTTGAGGCAGGCTGTCAATTTGCCCATTGACTTATCCTCTTCTACTTTGTTAACTCTGCTGTGTGATCTTACAATGAAATAATACAATGTACTAAATTGAAAGGAAAATAATTTAGCAAGACTAACAGAAACAAGTGAATTAGTGAGTTGAAGTACTTTAGCCCTTAATCAAAGGTGTATCAGAACAGATCCAAAAGGAAGGAGGGGCAGGGAGAGGCATCATTCGTGTGGATTTGAGTTTGGAGGGCCAAGGCTTTCCCCTTTTACGCTTGTGAGTTGTTAATTTAACTCACAAAAGAAATATGAAAGAACACACCATCTGTTTTAACTGCTGGTGGTGAGCATCTAGCAGTACACACCTCCCCCCCACCTTTCCCAGTTTCAGAAATTAAGAACTACTGTTGTCAGTAGGTAGTGTCTGTCACCAACTTTTGATTGTTTAGACCCATTTTATTGGATTTATTTTTGATGACTAAATTTTTTTGTTGTTTTCTGCAGGTAGACAGATTTTAGGATATTTATCTAAGCATTCCTGGGTTTCTTAGAGGAGTGAATAGGTTCAACCAATTTTTACTAGACTGATTTTCTAACTTTACATAATGATCAAAACTCCATCCTGATGATTATTCGAAGGAACCAGGAAAAAACAAATAAATGAGTGCAACTTGCATTTAGAACAGTTCTATTTGATTAGATTTCTGCCAAAAAGAAGCCATATACTTCTGCACCAGTTAGGTTTTAAAGCACTTCCTGTCAGTTCTGTAGCATTCAGGCTGTTTTGCTTCTTGCCCCTTGTCTACACAAAACATTCATATTTTGATTCTTATACAGGTAGTTTTGTTTTTTGGTTGCAAATATAGCAGAAACTGTGTTAGTAATTTCTCACTTAAGATAAGATTTTTTTTTTCTCTTTTAGCAGTTCCCATTTTTCTTCTTCCCCTCCTGAATTTAACTAAAGGGCCTAGTCTATCTGTTCCTTTGCAAAGATAAAGCATTATGACTATTTCGATTTCAGAAATCTAATAAACAACTGTATTAAATACAAGCTATGTTACCAGATTTTTTTTTAAGCACTAAGAAAAATGCTTTATGAAATTCTAATCCATTATAATGGGATGTCTTTGAGGCTAAAGACCCCACAGCTATAATAGCCACAAGATCGCAGGATTTCAGAGCAATGAATATAAGTACAAGGCCGACAGCTTTGGCCTACATAATTTGTTGAGAG
The DNA here is from genome assembly GCA_013397755.1 of Cnemophilus loriae. Taxonomy (NCBI): domain Eukaryota; kingdom Metazoa; phylum Chordata; class Aves; order Passeriformes; family Corvidae; genus Cnemophilus; species Cnemophilus loriae. The sequence goes on along the minus strand of VZTF01004190.1, from coordinate 761,328 downwards.
GAAGTGGGGACTGACTGCAACAGTTGAGCTTTTAAAACTAAAGAAGTGAACAGATTGTTGCTGAGTGGATTTATGTACAGAGTATTTTTAAAATTAGTACTATGGTAAGTAAGTTGAGCTCTAACCAGAGATGAAACCATGTGCATACTTCCTGTCTGTCTGAGACATCGCACAAGTGCCTGGGGGTGGCAAAATGAGTTTTGACATACATCAGCACAAATCAGAAGTGTTAAAGCTGGTATTTCTTTGACTGAGTGATTTTTCTGATTACTTTGATAGGCTGTTTTGTGTATGGGGCAATTCACAGAATCTTGAAAAGCACGGGTAATTGTTTAGAAGACTACATGTTCTGTAGCTGCCTTTTATAAAAATATTTTGTTTTAACTGTGGGAGTTCCTTGTTGATACAGAATTTGAGTGTGAATACCTATAACCATATTAGACTTAGTTTGAACTGCTACCTCAAAAGCTGCTTGATCATCCTTTTAATGTGTATTTAGTAAGACTGTTGATTTAAAGCCTCGAAGTGACAGAGTATTTTAATCGATCTTATGATCTCTTCAAGCAATTAGTTACGCAGCATATTAACCTCCTTTTTTTAAACCTAGAAACTCTGTTCATCCTGAAGCTATGGGATTTTTAGTGCCCTAGACTATAAGATTAAAGGTCACTGCAATATTGTTTTTTTCCTTTGCCATAAAAGAGCGCTTGAGCCTGACACTGTAGGCCAAATCCAGTGAAGGACTGTAGCTAACCAGTGGGTGTTTGTGATACTTCTCAGCGTGAGTGATGGCACTGTGGAAGTCTTCTTTATATTATAAACGTGGGCATGTGGCACTGGATGCTCCGTCCCCTGGGCAGAAAGAACTAGGTAATAGTGCTGTATAAAGTAGGGTAGATTCTGTTGGATGGTTAGCTGAGAACCTACCTGCAAGCACTCATGACTTTTTCAGGCATCTCACTTCCTTTAATGTGTGTCGTGTAATGGATTTGCAGTAGTCGAGATCCTCTGGAGGAGTGAGGCTAGTGCTTTATTCAATAAGCCAAGACTCCCAGCACATCGAATCAAGAACTTTGCTGCCTTCTCATCTAAGGTTTTAGCATCTGGGGCTGGAGGCAGCCAGCAGGCTGAGCTGGGGAGCCATCAGCAGTCAACGCTTGCCAGAGTTCCATGGTGTGGTACGTGCCACATTACTAGTTCACTGCCTTTGACAATGGAACATGCCACATGCTATCCCTGCCTCCTGAGGGGGCAGTTCTTGGAAAAATAGCCAAAAAATAAATGGAACATGAGGCAATGTCATACTTCTGCCAAAAAGGCAAATGCCATACTGGAATGTCAAAGTATTACTTGAAAATTGTGTGAAATTATATTTGCTTCTCTTGCAATTAACTAGGCCATACCTGTGTCTGATTTTAGGCACCACCTAGAGGTATGGGAGGTAATTAAATGAAACTCCAGAGGGACAGTTCAAAATACAGAGCCTATAGGTAAATATATATATATACACACATATATATAAATTTTTACCTATAGATAAAATTTACACCATAAGTTGTTTTTTTCTTTTAGAGATGGGATTACTCTAAGGAGTTGCATCTCTTGAAAGCTACAAAGCAGAAGTACACTCGTCTCCATTTGCAATATTGATAAGACAAGAAATAACAGTAGCAAGGAGTGTTTAGATGATATGTTACAGAAAAGCCTGTAAGCACTGCAGAGAGTGTGGGATATTCCCTCCTAAATGTAAGAATAGGTTTTACAGACACCTGTTATGAACAATACAGCTAAAATGATCCTGCTGAGAGAAACGACCTTGATAACCTTTTATGTGTAATTAAGTTTTTGTTTGTTTTTCCCAGGAATCTCATCCAGTGTAATTTAACATTTGATAAAGTGGTTAGATTAAGTTATTTCAGTCTCTTTGTAGGTATTTGCTAAACTAATTTTCATAGTTTTTTCTCAGTGTCTTGTCCCTGGCCAGCAGTTTTACACTGAATTACTACACAGCAATGGAAGGAGCATGGCAGATTTAAAATCCACTCCCTTGTCTAAAATTCCTTGTGTTGCTATATGACATTAGACATTTTATACTACCATGCTTTTGGAACACTCTTGTGTACAGTTGGCTCTCTGCTACAAATTCATTTTGTCTCCAGAAGCACAGTGCACGTGTTCTTAGTTCCTGAATGCTTGGATTTGTGCATAGCCTTCATGTGCAGATTGGTTGTGCTTAATTTACTAAATAATGTGTCTTGAGGAAGGATTGATTCTCAATAAGAAAACTTCAGGTTTTTCACTTTGTTTTGTATTTACATTTTTTGTTTTGTATTGTTTGACAATTGTATGTAGGTTTGACATTACTTTTGGTACTCCCCCATCATTCTCCTAGCTAGCAACAATGGCGAAAACCAAATCCAGAGGCTACATATGAATTTTTTACCAGACTAATGATGTGATTTAATGTGTTATTCTGTTAAAATTTTAATGTGGTTTTCTAAAAACTACTTTATATTAAATTACAGATCAGCTACAGTCATGATTTCATACAAATATACAAAATAACATCTCAAATGCTTAGAATTTTGGAATATAATTTTATCAGTACATATTTAAACATTGTCATACTAACAAAATCATAGCTGTATTTAGTGAATTGACTTGGGTCAGTGTTTAAGAAATCTCATTCTGCTCGGAGATTTTGAATTGTATACCATTCCTTCAGCTTTCCCTTTCTGTTCTAACCTAGGAACAAAAATAACTCCTCCCGCCTTTTCCTTCTTCATAGTCAGTTTAGAAAGTGTTGTACAAAGAATGGAAGTAAACCAAGGCAAGAAATTTTATTTTGTATCTGCAGAAGAAGGAGTCGTGGCTTATGGTTGGGGTTTTTTGGGTGTTGGTTTTGAGTTTTGGTGGTGATTTTTTTTAATGTTGTTTTTCAGTTAAGCATTAATTTACTTCTAGAGTTTTACACAACAGAAAATAGTTTTAAAAATCGATGATAATAAACAGAATCTCAATATGCCACAATTTCAGTGAAAAAAACCCCAGCATTCTTAGATAATTATCTGATTTTAATATCTTTTCACTATTCCTGCTCTTGCTATCAGTTTTACTATCTAAAAATATTATTGTATTTTTCTGTTAACTAAAATGCCAGTATTCTCAGTTACCTAGAATACAGACAAGTCATGTCACATACATAGATTTTCCTGTTCTGTATACTGTTATACTGAATGTACTGTGCAACTAACTTCTTAAAAAGAAAACAATCATTAAATTGTCTTTGACTGGAAATAGAAATAATGCCCAAGAATTATCAAATTGTTTAAAAATAGGTTTGTTTAGGGTTTTTTTTCTCTTGAGATTTCATTGACTGTTGATTTTTCAGACTTTACATAGTCACTTCATCATTTTGCTCAGGAACAGCCTGGACTGGTTTGTTTGATTAAAACTATCAAATGATCTTTGTTCCAATCCATTTGGAATGCAAGCATCTCATTAGTATATCATTCTTTTCAGTGCTTTGAAATATCCCAAGTTTTTCATAGCAGCATCTCTAGACGAAAATGTGGCACATTTTTTAAAATGAGGCAAGTTTTCCAGACCTAGTAATTTAAATAATGCTTCTAAGCAATATCTGAAGCTTTTAGTTATAAAAAGGGTGTTTATCAATGTAAAAATTGAATTTAACTTAGTTAAAATGCTGAACAGGTATCAGGTAACAGATATCTTTTTGCTGAATTATTTTACCCTCTAATAACAAACATTTTATTGATTGCTTCCTTTTTTTGACTTACGGTTCTCCATACTAGAATGAATTTTGATTCTCGCATGAAACACAGGAAATGTGAAAGAAGTCTTGAAAGTATTTGTGATTAAAAGTCTTCATTGAGAAGCTCCTTATTTCAAATTAATTGTTACTTTTTTTTATCTGTATGTATGTAGAAACAGTGTTCAGATTTGAAGTGTACAAAAAAGTCTGGCCAAAATTAATGAAGTTGCACCATTTTACAGTACTAAGCTATAATGTTAAATAGTTTGAATATTTAGCTAAACCTTACAGGAAAAAAATTGCAATCTGGTAGCTATGGCAATAATTGACTTCAAGAAAGATTTTATATTTAGGGGGATAAACAGCGGGAGTAGGCATTCAAAATATCTTTTCTTCATGTAGTCTTTCAGCAATACAGAACAAGAGACCTACAGAGGGAATTGTAAAGAATTGGCATTATTTTTAGAGAGCTTGATCAGCAGTTCTGGAGTGTTTTTATTAAATAAAACATTTTATAGAGTGATATGCTATACTGATAGAAAGAATACAGATTTCCATTCTTAGGTCTGAAAGTACTATAGAGAAACATCAAATGGCTACTTGCCTTTGAGTAAGGTGTGCATTACCCCCATTCTGCAGACTTGAAAGTTGCTACAAGCCTGCTGGGCCACATCATGGTGCAGCAAGTCTGTGACCAAATTAGGAACAGAATCAGAATTCAGTGGGTTTTATTCAGTATGGTAGGGGAAAAAAATACCTAAATGCTGTAATTTTTTAAAGCACAGTCACCTTTCTGGATTTGCTATTTTGAACAGGAAATGAGGTAATTACGGTTTAGATGTTTGGAAATTACACTGCTCGGTAAATTTCTGGACGGAGAATTGAGTTGGTCTTTGGCAATGATTAGGATAGACTAACTTTTAAAATCTTTGAATTATTACTTCTCATTTTCTTAATAGAGTTAAAATATTTTTATAATTTTATTGGTGAACTTATAGTTCCAAAAAAAAAAAGTATTTAGTTCCATAAAAATTCAACTTTACATGGATAAGTAAAAATAATGAAAATCCATTCTGTGTTTAATACAGATACAATAAATAAAAGAAGTGTTACTTGTGATTACTGAATTGAATTTCTTGTTTTGGGTCTCTTGGTCCTTCATGATCTTAGAACCTGTAAATCCTTTCCACAGCTCACTTTTATTTGCAGAAGAAAATCAGCTTTTGAATCCTTTCAAGTCTTTAAGAACTTTAAATAAGCTTGGCAGTGGACTGATCTAACTGAGTAATTTGAAATAAAGAAAATATCCGCTTTGCACCTGTAGAGAAGGCTAAAGCTGTCAGAAGTTGGTTGAATGCTTCCAGACATCAGTGCACTAAGCTCTGGTAACTTCCAGCTTGGTCAAGGGGATAGACAACAATGACATTTTGCCACAGTTATGGGCTGTATAATGTTTGCTTACAAGATTGGTGAGGTGTTACTTGAAACTTCCTGTAGATTTTAAATTGAAACTGGAAATAGGTTTCATTACAAGAAGCTCCCCTCCCCCACTTTGTAACTTGTAAATGTTTGGTTTGGTCAGGATGTTTCCTACTATAATTTAGATTTGTGGGCAAATATTGATAAAATTTAACCATTTTCCTTCATAGACTTCAAAATGAATAGTTCTGCCTTTCTATGAAGTGTACAGCAGTAAAGAAACCAAAATATCAAGCCAAAATCTGATCTTTCAGCCAGAAGAAAATTCGCTCAAAGCACACTCTTTACTCTTGGGCTTTCATGTAATAGCCTTTTCATGTGGAAAACATCACTGCCTTTTATTTTATTTTGTAGTTTGCAAGTTTCAGAAAAATCTCTCCTGTTTCCTGTTGTGATGTTCTCATTTCTGTAGGTGGAAGATTGGCCAATGGATTTACTTTTTTTAAAGGAATTTTTTATTTTCTGGGCTTCAGTCTTTGTTTCGGATACTTCATTTGCCTTTGAGGAGTTGTGTGCCTTGGTGATACGGTTTGTAGAAAGGTTTTAGAAGTTTCTTAGCTTTGTCGCTCTGAAAATACATGAGGAATGTATTTGAAATCAACTATAAAGATATTATCTGCAAAATTGAGTATATTAAAAATGTTATAATAATAGTTTTTCTTGAAGATGTCTGCTATTACTATAAAGTTGAATATCTGAACTACAGCAGGTTGAGCTGTAAGCAAAATCTTGCACTCCTAATTACACTGTGATTTTGCTTATTAAAAGATTGATTCTGCAGTGTGTAGGTGGATCTCTGCTGTTGGGTGGAACTTACTGCAGTTTGGAAGTATTTAAGGTAATAATCTATAAGTTAAATACATTAGTTTTTGGGGAGAAAATTTTTAATGCGTTTGTGTCTTTTTCACCTGTGTTCATGAAAATGTTTTTTCAGAACTTGTCTAGAAGATGTTGGATTTACTCTTGTTTAAAAAAAAATATTAAAAAGATACTGTTGTTGAAAATGGAATCTTTTCAAGCTTTCACTGCCCCAAAAATTTCTGAAAGTCTATTGAATGACTTTGAGGTGGCTGCTAATTCTGCAGGATGGAAAGGGAATTTAAGTTACCAGCCATGTGAAATTTTTGCCCTTCATTAGAAGACTTTAAGATTTAGCTTGGTTTTGGATTGAAGTAGTGGGGTATTTATTATTGGTGTGTTTTCCCACTAAATTGTGGGTCTGGGATGACTGTAGATGGAATAGTCAAGTATGTGTGTAATGATTCCACTTGCAAATTGTGTTTCCATCTTAAATTATGGACGATAGGCAAACAGTGAGAAAACACTTCCCTTGGAAAAATAACTTCAAGATACCGTAGGCAGTAGGAAAAAAGTTTGCCACTGCTCCTCATGCTTACTATGGATGAAAAAAGAAATCAGATTCTGAGCTTTATGATGTTTCTTTTTGAAACTCAGTAATAATTTGGATGCCAGGCAAGGTCAGGGGGAAAGAGTCTTGAATCCTTAACAAGCTTTTCCTGAATCTTGGTTATTGAAATTAAATTTTCAAAACCAATCCTTTGTTTTCACTAGTTGTGGGATAGCTGGGGTGGTTTTTGCTTGTTGAAAATGTATCACTAGTTTCTTGACTCAGGAGTCTTGTAGAGTAGATAAATGCTGAATTTTGAACGTTTAAAGCAAACTGAAATCTTGGCTCTTCAAACTTCATATACATGAAAGACTGAGGGAAGATTTTTCTCTTTGTATATTACTGCAAAAGCAGTCCTGCAGGCTTTGCTAGTAACCATGCCTGCTACGTTTCTAGATTGAATACTTAATCTCGTTTTCATGTGGTTTACTTGGAACATCCTGTGCATGGTGCAGAAGAATACAGATTAGAAGATAGAACTAACACATTCACACGCACCGTATTAGATGTGCTTATAGGCAAAGCACAATGTAAAGCAATTTTATCAGCTGCTGTATGGCATGACAGACTTTACAAAGGAATTTGAATGTAGTAATGCAGCACAGTTGAAAGAAGAGACGTGAGGATGATTTGTTCCCACATAGATGGAAAAATATATGTGTGTAAAAAAAAAAAAACCAACTGGAAAACCAACTTCTTTAACAGCTTTAAAATGTATATAAAAGCGTGATGCTACCATTTTAGATTGCAATGTTAAAATGTGTATTCCACAGTGCTCTGGAGAGGTCTCTGTGCGTTTTCTCCCTCATACACGGAAGACGAGAACTATTAATACCGATATAAATATCCAAATTCAGAAGACGTGAGGGTTGTTTTATGATGTGGGCATCTAGCCATTTATCAATCCTTCCAGGTATAATCAGCTCGAAGCCTGGAGCAGAACCCTTCCAGCAACTTGCTTTTCCTGCCAAAGAAAATTCCGCCACTGAATTGGTGGAAATTGCTGACTGGTCACCTAGAGATTGCTTTTTATTTAAGTGGTAAACCAGCTTTTCAGCTGTGGCAGCCTGTGCCGCAGCTCCTGTGCGCGCACAGCAGTTGTGAATTGAGATAGCAGAGAAACTATTCATCCTACTGCCATTAATAAAACAAAATTAAGTGCTAGTAGTAGCATGGCAGTTGTCCGTTAGTTTGGATTTCCTAATGGAAAGTGCAAAACTGCAGGAAGTGCTTTTCTTTTTATCCCTTCTTGCTCACCCAAGACAGCGCCGGAACTTTTTTTTATAGTAATTTGGCCGGTGATTTAGGATATTCAACGCCAGGCGCATTCCAGCAGCGTTCCGGAGGAGCTGCACTGCAGGGGCGCGGGCAGCGCTCGCACGTTTTCCCGGCCGGATCCCGGGATTTGGCGCTGCCGGTGCTCCGAGCCCGACTCCAGCAGCGGCAAGCTCCCGGGAAGCCCTGCGTGCAGATTTACGCGGCAATCGCCTTAAAGAGACAAATTTAGTTTACGGCAATCCGCGCTTAATCTGCCGGAGCCGTGGGCGCCTTCGGGGAGAGGGCGCGGGCGGGCGGCTGCGCTCGGGGCTGGCTCGGGCAGCCAGAAACTTCTGGCAGCTTCCCGGCGCCGGCCCCTCCCCTTAAAGCGGCAGGTCTCCGGAGAATCGCTGGTGCTCATCTGCCCACCCGAATGAGTGGGACAAGTCACCCGGGCGCCGTGTTCCTCCGGCGGCCTTGCCGAAGCTGGAGCATCGGCCCGGCTGTGCGCAGCTCCTCGGGGCGCTGCTCGAACCGCTCTGGTAGCGCTTAGCACGCCCTGGAGCGAATGCTAGGGAAGGGCTCATCCCGCTCTCTTCCCAAAACAGCTCCTTCCTAGCCCCCGCGTGGCTGCGGCCGCAGGCTCCCGCAGGGTGCAGCCCTCCCCTGGTATCCGTGTGCGGACGGCTGTCCGTCTCTCGCTGTCACCCAGCAGAGCCGGCCCCCTTCGGTGGCCTCGCCTCGGTCATTCATGCAGACAAAATCGTGATCCCTCTTGGAACCGCCTGCTGGATGAGTGGTCTCCATGAAGATCTTCAATGCCAGTGTTCTGTCAATAGTAAAACAACCTAGCGAACAAGCCGGGATATTACCATCACCTTCACTTTTCTCCTTCCAGTGTGAGCTCAGAGATTTTTGAAAGAGAACAAATAGAGATGTAGAAACATTGACAGGATATCCTGGGATGTGTGTTGAAGCTGCTCTGAATGAAAGTTGTGCATGATCTCGTTATAAATGAATGATGGCATGTGCTGGCCATACTTTTCAGTTTTGCTGTTGACAAAAGTTTACTGATTGTTTATGATAGGCTACTGAAAAGATTATTCTTATCTTTAAATTATAAAGTGCAGGTAATTGTATTCACATATGAAATGTAAATGCCAATTCACATTATCTTTTAAAATAAAATGAATGCTGAGACAGTAACATATGAGCCTAGCGCAGTTTCATTTTAAGAGGCCTTCAATAATTTTAGGAAGCCCAGAACTTTTTGTATTATACGGTAGTCCCCCTTCCCTTTAAAGACTGCCGTAATGATTCTTGTTAAGATGTTTTCGGTATACTTGCAATACCTTTTCCAAGATTACTGAACTATCAGGTTCTAGCTGCATTTTAGCATAGTGTTCTTTTGTTTTTTCCTGGTAGCCTGCTCTGAAAGGCCTAAAAAAAGAATAAAAACAAATCGTGATAAAACATGTCAAAATTAAATAGGCAAAGATACATTCAGTGTGAGTATAAGGACATCTAATAAATGACATAAGCATAAAGCAGAGAAAGGATAACAGAAAGGTAAAAATAGCTGTATACTGATTTTTAATCTCTCTAATGTTGGTGGAATTGAATAAAACCTGCTTGAGAACAAGTGACTCAGAGTTGGTGAGAATGACGAAGTCGTGGTAAGAATTATCTGAAATTAATGCCAGACTCTGATCATTACTGTTTATTTTTCTAGTTTGCATTGTCTATGATGCATCACATTTTGCTAATTATTTTAACTTGCCACTTTCAGCTGTTACTCTATCAGAATGAGGGAAGTATCTTGGAAATTTCAGTTAAGTGATTGGGGGGTGGGGGAAGAGCCCATGTAATTTGTCTTTCAATGGAATAATAAAATAGCAGGGAAAAATCCAGTATGTATCCATTGAAGATTTCAGCTACTGTTTTAAAGTATATAATGATTTAAGAGTGGTAGTTAAAGAAATGAATTCCATCATTTTTCTCTCAAAAGCCACTCCAATAGTGTATTTCTAGTAAACATACTTACACTGGTAATCAAATAGTCCATATATTTGCTATTCTTTGAAATTCTTTACAGTAGTAAATATTAATTAATTCCAGTGAAAGGAATAAGAGTAATTTCAAAGGATTTAGGCTAGAGATTGAAATTAACTTGTGTGTTAGTAACAGAAGTTCTTACAGATGTTGTTTTTTGAATGAATATTCTTTCTGGAAGAGGTTGTTAAGAATAAGTTAGTGATAAAGTAATCACAATACTGGTAATTATGATCTTTCTAAGAATTTAAAGTCCTGCTTAAAGTTTGGTTGTTGCCTTGCCTGTTCCTCTGCCATAAAGTTTCAAACAAAAACCAGAGCTTCAGATTATCTTGGTGCCCAAAATTTATTTTTTTGTTTTAGTTAGTGTCAATAGCGGTGAAGAAAAAGCGTTCTATATTTTTCTGTAAGTTCACCTTGACATTACGGATTGGTCTTTGTCATAATTCTTTTGGCTGTATAGGGAAGTACAGACTGACACTGACACAAACAGCTCTTTAAGTTTTGTTTATAGGAGAATCGTGGCTGTGTGCATCTGTGCGGACCCATCTAGGATTTGTCACTCTTGTTAAAGTAATCACAGTACTCCACAATTTCTTAACTTTGGAAGATGAATTGGCGTGAAATGCTATCACCCCTGTAGTGGTGAATGAGTTTCTTCACTAAAGAGTGCAGTGGAGCAGGAGGGATGCTCCCCTTTTAGAGCTTTACTGTCTTTGCAAGAAAATATATTGCTGCTTTCCTCTGCTCAGATTCATATTGTGTGAAGCAGCCATTTCTTGGTTCACTTCAGTGAGAGTACTGACCAAAACCAAATTTATCACCGTCTGAGTCCCTCTTTCAGCATCTGTCCAAGTGCAGCAAGAGAAAAACATTGCAGTCTGCCTCAAAGGCAAATACTGTTGGACAAGCAAGGAGGGAATGAATTTCAGAATCCCAACACTCTTAACAGATTCCTTGTTAATCTCACTGGAGTTTTATTGCTATTAAGCCTGGATTAGGAAAGGATAGGTGTTCCTGGATATACTACCACCAGCGTAGTATATCCTACTACTCTGCATGCAGTCACGTACCACACATGCAGGGACAGAGAGCGAGGGGTTCATTAGCACATTCATGCTTCTGATGTTCTTAGAAAGTGCAGATTGATAACGATTTTATAGTACTCAGAAATACATTCTATTGCCTGCCAGTGAGAGAGAGAGGCTGGAACAGAGTCAATGTTAAAAACATCATTAATAGGGAGTTAACCCTGTAGCATCTTCTGTTTCTCAATTTCAGGTTTTGTAAAACTTAAATTTCTGAAAAATAGTGCGTTGAAGCATTGAAGTACACACTTCCATGCCTTCTGATGTATTGGAACAGGAAGCAGCTGGTGGGAATTACCTGATGCTGAGTGCAAGCACCTCTGTCTCAAATAGTATCAGTTTCTGATGCCTGTGAAGATTTATCTCTATATTTTTCCCACAGAGAACCTGGATGTGCCAGAGATGCCTCTTGTAAGCTGTGTTTGAATCTGTAGGGGCACAGAAATGCAATGTGGCTTCGACAAGGGCTTAAATCTCTTTGCTCTGCTCTGGTCTGGGCCTCCATGGAGGCTTGCAGCTCTTGAAAAAACCTCGCTCCTCTTGCATGTCACCCTCTGCCTTCCCTCTTCTGACCCAGAGTCTGTGAAGTGATACTTCATAGGTGGTTCAGTTATCTGGAATCTCCTCACCCAGATTATATTAGGAGTGGTTGTGTGAGAGAAGATAGACTTTCTTTGAAGGAAGTGTGCCTTCATGATCTCACTCAGTATACTGATTTGACCTATGTTCTCCTACTCCCAAACTCTCTTATTTCCCACGTCTTTTATTTATTTCCCTGTTTGGGTGTTGCCTGTTCCAGTGTTTCATGTCACAGAACCTTGTCTTTTGTCTGGACCCTTCCCCTTCACTGTGTGTTTAGTCTCTGTCAGTCTCCTACTGTACCTTGCCTGTGGGCTGCTCTCCTGATGAGTGTCACCTTTATCATTTACTTTATTCAAAAGTGAGAAAGCAAAATCTGTTCAGAGTTGTTCTATTTACTAATGAAAAATGAACCTTAATTATTTGAGGGAAATAAACACCAGTGTCTTCATGTGACTTACCGGGTCTTGAGGCAATTAAAGGAGAAGCTAGAACACTTGGTTGGCCTTCACCATTGCAGCAGAATTGATCACCTGCTGTGTCTTCAGATGGTGCAGAGGCTGGAAGCCTATGTAGTGCTTGTTGTAGATAACTGTGGTATCAGTTTATTATATTTATGATCTGACATCACAAGATTATATATGTGTATTATGAGATTGTGATTATATTCATTGTATTAGCTGAGTGTTGCGTTCTGTGTTTCTACTGCTGTGATACACATGTGCTGTCAATTTAAGTTTCATTGGGCTGTTTTGTGAGACTTTGTCCTCAAAAATCGGTTGAGACTATAGTAGCAGTATTGCCAGTGGTCAGTAATTAAAAAGTAGTTATTCTCCTTTCTGTTCCAGGCAATTGATGAGCCTCCCTATCTCACAGTGGGCACTGATGTGAGTGCAAAGTATAGAGGAGCCTTCTGTGAAGCTAAGATCAAGACAGCAAAAAGGCTTGTCAAAGTCAAGGTATGTGGTTTTCCTGCAAATGCTTTTTTTGACGGGGGGTAAGAAAGAGATTAATGCTCAAAATGGCACAGTGTGAAACTTCTTAGTCTCAGGACAGCTAAGAGGCTGTCCGGTCCTTGGAGGCTGGCATTACAGTCTTTGAAGTAACAGTAAGCTTATTATTTTGGGGATGGGAGGGATTCCCTCACTCCCGCACAAATAAATGTGTTCTGTTTCTGTCACTACTTTGTCATCCGCATGTTTTTGACCTTCAATGCCATAGGCTGACCTTAAAGTAATTGATTAAAATGTGACAAATGTAGGCTTATATATGGGAGAATATTACCAGAAAATAGCTAAGACTACTCAAAGTAGGCTTAATAGGGTTTCTTTTACTTGAGGAGCACAGGTCACTGCCATTTAGCAGTGGCAGCTAGGTAATGCTTCAGGAATAAGCTGAAAACCTTCTGCCTTCCAAAAAACACTTGCCATATTGAGCCTTACAGAATAGCAAGCAGGGGATCTCACCTAAGCTTTATGATAACTAGTTAATGACTGAATCAATATAAGGCACATGCAGTATGAATGAAAATTCTGGAAAGAGATTGAAAGAGATACATTTTAACATTCCTTGAAAATTTAAAGTATCATTTCTGGAAATAAAGAGAACAATACACTGCAAAATGGCTGTATATTTCTGTTGGGATAATGTTGCCCTAAACACTCCTGATTTGGGAGGAGGTACTATTTTTCTGCTTTGCCTCTTAACCTCATACAGAAGTATTACAGAGCAGGAATCAAAACCACCTAGAAAATACAAATTAGATTATTGCTCTGCAAGAGTTATAGTGGCAGAATATTTTTCTTATATCTACTGTAGATTTAAGTGAAAAATGTGTGAAATATGAGTGGCGATAACCTGTTATTGAAGACTATTGCACACTATAAACTAGCGTGCATTTTTTGACTCTGCCCTCATGCTGTGGCTGATTTTTGCCTATAGTGTGTCTGAGGGAGAGAGCAGGCACTCTCCATAAACCGTGGTGGAAAGGACTGTTGTCAGTTATTTGATAATAGTGTTAAATACAACAAGAAGATTTTAGTCTTAAATCTGCCAGAAGAGCTCTTTTCATTTCATTAGTCAAAACTTAATAACATCAGCTGGTCTATGCTTTACAGTACCTTTGGGTTTAAGTGATTAAGTATTGCTATTTAAGCTGTTAAGCATCAGTACTTAAGTACAGGAATTTTGTTGTGCTTAGATCAGTGACATCTTAACTCATTTCTGTTCTTTGGGGGACTTGCAGTCCACCTCCTTAGATGGCCACTTGCTATTTATTATTCAGTGCTAAGTATTTTCTTATGGGTTTATCACTTGAAGTTTGGTCACTGCAAGGTTTGCAGAGAGATCTTGACATGAAATGGAATTTTTCTGTAAATTGTTTGTGGAGATTTTGTACAAGGCCCTCTGGATTGAGGGCGGGGGATGTGTGTGTGTGTGTCTTCACTGTTCCTGTATCGCTTAGGGCCGTTCAGCCCAAGTCCTGTTTACTGCTTTGTAGAGTAATGTGATTTGTGGTTGAGATTTTTGTGTGTAAGTGCTGTAACAATACCTGTTTACATTGTTTTTTCTCCACCAGGGATATGTATTCCTTAAGCTTAACAGTGGCCCTCTGATTTTCTCTGAAAATCTGTTCAGCTCTTTCTGGCACATGCATACTTTCCCTAATATTAGCTCCAGCAAAGATTCTCATTATCAGGTGTGCTTTGTCTGGAATTTGGTAGTTTATCTGCTGCATTATTTTTTTCACTTGCTGAATGATTTACTTTTGGCCCCAGTATATATTTTATGCCTTAGTTTTCTAGAACTACTAGAGGAGAAGGAAAGTCAGTTAACTTCATACTGTCAGTTTTAGTGTAAAGCATTCATTTAAGTTTTATAACTAGATGTTCTGCTGAGAAAGTAGGATGGCAACAAAATTCTTTCGATATGGAGTATTGTAATCTTCAGACAAGTAAAATACATTCAATTGTCTCCTTTTACGTGCTTTCTTCTGTTGAATTCTGCTTCCTAGTATATTTTGAGGAGATACCTCCATGATAACTTTCCCATCACCAGCATAATTTAGTAACTTCATTCAGTTTAATGCAGGTACTATGTACTTATAATTTCAGTATCAATAGGTACTGTACTTCACAGTTTAGCAGTTTTTGGAAAATTCTGTGCATGGTATGCTATTCTACGGTAACATGTAACAACATTGCACACTTTGTCATGGAAAGCAGTAAAACTTCAGATTTGCCTGGACTTTTCAAAAGTGTTGAAGGACTACAAATTTGACTCAAGGGCAAGACTTTGGGTGTTACAAGAATGTTATCTCTAAAGTTAGCTACTTTATCAGATCTGTTATAGCTTTTTTTAGAGAGTTATTTAAGCCAGTTTATTTTGGCAGCGTCTCTTAAAACAATTAGCAGCATCATCCACCACCACTTGCATTTGAGCACCCTGCACAGAAGTTTCAGAAGAAACTGTTTTCTGTCTAGGTCTTTATTAAACAGAAACAAGTAAAGCTTCTGCTGTAATAGGACTGTCTTTTCAGGATGGTAAAGAAGAAAGAAATTGCAGCTGAGACTAACCAAGTTGATGATGTGCTGAATGTCTTAATCTTTTGCGTGAGACTGAAAGGTTCCACACTGCTAAATACTGTGGGAATTAAAACCCACGACTAGTAAATACTGACATCAATTTTCTCAGCTTCAAGAAAGGCCAGCAGTGTCATGCTGAGTTTGGAGTTTGAGTATTTCTGTTAATAACCAGTATTTTTTAAGCACACATGAATATCACAAGAAGAAAAAACTGTTGCTATCAAAACTCTCCCCCCCAAAGAGTCAAAGCCCCAAGATGTCTTTAAAAAGACAGACCATTCTGGAATACACAACAGCAAGTTGCTTTGTTTACCTTTCATCAGAGTATGTTGTGGCTGACTCTTGGTTCTGGATAGAGTTCCTTTTTGCTGCAAAATGCATTTAAGGTAATTACAGAAGGTAAATAAAAATAGATGTCTCTAAATCAGAATTGATATACTGGATATTTTGTGCGAGCCACTAGTGACCCTTGGTTTCAAATTATTTTGCATCTTAACTGAACTTTGGCTTTCTAGATAAATTCCCCCAAAGAGAGAATTAAATACCTGTATCTGTCAGGATGAAGTTCAGAAGAGTAGTCCTTGCTCAGTTAATTCCTAGGCAGAATCTTTTGTCTGCCTTTTGGTTACAAGGTATGATTTTGTCTGTGTGGTGGACAAAGTATTTGCCGTCAGCAGGTGAGATGTGCAGGTCTAAAAAGAACATACTCTCACAACTACATGTGTTGCTGTAGTTCTGACAGAATACAGACAAGATGACTATTTCATTGAAGTGGCACCTGGCAGTGTAGCATTTTAGTGCATTTGTTTTCTAATCAGACAGCCAAGATAGATTGTCCTAAATCGTGGTTGTAGGTGCTGTTCTTGGCAAAACTCCTTAAAGTCTCCTCTCTGAGAAGGCTGTGTAGGAGAGTTGGTGTTAGAGAACACTGTGCTTCTAAAGGAAATTTTGCTGTTGCTGTGCGCTACAGTGAAGCTCTCAACAACAGTGAGAAGGTGATCTTGCGTAGGCTTGTGAAACAACTCCTGGCTTTTGATGTAGGATTGCTGTAGTTGAGAGTTATTGTTACACAGCTGGATCTCATGTTGCATTCTTACTTAGTTCAAATACTTAGTAAAACATCGTGTACTTCAACATCAATACACAAGAGAGTATGTTCTGGTGAACATCAGAACATCATTTGTATGTTAATAAATGTACATAGGTACTTAAAATGTTATTCCAGAATTTTCTCAGTTTCCTATGATTTTAAAACTGGAGTGGAAATAAAATTTCAGATGTAATTGATATGAAGAACCTATGATTTCAGTGTAACCGAGTTAATTGTGAGTGAAATGAAAGGTGAATGTCTATAGCACTTAATCATAAATTTGAATTTCCAGACCATTTTTTTTTTTTTCTGAGGACAGAGTGTGTAGGATTAAAGGCAACAGCCTTTGTATCTTTATGGGAATGACAGGGAAAAATACCTTCGAAATGTTTACAGGATTTATTTACTCTGGTTTTGAAGGACTGAAAATTCAGCTGTTTTTGCATTTCCTTCCAATTAACTCTGTGTGTAGGCTGGACTGACATTAACTGAAAGCCTGTTTGAGTTGTTCATTTTGCTTATTCAACAGCAATGTCCCGTACTTGTGTGAATCTTTCAACCATGAGGTGAAAAATGGACCTTTATCAGCAAAAGATAAAGGTGCTAAAACTGTTTGATTTCAAAGCATTGAAATATAAGTGTTTCTTGAAAGTTGTACTCAGAAGTCTTGAAACTTTCTCCTTTCTTGCTGTGGTACTAGAGAAGTTCAAATCATTTAAGAGAACTGCAGAGATAATTTTGAGCCATTAGATAATTTTGTTATACTCTTGTGTACCATTTCCTTTAGAGATAATGATTCTATTGTTAAAGATAAAAAATATTTTAGAAGTTTAGCTAACTAAGTAATTAGCCCCTCGTATTTCTAAAATACATGAATAAAAGAACTTTCAGCAAGTGGAATGATTATGGTGACTAACTGTAAAATGAGAGTAAGAGAAGGGCTATTGACGTTTGTATGTGCTTATGCTGCTCAATTGTATCAAGTGATTGTCAGTTGAATTATATTTTTTAGGTAACCTTTAGGCACGATTCTTCAACAGTGGAAGTGCAAGATGACCACATAAAGGGTCCCTTAAAGGTAATAAATTTGGTTTATATCTTGCTAATGCTTTGAAAAACATTTTTCTTTTCAGTATTTGACATAAATGTGCATATACGGTATGGGGTGAGAGTAGAAACTTCAACTTATTACACAGGCTGGATAGGATCACAAAGCATAAAAGGTAATGCTACAAAGTTACAGATAGTATACTCTTCCTGTTAGCTTTTTTCTTTGTAGTTAAAGGGGACACAGCACAGGCTGGTGCAAGCCTCTTTGTTCTTTTTGCCTTAAAGCTAAGAAGCATGGCTGGCACTGATTTTTAGTCACCGTTTCTTTGGAGAACTCGGCTGGAGGATTTGATGGGAAAGCTCTTATACAAGAGAATGACATCACTCAAATTGGTTCTTGTTCCCCATCTGCTGGCAGGAAATAATCAGCTCAGTTAGTCGGCTTATTTTAAAGGAATGCAAAAAGAATTTTGAGGGATACAAGTATATTCAAGTGAAATTGGAAAAACATGTTATATTTGACATGGACTAGGTTAGAAATTATCTCAGTTTGCTAACACAAAAGTTGATTTCATCGCCTGATTTAGAAACTCTCCAGTGCTGAGTGACTTCTGTATTTTAGGTAGGAACTGTTGTGGAAGTGAAGAATCCAGATGGAACATACCAGGAAGCCGTTATCAACAAATTAACAGATGCAAGTTGGTATACTGTAGGTAAGAGAAAGATTTATGTATTTGAATAAAACTTATGACTTAAAAATAAGCCTGTGACCTGGACATGTCCTAAGCATGGTGAGAGAGATTTTTTGGAGATGCTCAAGTATTTAGTTTTTATGAAAAACACTTAAAGATAAACTTCTTATTTTGGGTTTTTAGAAGAAACTGTATCCCTTAAAATGTGAAATCGGGACACCAAATAAAGACGTAGTGAATTGCTCTATAACTGGTGACTGCTCCTTATATATTTAATACACTGTTGTTAAATACTCTGAAGCAAAGTTTGCTCTCACATGTCCTTAAAAAAAAAGCAAAGAAGTGCTTTTAAAACATGAGCTGCAACACCTACTTTTCCCTATTCCCAGACTTAGCCCTTACAACAGCTGCTGTTGAAATACACGTAGCTTGTTATAACGTGGTATTTCAGATGTTAGATAATATATCCACATGCTCTCTAGCAAATACAGGGTGGGGTTTTTTTTAAATTTATATGCAGGAAATGTAAGGATTCTTGAGAAACTACATAACCCTCTCCTGGGTAGATATGGGAAGATGAAGACTAGATATTGAAAGAACTTTAGCAAGACTTAATTCTTTTGAGATGTGGGTTGTTGTTAGTGAAGTGATGTTGAACAACTAGGGAAAGACTTTATTTTCCTAGTCATAGTCCTTTCGGAAGGGAATAGAGCTTTAAATTTAGGTAAGACCTTACAGATAAGTGTTGAAGAAAATACATCTGTTTTCCTGTTGGAGAGGTAGAGTCTATTAGTAAAGGAGAGACTGGGTTAGGATGGGATGAAGCATAAGGTACAAAGACAAGAATTAACATTATAGATAGTGTTTTGGTAATTAATACAGAAGTGGATCAGATATGAGAGCTTTTAAGAAGCAAATGGTATAGCTGATGTTAGAACTGTGTTGGATGTCTATGCTTAGGAGAAAGTATGAGGTTAGCAGTTCAGCAAGAAGAATAAGATAGGAATCCATGCAGATTAAATTTTGAAGGTAGATGTCACGGAGTTGCAGTCACAGTAGATGTCTGTCAAAAATCCTGAACTTGGAAAATAGGAAGAAGTATGGGTTTCAGTCTCAACTCTTGTGTTTTGTAGATAAAAGCAGACAAAAGCATGTTGACCTTGCAGAATCAAGTATAGTGCACTTTGATAGAGAATTGACTCTAGCTGTGGATGATTAGAATAATCTTTGTCAGGAGGGTGAGTGGAATGAGACGGAAATTACCTTTACTGACAATGACCTTTACTGATACTTTACTGATAGTGATGACTTTGCAGATGTGAGTGAAAGTCCTGATGTAAGATACAGTTGCCATTTACCAGATTCCAGAATTGGCACACATCTTAACCAGCAGTTACCTAATGTTGTCCTAGCACTTGCTGAGAAGCATCTAATTATTTGCACTGTTAATGATTTTGTGAATAAAATTACTATGATTTGGTCAAAAAACTTTGTGAAGGCATAGATCAAGCTAAAGTAGTTACCTTTCCAGAAGTTACTTAAGACCAAATATGCCATTGCAGCAGTATCTGGAGAGGAATAACCCTTTGAGGGCTGCTTGAGACCTCTTTTAACTGAAGTGTGGGCAAAGTTGCTTTGGGCATCCCTGTGTGTCTTGTATTCATAAGGTGTTGTCTGAATAGAAATTGTACATCAATTTGCTTATATATATATTTTTTGTGCTACTGCTTTCCTATCAAACAACAAGAACTAAATTAAATGTTTGTGAAAATCCTAGTAGTATAGTGTTTTAAAATTAGTATAGCACTGTATGTATGTGTATATGTGCATAAAACTTGTAAGTCTAATAGGCATACATATATAAATATATGTACACACACACACACACACACAGACACACGTGCACACAGACACACATTCGTAAGTGTCCTTAGTTTTGCCTGCCCTGTAAAAATTCCTCAAAGAGCTCAAGGTACTTCAGTCCTGGTAACTAGATACTGTTTTGTCATTCGTATAAATGTCTCTTAAAATCTATGTTTTCTATGAAGGGGGGAAAGAAAATTGCAGGATTATTTGCTTTACTAAAAATGCAGAACTATGTATGTTCAAAAGTAGTCTTATCCCCTTCTGCACTTCTTTGTCGTTACATTGCTTTTTCACTGAATTCAAAGTGGTTTTAGTTGCATTAAGTTGTCTCTTTTCTTCCCCCCTTTCTCCTCCCACACCCCACCCCCAACTTTTTTCTTGCAGTTTCAGAATGTATGGTTTTAAATACATTACACTCTTGATGCCTGCTCAGTAGATTGTTTTCAGGATGTTCCAATAGATCAGAATGTCATACTCATTAAGCTTTATGTGCCATGCTGGCTGTATAAGTCTTTTAGGGAGGTCAAGCTTTTCCTCTGAAAGTATTCATGTTATGGAACAAGATTAAGGTTCCCTCTGGCAGGGAAGAGGCCACAAGCAGATTACCACATAGGACACATTATGTGGCTACCTGCCTAGCTCTGAATAGGTTTACCTCTGCTGTAGTCAGCTTATCTCTTGAAGTGGATAGATTTTTTTTTATCTCTAATTATGTAAGGAGACTGTTACGTTAATTAACACAAACGGGATTAGGAACCTGCTGACTTCTACTTCACTTAACCAAAGGGGGGCTTAATTATGTGTTGACCATTTGAGATGCAGTTCCAAATCTACGTGGTTTGTGTGCAGTTCTTGCCATTTATACTTTTCAACAAATTTTGAAGTGACAGATGTGCATCTCTAACTGATACTTTATGACGATTGAGCAGTATTCAACAATTACTGGAGTCTATAATACAAGTTGGGGAATTGTAGTTACAAGGTGAAGTTTCTTCATCAACAGTACTCAATTTTATATAGGGATGAAAAATTCTTAGAACTAGATAAAAGGTTCAGTATCAGGTAGATATTAGTCAAGAACTTTGATGTACCTTGTTGCTTTCTGTGTATTTTTATTTAAATTAGTAAATGTTGAAGGGTAGAGCACCCTCCCTCTGAAAGCAAGAAATGGCTAAAATAAATCTCTCTAATCTTGCTGGTCAATAGCCATTCTCCTAACACTGTTATTTTGATTTGTTGATGGACTGAAGAGGATGTTTAAACAAAAGTGAAAGACATGTTAAGAAGTTGTCGAAACTTTTTTTTAAAGTAATATTTTAATATTATCTTGGGTTTTTTTCTGTGCCCACATAAGTCTTCAAGGTCACTGCTATGTGGGAGCAAGAATGTAATTATTATCACTTCTCAAGAGGGGAGAAGAGAGAAATTCTTGTCTCACTGAACAGTGTAAGCAAAACCTGAGAGTCAGAATTTGTCACCAGGTTTTCACCTGTAAAGTACCTGTGGAAGACTTGACAAAAGCTTACTTTTTATATGACTAGTTTATGAGGTTCTGAAGACCCCACCTTAAATGTGTGCAGTGCATTTCAGGATTCTAAAGGATAATGTGTGTAGCTGAATGAACTGTATTATGAACTTGTTTCCAGTTGATCTAGTGATAGCAGAGATAGCAAAACGTCTAGAAACTGAGAGCTGCACGGTTCTGTCAATAGAGCTGGTTTTGATGATTGTCAGCACTTTGACTATTGTCATCTTCCTTAGGATGCTATCACTGTTGTTTTGTAGCGTAGTTGCATGAAGTCAGTAGAGAAAGACACCGAAGTTCCAGACAACATTAAATTGCAACTTTTTTCTATAAATGTCCATTTAGGTTTCTCCATGGTAAGCAGAGCTTCCACTTGAATGTCATAGGAGTTGTATAATTAAATTCTTTAAAAATTGTAAATGTTAAAAAAATTCTAGTGTGTTGAATTTAATTTTGTGTCCCAATCCATGAATTGTCTGCTCAACTGCTGATTACTCAAGATTCCTTTTAAGATATGCAAGTGTGAAGTAGCTATGGTGAGAGAGTAGCTTATGTATTTGGTCAATCTGTTACTGGATCTGCAGCATTATTTGGGCACGGGTTTGTTCTAAGGGTTGACGACAGGAGTATATATCCTATTCTTTCTGACATATAAATGAATTGCTTATTAATATCCTGAGTTAATAAGAAACGTTTTCTTTCCTCACTTCTTATCTGGTGACAGTATTTGATGATGGTGATGAGAAGACTCTGAGACGCTCTTCCCTATGTTTAAAAGGAGAAAGACATTTTGCTGAGAGTGAGGTAATTGAAGAGTTTCTATATTACAACTTTTTATTTAGAAAAATCTAAAAGTGATACTTTTATTACCTCAGTTTTTAGCATGTTGTGTGTCCATGCTACTAAAAATGGAGGTTACGCAAAGTACGGTCCACAGGATCTGGCTTATTCTTTTTTAAAATCAAGAAATACAAGTAGATTTCACCAAACTATGTAAGTTAAGAAACAAAATCAGCATTTCATCTTTTTCATTTTTATATTACTGATAATTCATAGATTGTAGATCACTCAAAAAAACCTGTGATCACACAACTACTTTGCATAGTATAAAAGTTATCTGTAAGTATTAGTCAGAAAAAAAATTACAATATAATTATAACATGAAAAGTAATATAATTTATAACATAAAAAACTAATGTACATGTTTCCACATAATTAAGTTCTGCTGCATTTTTGATGGTCAAATCCAATTTGAAATAGTTGATGAAACATAAATGCTTTTCTTTTAAGCAGCCAATAATAAGTTGCTGTTACTTGTTTGTTTGACAACAGCTACCCGTATTTTGAAGCTGGCTCATGACTTGCACGTTAAAGTATGCAAACATTTGTAGCACATTTCAAATAACTGGAATTTCAGAATGAGAGTTATTCCTTCATATTATGTGAGACAATCTGGACGGATGGGCAGATTTACGTAAACATGTTTGTTTATTGGACAGCTACTGAAGATGGGTTTTTTTGCTCTACATAAGTATGCTGTTATTGTAGTCAGCTGAGTTTGCTGCTTGCATACTGCATTCTTGTGAAGATTCAGATATCTTCTAGAATCCTAAATCAGGATTAAACATATGTAAAAGTGGAAGCCTAATTAGATGCCTAAATCTGGATTCAGATAGAAATGCTATAATTTTAAAGATTGTGGTATTCCTTCAATTAGTTCTTTGTTACTAATGATCAGCACAACTGAAGATTAGATTTCTTTTAGTTCCATAAATACTATTTTAATATGGTTTCAGGAGTATTACCTTAGAGTATGTGTGTTGAAAATTTTGGTCTACATATATTGCTTTGTGACCTGTTTGGCTGAATGAGAGTAATTCGGATTATTTTGTCAGATTCAAAGAAACCTTACATTCAGATGACTGCTATTTCTTATTTTGTCATTTTTTATCATCTAAGCTTTTGATGTTTTGCCAGAAGTCACTGATTTACAATTCCCTGTCAACAGCACTGAGTGTACATGTTGTACATTTCTAATAATTACCTTGTGATTGCACAGCTACTCAGCAGGGAAAATTGCATCTCAAATTTCTTTTTTAATTAGGCCAGTGCCCCACAGTTGTCTTGTTCTGATATTGCTTCCCAAGTGTGTGGTGTAGAATCTTTTAGGATGTCCACCACACTCGGAAGTAGTCATACATTTAATTTTAGACTCTAAAAAGCCAGTTTTATTGTCCCTAAGTCAATTCTCTCTTGAGACAGAATACTTTTGAGATTCTTGTCAGTGTTACACATTGAAAAATTCATACATGACAAAGAAGTCGAAGTCAGAGGACTATATTTAATTTGGAAGGCTTTCTTCCTTCTTTCAAAGAACAATAAAAAGTAGCTGTACAAAAAATTCTTATGTAGCCTGCAAGGAGTCTTCGAATCTGGAATAGTTATCATTTAAACAGGTAACAGCAGGCTTAAGGAAAGAAGATACTGCATGTCCATGAATTCCTTATGCTGAAGCACTCTCCCTGAAGAAGGAAAGTTCTTTCCTTCTCTTTTTGTTTCGATGCTGATAAAGCATCAATTAGCACCCTCCCAATTATCAATATAGCAGCCTCTTTAAAATTGTTTTAGGATCTCTCTCACAAATCAAAGTACGAATTACTAACAAAAAAATACAATTAAGTTGTCATGTTTGCTGCTATTGAGTGATCTTGCAGTTTCATTTCAAAAGGGACCTTTGTTCATTTTTAAGTAGATGATTCAGTATTTAGTCTAATGATAGGATAGGCAGAAGATTAATCTGGTAGAGATGGAATATCCCAGGTGAGCAAAATACCTGATACTTACTTCTCTGTGTTTTAATGGTCCAAAGGCAGGACTTCTGGGAAGAATTGTCTCTGTGTGTTGGACAAAAGTTAATTATTCAGAGGTGCAGAGAAAGTGTTGAAAAAACCTGCAAACAAAACCACATTCCTTTTTTAAAATCTAAGCATGACATGTATGATGTACTTCTGTATTTCTTTCGTAATGAGAAAGTCTATTGACAAAAATTACTTCAGTGAAGCAGGTAGTTTGGAGAATAACTTATGCCAGGTTTTTCTTATGTATATGCATATGTATTTTTTCATTTCAACAGACCTTAGATCAGCTTCCACTCACCAATCCTGAACACTTTGGGACTCCTGTTATAGGAAAGAAAACAAACAGAGGAAGGAGATCCAATCATATGTAAGTTAAATATTTTGATATCTGTGCTGTGTGTGTGCAATCCTGAAGCTTTCAGTGTGTGTTGAGTTTTATTATTTTTATGTTCAGGCTTCTCTTATTAAAAAAAACCAGGAGGCTAGATGAAAAGTGTTGTTTAGCACTCAGTTTTAAAGTCAAGTTTGTGAGTATTGTTGCATGCAAGCATTTCAAGTCCTCATGTAATCAGTATATAAAAGAGTATCAGGTATAGGCAAGAGCTTTTTCTTGGTTTTATTAAATTAAAAAAAAAGAAGGTGACATCCCAAATGGAAATGTGGTGTTAAATTATGGTTACAGACATCTCTGTAGTGTTGTAAATGTGTTGGACTCAAGCTAAAATCATTACAATGCAGTCTTTGTCCAGCTGATACGAAGTCTTTGTGGAAGGTCCCAGAATCCTCCTATAGACCTTTGGTTTCTCAATACAGGGTCTTTGATGGACTTTTAGGAATAGATGAACAGTATTCCTGAATTACAGAATTACAGAATGTGTCAGG
Organism: Cnemophilus loriae; assembly: GCA_013397755.1. Classification (NCBI taxonomy): domain Eukaryota; kingdom Metazoa; phylum Chordata; class Aves; order Passeriformes; family Corvidae; genus Cnemophilus; species Cnemophilus loriae. The sequence continues at coordinate 736,143 of VZTF01004190.1, read as the reverse complement.
TTGGAAAGGACCACAGGGAGTCATCTGGTCCAAGCTCCCTGCTCAGACAGAGTCATCCCAGAGCACGTGGCACAGGATTGTATCCAGATAGTTCTTGAATGTCTCCAGTAAGGGAGACTCCACTGCCTCTCTGGGCAACCTGTTCCAGTGCTCGATCACCAGCACAGTGAAGAAGCTCTTCTCATATCCAGGTGGAACATCCAGTGCAACAGTTTCTTCTGACTGCTTCTAGTATAGTTTGCAACAAAGCTTACTGATACAAAAACAAAATTCAGAATTTCCTAGGTGCCAAAATTCTTGGTAGCTGTGGTCTTGATAAACCAGTTTTAAGTAATCCAGTGCCTGTTCTTCATTGTTTGTAGGTGGGTTGTGAGGTTTTTTTGTTGTGTGTGTGGGTTTATGTGGGTTTTTTTTTTGTTTGCTTAAAATTTTTGGATGTTGTGGTTTTCATGCTTGGGTTACCTTTTTGCACTTTTTGGTAGCTTGAAATAAATGTTGTTCTGTAGGGGAGCTATAAATTTACTCAGAAAATTGTTGAGTTACTAATTCATGAGGTAGTGAAGGAAGAAGCTGGCATTACCACAGAGAATGTGATTGTAGCATCCTTGGTGTCTCTGACTGGGTTGTACAGGACATTATTACATCAGAAACAACGCACTTATCTTTATCTTGTGATTAATACTGAGTTAACTGAGTTTAAGGACACTTATGCCAGTATCTGTGCAATTAGAGTTAGGAAGTAGTCTCCAAAATAGTTCTGGCTCTTTCTAGTCTTTGACTCTTTTCTCTTCCTACAAGAGATTCTTGAACCCCAGAAAGCAGCCTGAAAGACTTTAATATATTTTAAAAGAAACCATTACTTTAAAAAAGAAAAAATCTTGAGAAAAAAAATAAACCAAAACAATGCTAAAGGAAAACAATTATCATCACTGGAAATAACATAAAATTAAGGTGGGGAAAAGGAAATTCTCTTTAGACTGTGCATTAGTTGCCTTCTGTTACACAAATGGTAGCTGTGAGTTTTTTTGGTAATACTGAATTTTGTACTCAAAAGCAGTTATGTGACAAATGGAAGGTAGCTTTTAAAATCGTGCTGTTTGTGCTCATTGAAGATGCTGTATATAACCTTTAAAGTGACTATTAAAAAAAGATACATAGAGAGCATTAGGAGTGGGTGGGGGTTTTTTGTGTTGTTGTTTTTGGTTTTTTGTTTGGTTGCTTTTTTTGTGGTTTTTTAAAAATTTTAATCAGTTGCGAATAAGTTTAGTTGTTGTAGTTTTGGACATTTAGACTCTTGATATGGTTAAAACCAGGTGCAACTTTGTACTTGAACAGTCAAAACAATGAACCAGAACCTTTTTAAATGAAAATGTGTTTGCACCTTGGCCCATCTACTTACGTTCCAACGCTTCTTTCAATGTGAAATTGAAACAGTCATAGAAATACTTCACTGCACATCCTTAAAGAACTGTTCAAGGGTAAATAGACTTCCTTTGCTATTCATCTTTGTATCTGATGTTTCTTCTTCAGAAATTTGTCCTTTCTAATAGCTTTCTGTTCTGTGTGGTTGTTAATGTAAAAGCATAGAGAGATTAAGAGGGAAAACCAAAACAGTTTAGCTTAACATTGGTCCAAAACTACAACTGCAACAGTATTTTTGAACAGTGTTTCTCTAGGGCAGAATGGTTTCAGTTTGAATACCCTGACAATGGATTTCTCTTCCTCCATATGAATGTATGGTGGTGTTTTGTTTGGGTTTTGCATGTATTACTAGTAATGTGCATTTCTGAGTTTGTAATGTTTGAAGTGTTACTATAATTATAAATACTTTATTGATTTTTATGCCAAAACACCTAACAAGCAATTCAAGTCACTGTTATTTATGCCTCCTTGACAATTAGTTTTGGATCTCCTGTAATTATAATAAGCAAGTTTTGAATAGTTGAGTTTTAAGTCTCTTTCTGTTGTTTAGTCCTGAAGAAGAATCTTCATCCTCTTCCAGCGATGACGATGAAGATGATAGGAAACAAAGTGATGAGTTACTAGGAAAAGTTGTGTGCGTGGACTGCTTCAGTGTGGATAAAAAGAAAGCTCTGTGGTTTCCAGCCTTGGTAAGAGTTTCATCTTTATTACAATTTAGTGCACCTTTTATCATTTTCTAGGCAAAGAAAGGTGTGGGGTTTTTTTTCATTTTGGCATTTTTTATTAGAACTTAGTACGTTTTTTCAAATTGGACTGTACCATAATAGTCAAAGGAAGTATATCTAGATATGTTTGCTTAAAAAAAGGGATTGCTAACATGGCCTTAGTTTTTCCAAACAGCCAGAGCTTGTTGACCTAATTCTAGCTCAGCAGTGTGTTCAGTACTACTGGACTAAAATTTCAGGGCTTTTTCCCTAGGCTATTGCATGTCAATTTTCCAAATTACTGAGTTTTATCAAGGAAGGAAATATAAAGTACAAAGGGAGGGGAAGTTTAGTGATTACATAGATGTGATTTTTCAACATTCAATATAAACACATTTGATAATAAAATCAAATGTTTTTTTCTTGGTCACTATGGTAGGTAGTGGAAAATTGACAACAAATTTACTTTAAATTTACATTGTAGCCTTTTGTTACCAGTATTTTTTTCTCTTTCTTTATTCTGGCTTAAAGACACCTTGTGAGAAATAAACTTCTAAAAAAACATCACAGCTAGTCTAGTGGTTACAGTTAGACTCACTCATTGATATATTTGGAAATTAATATATTTCTATATGTGATATATATGTTGGTACCTTCTAGTACCAAACTTTTTAATTTTTATTTTATTTTTAATTGTAAATATTTGATTAATTCCTCTCTGGCAGTGAAAAATTAACATGTTTATCTAATTTCAGGGAGACTTGTGCTCTGCTTTTGAAAAGATGCCATACAGTAACATTTAACTGCTCTTAGTGTGTGCAATAGCTCTCTGTTGTAGCTTTCTGCTTGTCACCTGCTGTGTCTTGTAATGCAGTCCAGCAGCTTTCCAGCAGGAGTTCTTTTGGGGAAGTTTATGGAAGAGAAGGAGTCACTGAAGTCTTTTTTACAAGGGAGAGGGCAGAATGTACAGCAAGGAGATACCATATTTACAACAGATAGCTTTAAGAGAAGTTTTCAGCGATAAACAGGAAAAATTGAGATGTTTCTTTGCTGAAAGCAGTCACCAAGATGATGCAGTATCACCTGCCTCACAGTTCACTCAGAGGAGTGGTCAGCGAAACTGGCTTGAACAGTTTTATGTCACACTGTTGAGTTTGCCTTTCTGGTCATGCCCATGACAGATACCAGTTTCCATGGCATGCTGTCTGAGAGGAGTTGGGCTTGCTTGTGGCTTGTGTAGTGCTGCTCAGGAGAGCTGTGGGTCAGACCTTAAAGAGTAGCTGAATTGTTGCTTCTGCTCCAAAAATATACTAAAGATACACAATTATTTCTTTGGCTTTCTTTTGAAGATTGCAATAGCTTGTTCTTCATGGAAAGCTTCCTGCAATGAATGAAAAGCAGTAGGGGGATAAAGTTTGAGGGTGAAGCTTGTTAACTCTGAAATAGCTTATCCTGGATTAACTCTTACTTTAGTAATCAGGTTTATAGCTCTGCAAACAAACATCATATTGCATTTAACCAGAAAAGCTGTGCCAAAGAATAGATGTATGCCTCAAATAGCTGCCTGGTTTGGTTTGGTTTTCTTTGTTATAATCCGCTCCCCAGTAACTGTGCCTCTTGGTTTTTTTATCTTGTAGGCAAGTTACTTCTACTGTATCAACAAAGTAATCTTATCTTATTACTGATAAATTTTGCGTTAACTTTGTATTATGGTAATTACACGAATAATGTAATGAAAATTCAGGTTTAATGTGCTGAAGAATGTGTATCTCAGCATTATTTCTTATTAATGATACTATGTACAGATACTGTGTGTATAAGCACAGAGGACATTGTGCAAGTTCATTGTGCGAAAACAAGTTCAGGGATTAGTCTAAACCTTTGCACCGAATAACAATTAAAGATTAGTAGTGGAAACTGAGCTCTTTGTATATCAGGCCTATAACCAGATAGATTATCACTTACAAATTTAAAAGTGTAGAAGTCTAAATTTGGTAAAAATTATTCTGAGGACTCAGTGATTGACTACATTGTTTTAATCCTGCATATGTGTTTGGGTTGGTGGAGTTTTTGCTTGTTTGTTCGCTTGTTTTTATTAGTTCTCTGGGGAGGGGGTGAGTACAGTGACTAACTGGAATTGTAAAAGGGTCTGGCAGTTGCTCCTTATGTCAAAGAGTGTGCTTTAGTAAGCCTTATAGGATTGCTTAGTTCTAATGTGTACTTGAAGGCTTTTGAAAACTGCAGTGAGGAAATCTGCCTGCAGCATTTTCAGAAAATTGAGTTTACGTACGATCATCTCTTTCATCCTCCTATGACTCCAGTGGAGTTTGTTTTGCAAGGAAATTGAGAAAACTTGATTCAGGCAAAATTGAGGTGATGTTGCTTGATGTAAAGGCACTAGATGAGGTTATGGTAAGCTGCTTTCCAACCTCTGAATGGATTTCTGACTACTAAGATCTTGATACTTCTAGAAAACCAGTAGCTAAAGCCTGAAGAGCCTTTCTCCATCTTTAAAGAGCTAGGGGTTCACATTCGTCAGTTTAAAATAGAGGGTGATAATCATTGTCTTTTACCCTGACATTGCAAGCTATATCTCAAGCTAAATTTCAATTAGAAAGTTTAGTTTTCTAAAGTAATTTCTTTGTAGACTGTAGAATGCATTGAGTTTTGAAGCTTGGTCTGTTAAATTTTATTTGTCTTGAGAAGCATATTTAGCCTATGCTTTGTGATATGCAACTCTTATTTCCAAATCAGTTGGAGCTTTTGACTTTAGCTCTTAAAATGCTGCATGTCTGGTGACCTACATAAGGAGGAAAAAATCCAACTTTTGCCACACAGTATCTTTGTATTTCGTGGAAAATTAGGACTGAAAGGCAACAGTTAGTATAAGAGAGAAGAGGTATTTACCTGGTCTAACTTAGGGCTACGGTCATTTGCTGCTCCTTGAGGTTTTATAGCAGCCAGAATTTTCCTCACTTTCAGGGAACTATACGTGTTATGAGACAAGAGGTGAGTGATGGAGAGGGGTTGCTTTTCTGTTTTATATCTCTGGCTATTTTATATATATATATATACACTTATATATCTATATATCTATGTATATATCTATATCTTTATGAAATTCCTGAAGCTTTTTGATTAGTGACTTGTATACGGGTTTAACAAAACTTAAATAGCTTTTTACTTTGCAACAGGTCATTAATATGTTGTCTCAGTGCTAGACTTGATTAGTCTACTTCTTGAGTTAAAGAACATATCATAATACTTGTACTTGAGGTGCTCTTCTCTCCTAGGCAGATTACTTATAAGTCTTCCCTTACAAAATTGCATTTCATAAATCCTGTTAGCTTTTGGTTTTGACACTGTGTGTGATTACATCCTTGCTATTTCCAGAAGTTTTCAGAAGTCATCTCTGACTCAGGTGGCAGCACTTGGTGAAATTTCTGTCCTTTTTGGATGAGGAGTAGAACAAGCTGTAGAGGCATGACAGATACTTACCTTTTGTCAGAATGCTATTCTTACTTATGTTTCTTGCAGCAGCTGTCAGTTTCCCTCTCCGAGCAAGCATGACCTCATGCATTCAGTAATTTCAGGAGGTCATCACTCCTGTGTTTTGAGGGATCTCGCTTGCTGTCATCTTGGGGTTTCCAGTGAGAAATAAGCACAAAAGCTTTTAGAGAAGCACCGGTATTTACTATTACTCTCTTGTTTTAGCTTTTTCTGTCTAAACTTTGCAATTATAATATCTTTGCAGGTGGTTTGTCCAGATTGTAGTGATGACATTGCGGTGAAAAAAGACAATATCCTCGTTCGCTCATTCAAGGATGGCAAATTGTGAGTAGGAACGTAGAGGTTGATTATTGAACAAAATTTATACCAGTCAAGTGAAATGTAGGATGAGATGTGTTGGATAAAGTATTAATAACATCAGTAAGTTCCTGCCAAGATTTTTCTAATGTTTAAAAAACTGTTAACAGCCTACATTGTGATGAAATTAGTCTTGAACTTTGTCATTATTAATAATGGGATGCATAAATCTATCTGTCTTAGTCTTAATTTCATTGTTAAAGTTGTGGGAAACACAGCAGTATTACGTGACTTCAAGAATGGCTTGAAACTCTTTCCTGCTGTGGTTGGAATAGGGCACTGCTTTCCAGGGATGTGGCTGTAAGCTTATCCAGCTATGGAAGGGTTGGTGGGGATGCATGCATGCCCACACATACACCACATGCACACACAGAAATCCTGTTTCTTGTTTGAAGGTAGTAAGGCATATGTTTATCTCAGTCTAGACTGCAACTGCATCTTATCGTGCTCCTTGAAAAGAGCTGTAATGCTACTGAAAGTAGGAAAAAGGATAGAGAAACATAGAAAACCAGACTGTCTGGTATTTGCAACAAATTGAAGAACTTCGTGTTTTTAAACTCACAACAATAGAATTATTTTTGTAGGTTTTAGTTTTTATTTTAAAAGTTGCAGCTATTTATTGTGCTTGGTTCAGTTTAACAGAATGTTTTGCAGAAAGGATATTGAAATATTCAACATTTTTGTTGTGGTTTAATTACTTACTGAGTCTAGGCTATTGCTTCACCATTTGATAGTTTTTCAGGCATCAGTGCACATCACCGAAGGAACACACATAAGATGTGCACACACAAGCACATACCCACTCCCCAATCCTCCAGAGCTGCAATTCAGATTTGCTTCCTTGGTTATAGACACAGTAGAAATCAGAAAGTGCTTTGTTCTTTCAATTTGGAAGTCTTTAATTTCATATTGACAATTTACACTAATACTCATTTATGTTTTAAGTTAGGTAGGCTTCTAAATTAATGTTAAATTAATGTGAGCGTTTAAAGTATTACATATATGGTAGATTCCAGAAACTGCCTGTTTGTGGAAGTAGCATGCTTTCTTTAGTATGCAGTGAATGCATATAGTCTAACCAATTTAATGTAGAAGTTTTGGTTTTAATCCACTGACTAATACTGTACCAGACTAACACTATAGAATTGTCAAGATACATTTCATATGCTCCTTATGTAAGTTTAGTAAGCATATTATAATCTTAGTGGTAGCTTTGTATTGTACTGTTAGTTTACCTTTAAAATATTCTAATTTTTTTTTTAACACTTTCTAAATTATCTAGCGTTTCTGTGCCAAGAAAAGATGTCCGGGAAATCAGTGAAACTTCTCCAAAGCCTGACGCTTTGTTAAAACAAGGTAAAAATAACTTTCTGTGAGAAATGCTTCTATGTATTTGCTTAGTTACATGAATTGGACTAAATCTATGGCAGATTGATTCATGTCTTAAAGATGCTAAAATATAGGATCTTTTCTAATAGAATAATATCTTGAAGGAGAGTGCTTCTGAAAAGTTAGAGGAACTTTTATTTTAAATAAATAAAACCTAACTAAATAAAACCCCCAAAACAACACCCCAGCTGGTCTGCACTGACTTTAAGTGTAGACATGCCAAACATGCACACATTGGTTCTATACATTATACTTTTCCTTTTGCTTTAGAGCTTTATAGAATTATTCTCTCAATAGTGCCCCTAACAGTTGTAAATAAGTTGCCTTTATGAACTTTGAAAATCTGGAATTGTGGGTGCATTTGAAAGTTTAAGCTTGTGTGATGAAACTCTTAGAATTAGCTTGTGATTGTTTCTTCCTCCTTGCCCTCCCTTTTTGATATATATAACCTGCGGTGTAAACCTGTTGGATAAGGGTTTTCTCAATTAAAATTTCATATATGCCCTATGCAGAAGATATTTGTGTCTGTACACACTGACATGGTAAAAATACTAGTAATAGCTCTGAGTGCTTTGATGTGCAGAGAACACTAGGCCAGTTTGACTGGGTAAGATAAATAAGGATGGACAACATAGAGTGGTTGTTGAGGTGCTTTGAATTGGGGGTGTAATTGTTAATTAGCAGTCTTTCCTTCTTCTCTTCCCCAACATCCCTGATTACTGTTTTTTTTAATTGAAATATTTGTGCAAACTAATACTTCCTGCAGTGCTAACAAAGGCTGGTTCTTTTACAGCTTTTGACCAAGCACTTGAATTCCGTAAAAACAGAACTGTTCCTAGTAACTGGAAAACAGAATTGAAAGAAGACAGCTCCAGCAGTGAAGCTGAAGAAGAGGAAGAGGATGAAAAAGAAAAAGAGGATAACAGTAGTGAGGAAGAGGCAAGTGAAGTTAGTAAAGGGCGTAGATTACACAGCTGAGAAAAAATAGCAGGGCCGTGTATATTTAAGTAGGCCTTTTTAACATTAGGGGACATGTAATGTGTTAACATAGGCAACACTGTTAACATAGGCATTATTGAGTAACTCTCTCTTTTCCTGGTCTGCTAAAGAATTTGTGTCACTACAAGCTGTCTCTCTGGCTACCCTGCTGTAAAGAAGCAGAAGAACTTTCAACCAAGGCATTAGCCCATGCATTCCACTTCCACCTTTCTTCTCTTTTTTGTTCTATGAGTATGGAGTCCCCACCTCATGCTTGGTTTTCTAATTATCTGTTCTCTCCTCCCAGCCTCCTGTCCAGAAAAAAAACTGAAGATGAGAAAAGAAGAAAGTTAGTGGAAAGAACTTTATTTCACAGCTGGCTGAGAGGCTGAAAGAGAGGCTTTTGAATCTTTTACCTCTCTGTACCTTCTCGTGGTACCCTAAATCTGTATCTGCCCATAATCACTTTTTCACTCACCAGGCTTTGAGAGCTGCTCTCTTAACTTGTTAAGCAAGTGCCAGTAATGCAGCAGACTTAATTTCCTATTAGTAGGGGAATTGTAAAGAAGAAACTGAACTGGTTTGGGTCGTAAATGGTTGTTAGGGTCCTTTTCTCAGTACATCCTCCCTGGATATTGTGGCTCTGGCATACCGAAATACAGTGTTTCCTGTTTCAGTCATTCATTTCCTTAAAGTGTGTTGGGAGACTGCAAAAGTGTGAAGTTATGACTTTGCCACCTCTCCATGCTTATAATTTCTTTCTGTCTCCTCTTTAAGCTCTCAGAAGAATATCCAGCTCTGATAAAAAGTTTGCAAGGGGCTGTACTCTGCTTAGTATTTTGAGAAGCAAGGAATAGTTCCTTGGGCTCAATACTTTCACAACAGGTTCATGTCCATCTATGAGCATGATGCATGTAGATAGGTTTGTATCTGTGCAGAATGACACATCTTTATATAGTGATCATTCCTGCACTACTTTTAGATGAAAAATACAGAGCCTTTAGCTACAGCGTTTGTAAACATTTGACCTTGTACCCTTTGGACACCTTCTCTTGAGCTCCTCTTAGTTGCATGTGATGTTGTTTGAGCTAGTCTTTCCATGTGCTAGACATAAAGATTTCATCTCAGACAAATAGTTTGGAATTTACTGTATGATCTCTTGTGATAATATCTTTTCCAGTAAGCAGTGATTTCAGTCACTTGTTGAACTAGGAAGTTTCTAAAACAGAGGAAAAATATTTTTTCTTCTTTTTTTTTCCCCCTTCTCCTTTTTCTTCTTCTCTCTCCTTGGTGGTCAGTGGCATAAGTGTCTTCTCTTCAGCCATATTTTAGCAGTTTCTGCAGCTTCTTCCCTTTGTTTTTGTTATTTCATGCCTATAACCTCCTGGTTATCAAGCAGCATCTCTTCTCAAACAGGACCTATACGCCTGCTCTTGGGACTTTGTTATCCACCTGCAGGTTGTTCTGCTGCTTCCCAGGACATGAAAAGTTCTCGCTGCTGGCCCTCAGGCCATCCGTGTTGTCCTAGTACCTGTAAACCAGAACAAAACAAAACAGAAAACCCAAGCTCTTGAAGATGTCACCATGGGCTTCGAAAGCAGATACTTCTATCCTATATATATGTTCAAACCTCATTCTGTACATACATAGATGCTGTTCTATATCTCATCTCTATATACATTCTTCCATCCTATATAGATAGGAGTTGATATGCAAATCCTCTGTATTTATCTTCTAAGAAGAGTAGTTGCTTTTTTTTTTTTTTTCCTAATGGAAGAGACTGGAAAATGGCCTTGCTTTACTTTACAAAATCTGACGGTAGGTAAAAGAGTTGTCAAAGACCCTTTCTTCCAGTCCTGTGCTATACTACTGTCTGAATTTTGTATGGAAAAGAACATGTTGTTGTTTTCCTGGATTTCATTATCCTATGTAGAAGCCACTTTATTTTACCTTGTAGCATAGACAGATACACTAGAGACTGCAGAGTGGCCCGCTAGCACTCTGGTTTGTCTAACTTGAAAATAAGCAAATATGACAGTGTGACATGCCCGCTTCAAACTGTTATCTAGGAAACCTTGTTGTCTAACTGGATTAAGAGATTCTGTATGTGTTTGAATATTATTAACAGATACTATTAGTAGAGTATAATACATACTGACTCTATAGAGATTCTGACAAAGTGTAAATGCGTTTCAGAGGCATGCAGGGTCCTAAGCTTTCCCTGTTAACACACTTTCTTAGAAAGTTACTTTGTTCTCTGTTGGAAAAATTAATAGGGAGTATTCATTCACTTGCCATTCTGGTGCCTCTGTGAATTATCACATTAGAGACGTAAGAATACCCTTCAGGCGTTGGACCATATAGTGAGAAAAGAGTGTTTTATTCAGCCTCTTCATCACCTTTGCCTTATTTCCTCCTGAATTTAAAAAGAATACATTCCTTCTTCAAAACTTTATTGGGTTTCCTGAGGGTTTTGTTCAGTGACACACATCACCCCTCCCCTAAATGCTCTGTGGGACTAACGTCTTACAGCAAGTTTTTTCTTGTTGGTGAGGAGCATGAGAAACCCAAGTAGCTGCTCATGATCTCTTTTCCATGATCCAGCAGATGCTGGTAAAAGTCCTTTCCAAGTATCTGCTATGGGAGATTAAAATTAAAAAAAACATTACACGATTTTGGAGTTTTATTCCACTCAAGTAATTTGTTCTCCATGGCCTGTGGAATGTGAGTGTTCTTAACTAGGCTTTTATCTGTGCTATATGCAGGGCTGCAGCATCATCTTGTACCTGTCAGTGAAGAATTGGGCTAGATGTGCCAATTTCCAGTGCCCCTGCCCTGTGAAAAGGATCTCTAGTATATTGGTTGCAGTTCTCTGCCTAGCCTGTCCTTGCCCATCCAAGCAGCCTGCTCTGAGCTCTGCTGGTACACTGGGTGTCAAATGCCCATCATGTAATGCACCTCGCAGAGACTCTCCTCTTGCATTGCCTTTGCAAGACTGGAGTATTTTCACTGCATTTCTGTTGATAATTATACCTGAAGGGTATACAGGCAACTGTTTCAGCATATTGTGAATACTGGTTCTTAATTGTTTTGCCTATTTGCTCTGATCTCATCCAAGTGCATTTAATAGGTAAGAAGAAGTGTAGAATAAGAAAAAACCCTGATAATATTTACAGCCTTTCCTGACCTTATTTTCAGCTGTCCATCTCTTTATTTAAAAGATTCAGTAGATGTTGGAGGGTTTGGGATTTGTTTTTGTTTGTGTGTGTTTGTTTTTCCCAGTTCTGTTTAGTAATGATACTCTGTTTCCGTTGTTTTCTCAACTGTCTTGGTATAACTTTAAAGACAGTATGTTCTGTCCCCTTGCTTCAGGGTAGGTGAGTCTTTAATATTCAGTACAAGGAGACTGTTGAAGAATGGAAATGATAAACGTGGAATGAAAATACACTAAAGAAAAATAATTTAGTTTAGATTACTGAATAACTAATTATTTTTGGAAACTCTAAAGGTAGTTTTAAAAATTAATCAACTCATATTTGGTGTATTGTTTTGCAGTAGCTCAGTCATCAGAATTTCTTTAGAATTTGATGTATTAATATCTTACTGCTACTCGTTGTGGCAAGCCGCATTTCCAAAGTAAATTATGAGGTATTATAAAGTAAGCCATAGTGCTTTGTTATGAAACTCCACTGTTTATTAATCTAAGTAAATCTAATACAAAGGTTTATTAGTGCAATGAACTGAACTTCCAAAATATCCATTGTTATTTCAGTTCTGGGATTGATCCTGCTCAGCACGTGCTCAGCTGGTGCCCCATGGCAGTTCGCATGCAGTGCCATTGGCTGCGGTTTGCCAGTGCAGTGGATTAGAACTCCTAAGAAAGTGCAAGCACCATTTTCTCTTTGACTTCATCTCTGAAAGTGACGTAGTCTATCCAGGAACCAAGGAGTCACTTAACTGCAGTAGAAATAGAGCTGAGATTTCTCATATAATCTCTTGATCATTAATAGTGCTGTCTCCCAGACTTTCAGCATAAATGGATGAAATTGAGAACACATCTCGATTTATGGTATCACTCACGAAACTTCAATGATCAGTCAAAAATCCAATTTTGATGTATGTTTACAGTCAATGTTTTATGTATTTTGAAACACTATAGTTTATGAAACTTGGTTTCGTGTGGCATAGCACTGAGAGCATGTATCTCTCTGTACAGTATCCTGTTGCTGACTACAGTAAAACAGACTTATGCATTTAAACCTAAATTATCACTGCCTTATGTTTCTTAATGAAGGACTGTAACTCAAAATGGTGACAATTTTCTTGCATGCATTGCTTTAAACAGGAGGAAATAGAGCCATTTCCTGAAGAACGAGAGAACTTTCTTCAGCAATTGTACAAGTTCATGGAAGACAGAGGTAGGCATTTTAATTAGCAACACTTTGAAAAATTGAGTCCGTAAGCTAGTAGTGCTTTGCAATACAGTTTTGGAAACAGGGAAGCTGTACTCATCCCTTTTGACTTCCCTACTATTTAGAAGATGAGTCTGTCACTTGACTCATCTCCTAAAATGCAGTCTCATATTTCTACTTTCAGGAATGAATGGATATATCTAAATTTATATGCAATTACATTTTGCATATATCTTACTATATTTTCTATTGTGTACTTATAGTGTGTATAATCAAACATTTAATATTCTCAATCATATTAATTTATATTCTGTTTAATAACTTTAAAGTACTTACACACACACCTTTTAGGTCATGGAAAAATGCATTTGCTTTGTGCTAATTTTCTTGTGTGAATCCTGATCACTTAAGTGCATGAACATTATCTGTAGATTGAGATGCTTTTAAAAGCCAGTACCATTCATTATGATAAATCTTTACCAGGTTTTTATACACTGCAAGAAAAGTGCGGTGTCTGCAGGGGTGAGGCTATCTGTATTTAAGTTACTATTATAACTAGTTAAATTAGTGTCTTTTTTAATGTCATGTGGAATGAGTTAAACTGTTCACAAGAGATGGCAATGTGACAGTTACTGCTAGTACAATAGCATAGGAAGTTTCAGCTCTTGAAGGATTGTGGGACTGCTCCTAGTGAGAGTTGGGTTGGGTTTTTTTTGATTGCAGTGAAAGGACGATTGTATTTTTAGATGTAATTGTTTCAGTGGGTGCAATAAAGATATGTATAATATAGTTAGCAAGAAAATTTGCATCATTTTTGTGTTCTATGATGTAAGGAAGAATGTATATATATGCATTAAATAACATAACCCATTTTCTCTCTAGTTCAGTAAGACTCTAGAGTTTTAGTTTCACGAAGAGAAAGTACCAGATGCAGGAGGTGGGGTTTACAATACTGTATTCAGTAATAGTGCATATGATGTGAATTTCATGATATTCTGAAAAAAATACTTCAAAACACCCTAACTACTGTCTTTGTTACCCAGGAACTCCTATTAACAAACGACCTGTATTAGGATATAGAAATTTGAATCTCTTCAAATTATTCAGACTTGTACACAAGCTTGGAGGATTTGATAATGTGAGTATTAGTATGATAAGTACTCCAGAGCCATAAAACCTGAGGATGCTGTTTATTAGTGTGAAATAACTTATTACTCTGTGAAGTAGCGATGAAGAACACAGGACCTTTAGATGTATGAAAGTTTTCTACTATGGCTGCATAAGACACCTTGTAGCTCTCAAAAGCATGCTTTAACGTGAACTAGAAGCTAGTTAGATGCTAAAGAAGTTACACATCTACTCAGCATTTTTCATTATTGCTTCATAAAATCAGCCAGCGTGTGTGTTTCTGTAATATTTCAAGAAACGTTTGTCTGATAAAGATGTTACCTCCAAGTGAGAGGAGTTGCTGCTCAGTAAAATCTCAAAGACAAGCAATTTAGTTGAAGGTCTGATGTGAGGCCCTTAATTTCTGTTTATTCTGGGCAGTATAAAGAAGAATTTGCTGACTGGGATTAGTGAGACTGGTCTTGGGAGGAGTAATTGAAACATATGGAATTCATAGCCAAGCAGATTCTGTTTGTGTTTTGAACTGCTTCCCATGAACGTAGCCTGTTAGCTGAGGAGGTCTGTTTGTGCAGTGACACCTTTCTGATATACAAGACAGGATGTAGAAGCTGGGTATTGCAGTACCTCTGCTTTACCTTCACAGATGGTTAGAAATGAGCACATCACGGAACTTTGTCACCAAAGGGCAAGTTAAGGACGTAACGAAAGGCTGGTAGGCACTGTGTCTGGTGCAGTACTACCAGGGCTGAGTATTGTTAATGCTTTGAATTATTTTTTTCTTTCCAATTTAATTAAAATTCTAGCTCTGATAGTTAAGAACTACTTTAAATATAAAATAAAAATAAAAATGATGTACTGATTTTTCTGATAGTTATATTTTCTTTCCTCTGTTTTATTGCCACCTGGAGAGGAAAGCCTGCTGTGGCTTGTTGCATTACAGAAATGCTAAATTGCTTAAAGTAGTTACATTAGACTGGAGTTTGCATTAGAGTGAAATACTGTGTGTGTGATAAATAGTAATTTTATAGATCAGAGGAAATTGCTTACATTTATTTTCTGAAGCTGTAAACTTTGTCAATTTAGGTTTTTTTGTCAGTGAGTTAATTCGAAAACAATGACTTCATTGTCTTTAACAGATTGAAAGTGGAGCGGTGTGGAAGCAAGTTTATCAAGATCTTGGAATCCCTGTATTAAATTCAGCTGCAGGATATAATGTTAAATGTGCATACCGAAAGTAAGTAATAAAGCCATGAAGTTTATGCAAAAACAACAGTGAACTGAAATGATCCTGTGCTAGGGGTAATACACATAAAATCTGTAACTCTTTGGTTATAATACAGTTTTTTAGGCTTTAAACCTACTGCCCATGTTTAGCTTCTCTAGGTAGGATTTTCCTTCTTGAGTCAAACTTGCTTATCACAAACAATTTTTTTTTTTTTAGATATCTCTATGGTTTTGAAGAATATTGTACATCAGCTAACATTGAATTTCAAATGGCATTGCCAGAGAAAGTGACGAACAAGCCTTGTAAAGACTGTGAAAAAGAAAAAGAATTGAAGATGCGTGAAGAACCAGAGCAGGATGCAAAAGAGATACAAGTGGACAAGGACGAGCGCAAGCAGGAGGAAGTAGCAGTAGTACAACAAGAAGAGAAAAAGTCAGCTGAGAATGATAATGAAAGTAAAGAAAATGATAAGCCCTCTGTTCTGGTAATATATTTTAAATTTCATCTTTTATCTTGCTTATAAAGTCAGTTGGTGTGTTAATAACCATGAATTAATATGAAGATTGAAATCTCTATGACGGATTTCAAATAAGACAAAAACTTGCTGCAAACCAAATTCAGAACAAGACATTTGAGCTGTATTTACCCTAGGTGCCTGTTTTAGGGGGTCATGATGTCAAAATGTCTGACTTGTTAGAAAGCGGCTCCAACATTGCACTTGTTTGAGGGCCTCCTGGGTGAAATGGAGACTAATTAGCCTCCAGCTTTATCCTTACCTGGGTGATGCATGCTCACAGCTAACTCCATTGCTGATATTTTCATTATGCATTTAGCTGTGCTTGTAAGCCCTCATAAATACTGCTGTTACTTCTGTGTTCCAGTGAAACCAGTGAAGCTTTACAAAGACCTGGGCCATATTATGTACATATGGTCTAATGTAGTTTAGTGGTCCAGAGAGACAAATGTTTATAGCTTTTCAAAATCCAGTGTTGACTCAGTGGCTTTAGCAAAGGAAGTTCAGGGCAATAAACTGATGTGCTGCACTGTACAGGCCTTGCATTTTGCTGTGGAAGCAGTGTGGCTCCTCAAGTCAGTGTGCAACACAACTGTAATACTTCTGCATATAAGTGGCAGCCAGCCCTGGTCTGTCTGCTGGTATTCTCTGGGAGGAATGCCAGGTGGGCCAGTACTGGTATTTCTTCATCCCAAGTGAAAACATGCTTTGTGAAGTGTTCGTCTTGGGGATTGCTTTGCAGTCCAGGTCTAAGAGCTGCATGCCTGTATCATTGTGATAAAAATAAGCTAGGACACTGGCTGCAACTTTAAACTCTGTTAGGTTTAGCTTAAGATTTTCAAAAGGAAAAACAGCAGAGGTGCTGTAGTTTTAGGACAAACCCCATGCTGTAGCATCGTTTTGCTCTTATAACTTCAGTGTGTTTTGTCTGCCTTTTCTTAAATGGTTTGTTTTCACCTTGTGAGTTAATTAAAGGTTTTGTTATCCTAGGGAAACAAAAAAAATTTGCCAGATTCTGTGTTTACTCAGCCTGATCAAGAAAAGGACTTAAATGTAATCAAAACTGAAGATGAAACCAAATTGGAAGATAAAGAGGAGGAGAAGATCAAAGAAATGGAAAATCCTACACTAAATGCAGATGCTGAAGAAAAAGAAAAATCAGGGTAAGTTATGCTGTTTCTAATCAGATGAGACATAGGTGTTTTTTAAATTTTACTCCTGTAATTTGAAGTTCAAATCAGACATGCTGTTGTTAATTAGGCTCGTATCTTCCAGAGACCAATGTGTTTATAACTTTGTCGTGGTTAGGCCATTGAAGTTCATCGATCTGTTTTTAAAAGTTAAAGCAGCTTAAGTTTTACAGGTTCCAGGCCTAAATGTAAACTGAGTGAGAACAGAATATACAAAGCATAGGTGACTGTTTGATTTAATACAAAAATATTGCAGTCATTGCTAGCAGTATTTTTCTACTTAATTTTGGTACAAGTATATGGCGAACTTGTGGTTTCCAGCTTTTGCTTTTGGACAGCGATGTGTAACAAGGAAGATGGAAGTACCTTGCATTGCTCAGTTAACAGCCTTGCTGTTGAATAGGCCTGGCACTGGCAGGAGTCTCTTGTACAGACCTTCAGACAGGTGTTTTGAAAGTAGGAGATGGAAATAATAGGGATGCTCAGGGCCATCTAATCAGTGAGTGGGTGCGAATCATTTGGTTTATGGAATGGGCAGGTTTTCGTGTTTCAGTGCAGGAAAATCTCACAAGTGTTTTTCAGCAGCCACACAAAAAAAATACAACCAGAATATAGTCCTCATTAATCCCCAGTGTGTTAACAATTTGTATTCTTACAATTAAAACCCTCATACAGTATGATTTCAGGTGTTCACAACACAAAAATTGCCCTTAGAGGTCAGATAGAAGATCTCTTTTAATATAGATTTGTCTTCGGTAGAACCCAGTAACAGATGCTTAAGGGAGAAGCTGTTATAAGAGGGAAAGCAGATTCTTATTTTCTTAAAGAAAACGCCTTCTTATACTTTCACAGCAGTCTGTATATCAGAGATGTGTTGGGTTTTGCTGGGTTTTTTTTGTAGTTAATACCATCTGTTGCCTGACCAGTAATTCCCTTGTTTGCTACAGCAATTTCGTTGTTTAGTAGATCAGCTGTCTTGATCTTCTGTATAAATATCATTAGCTCTTAATGCTTTTTCTGGCCCATTAAAAGTTGTGGCCAGAATGTCATAGTTTAGTGTACTGATTTCTGATTCATTGGTAGTAGTATTTTTTTTTTAAATTTTATTAAGGATTTTGATTTTTTTAGTGGATTCTAGAATGATCCTTTTGTAAAATGTTTTTGTCCTCCTGAATATTTTCAGTGAGATTTCGTTGGCAATTTCTGTAACTCAGAAATGCAGAATACAGAAAAATGAAGTTTATCTGAACTCATTTAAAAAGTCTTTTCTCTATGGATGTGATTTCGTTTGTATCCTACGTAAACTTTCCTTTTTTAAAAGACTAATTGCTGGACTTTGTTGCATTTGCTATTTTTAGGGTGAACTAGGTAAGTTGTACTGTAACAGGTTTGCAAGATTTTCAGAATTGGTAAAGACTGATTTTACAATGCTGCTTTCAAAATATAGAACTAAGTAAATTGAAAACTTTGCAATGCTTAGAGAATAGCAGTTTTTAAAG
Organism: Cnemophilus loriae; assembly: GCA_013397755.1. Classification (NCBI taxonomy): domain Eukaryota; kingdom Metazoa; phylum Chordata; class Aves; order Passeriformes; family Corvidae; genus Cnemophilus; species Cnemophilus loriae. The sequence goes on along the minus strand of VZTF01004190.1, from coordinate 717,815 downwards.
TTCCCTAAGTTGTATATTTGCATATGTGTATGTTTGTGATGTTACTTTATTTATATACCTGAAAAGTACGGTGCCTTAATGCTTACCATGCTGCTGTAGTAACTGGTACATGAAAAGTTAGAAGCTGCATTTACTTTTCAGTAATTCTTGATTTTTTAAAGTTTGAGTGTTTTTAATCCCGATTCATGTTGATTTGCATTATTTATGACATCAAAAGTGTAATGAGTGTTCCTAGTTTTTTATTTATGAAAACAACAAAAATCTTTAGAAAATAGTTACTTACTTTTAAGTTTTCCCAGTTCACCTGATTGTAATTGAGTGAATTCTTTTCCCTCTGCTCCTCCTTACTCATCCCAGTGGAAAACTCTTCTAAGTAGTATTTTGCTATTATGGCTCATGGAAGATTGTAATGAGTTGCTTAGAATAGAAAGCATAACTCTGAAAAGAGGGGTAGGTGGTGATGTGGTCATTGCTGGGAGGTATACTATGTTTCAAGGAATAATTTAAATTACAAAAATGGAACACTTACAGCAGTTAATTGTAAGTATTTATAAGCAGTGGTACTGTAGTAGCACTATTAGCATGATACTTTTCCCTTCTACGCTTTCAGATTGATAGGGAGTACAAAATGCACTTGTATCAGCTTTAAAAAGCTTTTAAAAATGTCACTGTCATCCTAAACGCTAAACAATGTTTTTAGCATTTATACCATAAAGGCTGAAAGGAATTTTGTGGGGCATTGTATTAGATGTTGTACCTCCCTATACCCAGTTTCATGGATTAGAAGTGGCAGAACTTACACAAAGGTGGAAACGCTGTGGTTGGAGTTCTTTGGAGCTGAAATGCAAAATGAGAGTAGGCATTTTTGTAGGTAGAAAACTAATCACACACACCAGTACCTGAAATGTAATCAAAACAGATCGATATGAAATTCAAACTGAAATTTTGTTATTTGGTGTGTTTAAAATGCCTTCCTGGAACTTCTTTCTAGTTATGGATCATCTGTATTTCACAGTCCTAACAAAATAGCTAAACAAATTAAATCTAATGTAATATAAGGCAAACTTGTAGAGTTTTCTATTTGCATTTACCTTGGTAGGACTTTGGACATCTTCATGTAGCTTATTTGTCTATAGACACAAGGAACCGTGAGGACAGAAAAAGTTCTGGGTTTCTTCTTGCTAACTTTCTTTTGGGAGGGCTGGATGTAACTCCCAGATCCCAGGAAATACTGCTGGAAGTCAGGGTTGTTTATTTTCTACACGTTTTGTTTCTCTGTGCAATCTCATGTGTCTCAAACCTTTGAGATTGCTACCACTTGAATTGCGTGGTCCCATCTACACAGACTTTAGCAATATGATGAAGAGGAAGAAAGGCTCAACTTTCTCTTTCTTTCTTCCCCAGAGTGCCAGTTTCTTGCCTGCTTGTGAACAGTGAGAGTAGAGATTCAAAGGGCACCTTGCCCTTTATTCTATACATACTTTTCTTGTTCGCTTTTTGCTTTGTTTTTTTTTGTTTGTTTTTTGTTGTTTGTTTTTTTGTTTGTTTGTTTTGTTTTGTTTGTTTGTTTTTCCTGTGCCTAATGGAAGATACCTGTGCTGGATACAGGTTGTACAACTGTGGTCATTAAAACAAGTTTAACAAAAAGCCGGTAATGTGTTACTTTCCATGTGTCTGTCCCAGAGGGTCCTTTACAAAACTGACTTTGTAAATTGTCCTTTTCCATAACATTAAAAAAAGTACTCATACTTGGCCAATGAATAAACAAGAAAGGTTAAAATACTTCTTCTTCAGAAGTTCCTACAAACTTCATGTTGTGGAAGTAATGATCTTCAAATGTAGCATTGCATAGTTGGTGTGCTGTCTCTTTTGTAGCATCTAATAATATTAACTGTTTTAACTTGTTGAACACTTGAGTCAAAGTCCACAGATTGAGAACCAAGGTGTTTTTCTACACAATGAACAGTGTTGACAACTGAATACGTTCCAAAGAGATTGAGGTCAGGAGCCTAGTGGAGTTTTCAGAAGGTGAGGGTTTTTTAGTACAAGCTAATAAAATGAAAGGTAAGTCTTAAAAAATTTTGTAGTAGGTGCAGTTTGGAAACTGAAGCGTAGGTTAACTGCTATCTAACCAGTATTAGTAAGAATTTTTTTTTTCCCCCCAGATAGTTAATTTAACTCCAAGTTTCTTCGTTGGTTTTGGAGTTTTTATTGAGAAATTTTTTTTGGTTGGTTTTGTGTTTTATTTTGGTTTTAACACTTTGCTGTGAGGCACCCGGGACAGACCACTGTCAAGAACTTCATACTGAAATGAAAGGTTAGATGCTGAGAACCTGGGTAATTTTTGCTTCTCAACAAAAACTGGCATCAGACTTGTATATGGGTAGTACTTGGATTTTTGGGGTGCCCAGGCAAAATTCTTTTAAGAATCTCAGTTACAGTACATAGACATTTGAAGAGGTTTTGTTCTTGTATTTTCCTTCTTATGGCTGAGGTGCTGCCTTAACTTAACACCAGGAAAGGCTCCCATCTCTGGATCTTACCTTCTGCTTGCTCATCAGACTGTCATTTTCACAAGTCCTTCTTTGGTCTTAGGAAACTTCTTGAATTTATTTGTTGCTTGTTCTTGGAAACTGTCTAATTTTTTTATTTCCTCCAAGGAAAGCATGAGCAAATGTCCTTAAAGAATGCTTTAGAAACTAAACACTTCTGGTTGTCTGATACTGATGGTTTAGGTCTTTATGGTGTGGTCTTCTGGCAGTTGGAACTGTCATATTTTGACAATATTACAAGGCAAAAACACTAAACATTTACTCTTTGGTTTAATTCTGTTCAAGACTATCAGCCATTCATTCACGTGCAAGGGAAAAATCTTTACCTTAGATCTGTTACATGTGTCTTTTGTACAGTAATCACATTTCCCCTCCTGTAAGCAGTAGGAGGGAACTAAGGTTAATAAAAGCACTAATTAAGAACTAAGTAAAGATGGGCATTGTTTCATGTGAAGGATTTTACTAAGGTTTCTTGCCCTTGTGGGGTAAGAGGACTACCTGCTGTGCCTGTGCTGCTGCTGCAACTTTTTGTACAAGAGTTAAATTTTCTGGTAATACCTATTACGGATTTTCTGAAAGCAGATTACAATGGGCTTATATAATAGTCAGAAGCCCCATTTCATACAGGGGAGAAAGACATTGTTAGAGGCAATGTTTTCTTCAGTTCCTTGTCTGTTGAAATGACACATCAGAGCTTTGTGGTGGTGAATCTGAAATGGTAGCAAGAAGGTTAGAATCTTTTGGAATGTAGAATATTTGATACAAAAGGCAAATCTCTTAGCTTCTGAAGAGCTGAGAATTATAGATTGAGATGGCTTTCTCCAGTTTGATTCAGGTTTATGTGGAATTGATTAGCTTGAGAAAAGTGAGAACAATGTGTCGTGTTCAATACATGTGTAGAGTAAACATATGCTCAGAATCTTAGATTGTTGGTTCTATGCAAAAAAAAAAAATCTTCTAAGAACCATACTTAGTAGTTTTATTTATAGGAATATATTTCTATGGTCTTATTTGCGATGTGTGTTCTATTTATGTATTTCAGCTGTCTTTGTATTAGGAAAGAAGTTTTTGCATAGTCGTATTTTCAGAAACTGTCTAATTGATTTTTTTTTTCCTTAATACAGAATACAGACTGATACATGCATACATGTAATGATTGCTTTTGATGCAGCAATAAGCTGCAAATGACACAATAATGAAGTGTAGAGTGGCAGCGTAAAGGTACTGGCTCTGTGTATAGAATGGAGGGGAGACATCTTTGATTTGGGAAAAGTGGTTCCGCCATCATATTTTACATAGCAAATGGTCACTGTGCAGGTTATTAACCATGGTAGCTGTCACTGAGACTTACGTGCGTTGGAGAGTCTTTAAACATTCGTCAAATACTGGATGTTTCCAAGCTGAGTGTGAACCAGTGCTGTAAAAATAGGAAGGGCTGTACTCTTCAGTCAGGCTTTGGAACCACCCATTATCCTTTTGAGGAATGTTTCAAAGCACATGGCTGAATGATGAGCAGTGATAACGTGAGGTCCTCTCAGCTGTCTGTGGCAGCAGAGGAACGCACTGGTTACAGGCTTGCATGATTGAGGTGTACTGTACTACACTCAGGTGTGACTCAGATCAAGTTAGTGCCTTCCCCTTCCCATGGGACAAGGGACCCTAACTGCATTTATTCCAATTTTCTGTGTGCAGACAGAAGTGCCTGGGGCTTTTATTTTCAGATTTTCTTTGTAGCTTCAGAGCTGCTGTGGTTTAACCCAGCTGGCAACTGTGTACCATGCAACCACTGGCTCACTTTCCCCCCACACTGGTGCATCCAAAGCAGAGCACTGTGCTACCAAGGAGAAGCAAACTCTTATCCCAGCTAAAACCAGGACAAGAGAGAAGAAAAATACTGGTGATTTTGCAGGATGGGAGGGTTGTTATTTTGTGCAATTAAAGATGAGATTCCATTGTCATGGCATCAGTAAAGGTCTTAATGACCTCTCTGCCTTAAAACTTAAGATCACCTTAATACATCTTGATTGAGAATATGAAGAGAGACTGAACATCTTTCACCTCTGTATTATGAGAAGTAGGGGTTAAGTGATGCTCTAGGATGAGAAAAAGGAAGAAAATAAGCAGGAAACAAAAATAGAAGCTAATTCCTAAACTTGAAGTGTCAATTATACTAAAGTTTATTTCTGCTAGTGGTTCAATTAACTGTAATGACTTAATTGAGCCAATAATTGAAATAATCTTGCTTCCTCAAATTTTAGAATAACCCCTGAAAAAAAAATCTTGCATGTGCCATCTCACCTGCTGTGTGTACCAGTTTGGTGTGTCAGGGGAAGTGTATTGGAGTAGAGTTAGGTTTGCTGCAAAACAGGGATCCTAGGAGACAGATATAATGTTCCAAATCGCACGCTGCCTAATAGGTTTCACCTGGGCTTTGTTACAGCTCCTGTTTAGTGGCAGAGAATGTGGGTTGAAAGAGGTTTGCATGATGCTGCATTTTCTTGAGTGGTGTAAGAGCAGCAGTGTTTCATCTATTAACTACATCTGGTTGTTAATACACTTAATTAAGGGCTTGTTGGTGTTAAATCTTTATATTGACTGAGAATGACCTGCTATGTGTGTGGTTTTAGCCTTTTGAGGATTTTGCGTTGTCCTTTGGAACTAATGATAAGCAATATTTGTATGATCTGAACATTTTAATGGTTTTACTTTATTAACAAACAGTTTTGGATTTTAATTCATTCATTTCTTGCTTCTGAAGGCTTATATTCCAAATATTTGTGAGGCAGGGTGGGGGTATTCTTTTTAATCTGCGGTTGTAATTTGAAACTCTTTTGAGTCCTGATAAGCTTTTTGGTAATACTTCGGATTCTGGAAGAGAGTTACACTTGTATTGCTGTGTCTTCTGTACATCTGCTGCTGCCTTGTTTCATCAACTGCTGCTTGGGTTGTTCAAATTGTTGCAGCTTTGTGGTAGATATTGCTTGGTACTGGTTTTAAATTGACAATTACTGTCTGCTGCCAAGAGGTTTGTTTGTGTGTTTCTTTTTTTTTTTACCTTTTCTCCATGCCCTCCCCCAAATGGGATTTTGACTAGACAGCATCAAAGAAAATCCAGTGATCTCATCCATACATACATGGACTAATGAAGTTATGACTGTGCATACTGGATGCCTACAATCACAATTTCCTCTTAGAAACCTCTATTTTGTGGCAGTCATGGCTTCTCCTTTGTCTGCACTGCCAGGTTTGGATTATTTATGGCGTTATAAGACAATATCTTCTGTGCAACCATTGGTATATGTTCTTGGGGTTTTTGTTGGTTTTTTGGGTTGGTTGGTTTTTTGTTCCAGGAGCTATATGAGTATGTTGGTTTTTTTCTGCTCCAGAATGATGAACGTTCTTTGCTTCCGTTTGGTTTCATAAAATCTTGAGCTTATGATTGCTAACCAAGTCACGCCTTAGAACACTTTTTAATTGCAGCCGTCTCTGCTTCCATTTTGCTTTTGCTTCCTGACATGCCCTCCACCTGTGTACAGCCTGCTGTTCACAGCTCCTTGACCATCCAAGTTACTCAACTTCACAATGATGGTTTGACACATCTCTTCCAGAGCAATTTCTGGTTTTTTCATGGAGTCTTTGTAAGATATGTTGGGACACCAAGAAAGCCATAGGGTGATTAAGATGAGAGAGACTCTAAATTTGTTCAGCTTTCGAACAGCCACTGGCACCATGATTGCCAGTGTCTGAAAATCCTGAATCTCCAGCATAGGCATACTTTACTTTGCAGACAGCATTTGAGGACTGTGCCTCTAGATCTTGGAAAGAAAAAAAAAAGGCAAAATTTGGTTCACTGCAGTTTTGAACTGTACTTAGTAATGGAAAATCACAAGCTCATCTTGTTCTCGGAGCAGTGGTGGCTCTGCATCTGATCACATTTTTTTTTAGCTTCTGTATGATAATACATGTTGAACTGAAATTAGCTAGGAATTTTTGTTTAGTGCAGCAGAGAGTATAACTTAAAAATAATTTTAATTACTGGTTGGTGCTTTTTCTTGTTAGCTATGGAATTCTATTCAGGAATTTTTCATCTGAGTCTTTGGGCACCTTTTTTCCTGATTTCTGTGGGAAGTAAATTTTGCCATAAGTGAGCTTTCAAAGTTCGTTTATTCCTGTTGCATTTTTAACTCTGGTGGTTTTAACTTCATTAGCAGAGTAGTTCACTGAAAGTATATAGTTCTATTGATCTGTCTTATCTATCTATCTATCAATCTGTCTATCTATCTATATCTCCTGGAAGGCCAAGACTTTGTGTGTGTATATATTTATACATATACATACATACATACATATATGTGTATATACATACATGCATATATATATAAAATTAAAATCTTGGCCTTCTGGAATTAGACTGTATAGTCCATGTCATATATACCTGAATAGATGTGTCTTCTGTGACTTGGTGCACTTGATAGGCAGAGAGAATTTTTTAGCCTTTGTCTCATTGTGTATGCACATGTGTGTATATACATATATGTATTTGTATATTTAGTGTCTGTGCATATATATATGTGACAACATTCATTTCTGAAGTAATTTTATTAAATCAGTGTGGTTATACTACAGTTGAATTTAGGATATTGTTCTGAATTACTTTTTGCCAACTAATTAGATAGTAATAATGCAGTTTTACTTCTGCAAAGGAGCATCATTTTGCAGAGAGAAAGTAGCTTGGCTTATCTGAGTATTTTCTACTGAAAATGTTATGGAAAGGTTTAGATTATTAATACAGACTTCTGTGTTTGTGAGCTTAACTAAAATACTGGTGTGAATCAGACTTGGAGCAGTACTTACCTTCTCTTATCCAGACATCCAAACACACCTGTCCCACGTATCAGGTTTTTGGATTACTGGCAGTCTGCAGTTGTTGTAAATTTAGTCAGCAACTACATCTGTTCTGTGTTGCACAGAGTGTGGGAATAGAATGATATGAGGGCCAATAATAGTGCTTTATAAGTCTAATTAATATTAAAAGATATTTTCACCCATTAACTTTTGTAATGTAGTCTGCCTCTTTAAGCTGATTGCAGATAATTTTCAGATAACTGAGCAGCCCTTAGCTACCATTGACTGAAATGAGCAAGGGTTGTGAGTTCTTACTGCTTCTGAAAATTGGTCCAAAATATCTAAAGATGTGTTCTAAATTAGCTTACTTCTGAAAGCAGTGAACGCTTGCTTATATATTTATATAGTAATTAAATGCAAGTTTGACATATTTAGAATATTTTCGGCGTAATTGGCAAGGAGTGACAAGGTCATAAATTAGCACAGGTTGTTTAATTTGCTAATACAGTCATATAAGGTGTTGGGGGTTTTTTGTCCAAAATCTGGTTGTGGTTGCAGTAATTTTGAGCTGTTGAGATAGAGTTTATTTATTGTAATAAAGCAAGGATTTTTTTGAGAAGCAAGTTTCAAGAAGCATTTGTAAAACTTGTAGGTTGAAAAATGGAGTCTAGGAAATTTTCTCTATTTTGAAAAGAATTAATTTTAAGTGAGAAAATTATATTTAAACAAACAGAGTGCATGCAAGGATCATATAAAGATGAGTTTGAACAACTTGTACTCATGCAGATTTTGATGGATTTTTTTTTTTCTTTTAGTCACTTTTGCGCCTTACAGTCACTGGATTTTGTGTGTGTTGCTATATCCTATTTTGCTGATATTACTCAGCTGTAGTACAGTTTCACATATTTGGAGCCTCCTGTTTCCCAGTCTCTAATGCATCCACAATATTTATCAATATATGTGGTTTGGAACTGAAAAGCTTATGAAGTATCTCATATTAACTCTACAATTTTTTAAACCTTTCAAGAGATGACACGAATAAGGAAGAAGATGAAGATGAAGAAGAAGCAGAGGAGGAGGAAGAGGAGGAGGAGGAGGAAGAAGACAACAATAACAATGAGGAAGAAGAGTTTGAATGCTATCCACCAGGCATGAAAGTCCAAGTGCGGTATGGAAGAGGGAAAAATCAAAAAATGTATGAAGCTAGTATTAAAGATTCTGACATCGAAGGTGGAGAAGTCCTTTACTTGGTGCACTACTGTGGATGGAACGTGAGGTAACTTGAGTTTTAGTTAGTGATTACTTCTTGAATTGCTTCTCAAATACACTTATGAATTTTAAAAACTAAATTAATAGACATCTGGAGTCCTAAACTTTCAGTATTGGTATTCTGTGAAGGTCACTGTACTGTATGAAACTTAGATTTTTAATACTACATAAATGCAGGGCTTTAGTTACTTTGAAAATCATCTTAAAATTACTCGTTCAAAGAAGGCTTCATTTGTTCTCCATCTTACTTTTAGATCTTCCCATGCAAGTGACATGTCACTCTTTTCAGGTTCCTCCTCTGGCTCTCTTAAGCCGATTTTCTCTCATTCAGTATTTGAGTAGTGCATTTAGCTGAGGCTGTGAACTTACTCTTGTCAGTGCAGCACAGAGTACACCAGCAGTATGGTATTTAACTGGAAAACAACAAGATTCTTAGTGGCAAGTAAGTGCACAGCAAATAACTGCATTTCATCTGATCTGATATCTACCCTCCCTACCCCTCTCCCCCTGAGGCTGCCCTAGACTTCCAAGCAAGACTCGTCTTAGCCTAGCGGCTTCCTATGCTTTCTTTAATATAAAGAGAAGCATATGCTTTTTATTGTCGTTAGTCTAGCATTAATAGAAATAAGTGGAAGTACTTCTGTTGCTCTTTCAGACCTCTTTTTTGCCATTTAAAACTTGAAGCAACTTTGAAAACAGTAGAGAAAACTAAAAGTTTTGAGCAGCTTATAAGTGTGTCTGCTTCTTTCCACAGTTTCAACATAACTGCTCATTGTCCTTAACTGTTATCTTTTTAACTTTATTACTGTCTGTAAAAAAAACCCTGCAAGTCTGAGACAAGTCTGATGTACTTTTTTCTTTACTTATTTTTCCTTTTCTGGGTTAGCTGAGGTTCTTGTAGCCTTCATCTGTTGTCTGGGCATCCTTCCTCTGACCAAGAGGGCAGGACGAATGTCATTTATTCAGTTCTAGCAAGATCTGCTAGCAAAGGTAACAGAGAAGTGCAATGCTTCTCTTGCTCCCTTGAATTCACCTCTTTGCATCGAGGCCTGGTGATTTCCAGGCGCACCTGAGCTACTGCCAAGGAGGAATCTCGCTCTTGCCAGTTTTGATACTGATCTTCTGTAGAATTTTGGTCTACTCTGATCTACAGGAATAGGATCTGACATAAACTGTCTTCAGGCAACATCTGTAAGCACAGTGGGCTGTGAAGTCAAGATACGAGGGGAGATGCAGCCTGCTCAAGGTGGGAGCTGGGGTGTGACTTGCGTTTTGGTCTGGTCTTTATTGAGGAGGACTCCCTTGGAGTGCAATTTGCTGAAACTTTCATCCTACTCACTGAAGACTACTGTGTGTACCACGCCAAGAGGTTTCTTGCTTTTAAACTCTTGTTTTGGAATTCACGTGTAAGCATAGAAGTTATTTTTCTTTTTGAGCAAATATCGTGCTATTATCCGTGCTGTGAGGTGAGATGATCAGATTTTTATTTGAGCAGTACCACATCAAATCTGAAGAAATGAGAAGTCAAAAATGAGTCTTCTTCACCTTGGACATCCCAGCACCCCAGTTCTTAAAGGAGAGATCAAGATTCTAAATTTTTAACTCTGCATTTTAAACAGATCTGCAGATCGATGTCAGAGGCATTATCTGTGACTAGGATATGTTTGATAATAAAAGCGTTTTTAGTTAACTTGCACTTATTTGAGAAGTAAGGAGTGTTGGTTGTTTGGTCTTTCTGGCAGCAGGACTTGGGTTTATATTTTTACCTGGTGTTTTAAAAGAGCCCTCCGAAAAGGTTTGGGGGCAGTAGGATTCCTCACTGAAAAATACATCAGTGATTGAGATTTAGCTGTGGGACCGTGCGTGGACTCTGCTAAATGTGGCTAACGTTTTTCGTTAATGTAAAATTACTTAAATTTATGGATTTGACAGAAAGAGTGTGTAAGCCTCCACTTTAGCCAGCATCTAAACACTTTGATAGTTTAGTATTATGAAGACTAGTCTTGTAGGCTGTAATAGCTTGATTTGGCTTTCAGTCCGTGACAACCTGGAAAAGCAACTGCCTTGGTTGGGTAGGAAGCAATTCCTTCCTCTCCTTATTCATTGTAGCTTACTTAGCGGGCACCAGTACTGTATGGACAGTACAGGGGATGTACTGCACCAGGATTTTCTAATCATACAAGGTTTTTTAATTCTGTCATTCTTCTGCTCCTTAAAGCTGGCTTTCCTGTTTCCCCTTTTGGTCAAGTATGCCACTTAATGGCCTGTACTTTAAACTCATAAGTTTGAGCAGAAATCCTAAATAACTACTAATGTTTCTTATCACAAGTTAATTTTAGTATCAGTCTGGAATTCAGAATAACTGTGTGTGTGGGCGTGCTCACATGCTTTAGGGTACTTGGAATGAAGTTCGGTAAACTTGATACTCGTCTTCATTAGTTGGGGTTTTTTTTAAACGCTCTGGAACCAGTGACATTAAGAACTGTGGTACTTTTTTTTTTAAAGTAAATAGAAAGTGCAGAAGCTGTACAGCATTATGCTAAAGGATCTTGTTGTTAGCTGCTGAGATTCAGGTGACATGTGTCTCTGATAAAGGTCTCTGAATGGTAGTGTTCAATGGAGCCCAACTTGTAGTGAAAGGGAACAGTAGAAATCTCTACCCTGTTAGAGGGATCCGCTTATGTTACCATGTGTTAACCAGAAAAAGTAGAGAAATACAGAGAAACTGTACTTCTCACAGACCAGTGGTGTTCTGAATTATGTATGCTTTATATGTAACTAAAACCTCTTTGGAGCCTACGGTGCCAGTTCCTTCTGTTGTAATTTTAATCTTCAGCTGCCAGTGCAAAGAAAAGTGCATTGTGTAAGTGTTTGAGGTGACTTTCTTCTGCAGTGTATTGCCAGTAATTAGAGGGTGTGTATTTAGAAAGCATGTAGATTGTTGGAACTGTGGGTCATTATGGTGCAACATCACAAGACATGTTATTCTTGAATGCTTCAAATGTTTAAAGCTAAGACTTACTATTTTCAACACTTCTTTCCTTTGGAAATCTGCATGTGAAAATGCTAATTTCTGTCTAAGTTTGTTGAAACATTATTTCATACATAAATTTTATACTTTGCAGTCAACTAATGAAATTAAATGTGCAGCAAAATTTCAGGTCCTGGAGAGTAATGTTTGTCATGGAGGGGCAGGGGAGGGATTATTTAAAGAACAGAAAAGAAATTAAACAAACCAGAATCCCCATCTAATATTCCAGTATTTGGGTATCAGACTAATTTTTCTCCTTTCTTTGATCACAGCAAAAAAAAAATTTGGTTCTTACTTTTTAGCAGCTGCAGATAGTATACTGGAACTTTTCAGTGAATTTGTCAAGGCATGCTAACTCCTTGAGGTCACTTGTCCTCCTGAGTAACTGGTACCTTTGCTAGTATAAATTAGTCTGGAAAAGCACACTTTCTTCCTTGTTTGTCCTCTAGTACTTCTGTGGAAGATCGACTGTGCAATCTCTCAGAGTATGTTGTGGTGCATTTTAGCTTGCAAGTAGTGCATATGAGTGTAATAGAATCAGTACATATTCTTCTTTTTCTTTGTTTTGGTAAGGCAAGGGGATTTTCTTTTTGAAAGCATTCCAGGTTTTCATATGAAACCTGATTAAAAAAAATAAGTAAGTAATAATTTCTTATTAAATCTCCTCTCTTGATTTTCAAAGAAATCTGTGTAGACTCTTCTAGGAGCAGCTCCCCATATTATCTCCTTCCTCTCCACTCTCATCTGCTTGCTTTAGGGTGGTGAAGCAAGTATATGTGAAAGACAGCACTGCAGTAAAACAACCCAGGTCCTCTTTTTTGATAATATTTTTGGGTTTATTTTGTTTTGCGAACAGACTGTCTAAAGTAAGATTAGTGATGAACTAAGTTTTCATATGTTAGCAGGTGCAGTTCTAGAAAGAGGCTCTAATCTTAGTCCCATCCCCCATTTTAGATGCAGCTTTCAGGGTGCTTCTCTGTCTTGCAGTGGAGGAGAATGTGATTTAGAGGCAGGTTGTCAGCTGTGGCTTGGAGTGTATCTCTTTTGCAGGATCTGTTATTTCAGCCTGGGGTCCAGTTGTCCCAGATTTAGGCAAACCGTATGCATCCGATGTGTGAGTAATGAAAGGAGCTGTGTGATGCAAAGGTGTGAAGTGTGGGCAGCTGGTTCCCTAGAGAAGATGTGAGATTCCTGCTGCCTCCTTGCAGGGTCTGTCTGCTGTTTTGGATGCAGTCAGGAGTAAAGCAGGTTATGCTCTGGCCAGGAAATGTGACTGTCACACGTTAGTGTTTCAGTTTGTGCTCCTTGAGGTGAGGGCTTGCATGACCACCGCTTCTAATACATGATGTCTAAGACTGTGGTATGTACAGGTATTCTCTTCAGATTCTGCACTTCTCTGCTTTGGTTCAGTATGCCCCCATGTCTATCAGCTCTTGCCCCAACAGGCACTGCAGTTGCCATTAATCTCAGACAGTGTGGGCTGTGCACAGACTTTGCATAGGAGGAAGATAATTTTCTTATTGGAGATGCATTAGAATGAGTGAGTACAAATTTGGTATTCTAGCAATGTGGTTAAGGCAGAAAGGACACTGTCAGAATCATCGCTTTTCAACATGTGTTTGTCAGGTCCTGTGCTATTTTCTTGCATGTATTTAGATCTAATAAAATACTCCTGCATTTTTCTGGGTCACAAAGTCCATTTCGCAGGCACTTCATGGTATTCCTTATGCAAAACATGTCTTTGTCTTGAAAGATTGCTTCAGATAAGGTTTCCCACAGTCTCACAGACTATGGGATTTTTCCATACTGAGCAAGTACTCTGCAGAGTTACATTTCAGTTTTGAACCTGTTTACTGACATTTCACCTGATAATGACAGCGTAATAGTACAATGACAGTGGTGTCTGCAGCAGTATAGGCAGACTTGGTGTATCATAGTCTGCATGGTCTGCTGTAAGATTTTGTGATTTTTATTGTCACATGGAGGGGAAAAACAGAACAAATTGTTTTGGAAAGCTATTTTTCAGACTGCTGCTATTTCATTTTTCACTGTATTATTTGAAATTTTAGTTAAGTAGAATGCACTACTTAGCTTCTGAAATCCCTTGTATAGATCATAACTTAAAATACGTAGGAAAGCAAGTTGGAAACTTGCATATTTTTCCCTAAATATTTTTAATTTATGTCAATATTGTGGATATAATTGGCAGTGGTTGCAAAGAAGCTGAATTGGGACTGTATCAGTAGTCTTTGCATGTATGAAAATGGTGATCAAGTCCAGCTGGAAAGCCAGCATGGTGATGATGCTCAACTACATCTTGTACCAGTTTTTTTGGAGAGTGTGGTTTGGGTTTTTGGGTTTTTTAAAGTTGATTTTTCCCCCTCTATTTTCATGTTTACTGTGGAGGATCAGAATTTGTTTGTATGTACATTCAGGCCAAAGTTAATACAAACTAATTTTTAACTGAACTGTTTCTTTTGCAGATGGTTTTTGAATTTACAGTTCAAGTAGTAAAGCAGCTTATTCTTACAGGGAGGAAAAAAATATAATTTAAATGACTCGAGTTTTTTCAGAAATACACAAAGAATCTGGCAAGCACAGTACCATAGTTACAGTATATTCTTACTAAGAATGTACTTCTTTGGTCTTGGATTTGTACTTAGCAGGTCCAGTCTTGAATAACGAGATGCCTGTTGTTAATATCTTGGTGCTATTTAGTATGTTTTTGTCTTGTATCACTCTGATACAAAATGGAAATCTTTAACAGAAAAGGAACTGAAAAATGTCACTGTGAAGTTAGTGACTCAAAGTTGGTGACTCCGAAGGGTTACTCACTCCAGAAAGCTCTTTGCAGTCACTCAGGATCGAAAGAGCTTATTTTTATTAACTGGTCACATTTAATGTAGTTGAAAGGATTTATTTTATTGTTTAGGTTTTACAGTGTATAAATAGGAAGTATACCTTTTAGAGGTCTGTACAGATTTCTCATTCAGGTAGTTTGTTTTACCTGCATACATGTATTTCTGCTGTTCTGGGCAGACTGGAAAATAGAAGATTTTGCATTTACCCTTCAGTGTAAAAAGACATTAATCCTCTGAACCTTAGCTGAAACTTCACAGACTTGAGAATTCCACAAATTACTTGATTCAAATTCCAGTTCTGTTTTTATATGGCTACTAATTCTCTTTTTCCTCAGTTAAATTTCTATTGCGATGTGATTATCTGCTTAAAACCATAAATGTGTACAATTTCTTTTTCTGTTTAGGTATGATGAATGGATAAAGGCAGACAAGATAGTGAGACCGGCTGATAAAAATGTACCAAAAATTAAGCATCGAAAGAAAATAAAGGTAGTTTTTCTCCCTTTTCTCTCTCGTTGCCCCCAGAGTTGGTTTGATACATAGTTAAGTAATCCCTGCCTCCCTTCCTGACCTTTTGATTGGCCTACAAATGCTTGTCAGGAAAAGCAACTTCATAGCCTTTTAAACATGGATACTCTTTTCATCATGGTTTTGGGTGTTCTCTTTGAGGTGAGGAGGGGAATCTTCTCTTTCGTTCTTTCCTGAATTTTTTAATTAAATGTGTGTAGTCATTTACAGAAAACAAATGAGAAGGATACAGATTATTGTCAGTGTTGGGAACCAGGTTGGGGGGTGGAACTGGAGAGCTCCCTGATTCTGGAGAGCAAACCTATGGACCAGTCCATGTGCATGGGACTCTATAATTTTATTGCCAAAGATTTCTTTCAAAATTGATTCCTCCACAACTGATATTTAGGCTTAGACGATGACATATTTCTTGCACAGTGGGCTGCAAGGAAGCTTTTCCTTCTGCCACTGTTCAGCCCGGCATCTTGCAGTGCCACTACTCCTAGAGCACTGGTTGTGTTTGTTTTCCCATTTGTTTTAGTGTTGACAAAGTCCCTGTCTTGAGTAGAAGGGTCTTGGCATGGAGTGTAGAAGGATATTTGTAGTCCTTTAAACAGAGAGGAGAGCCTTCCTCTACAGATTGAATGTTTAAGATAACTGTAAGCATTGTGTAATTGTTATCCATGATAAGATGTGTGCTCCACTGAGAAGAGTTTTTGTATCTTTTTTTTCACCTAGAATAAAACTGACAGGGAGAAGGAAGAGAAGTACTCTCCTAAACCCTGTAAATTGCGACGTTTGTCAAAACCCCCCTTTCACACCAGCACATCACCAGAGACTGGGTCCAAACTTGACAGCACTGAAGCCAAAAATACTGAACAAGCTCAAGTTAAATCAATAGAAATTACTTCTATCATTAATGGGCTACAAGGTATTGTACTCAAAAGCTTTTTCTAATTCTGTAAATGGCCTTTAAACAGGAGTAAATGACAATGTCGAGTAACTGCTGCAACTAAATGCTTGAGTCTGTCTGGCTAATTATAACATCATCTTCAGAAATAACCCTTGGACAAAAGCAGTGTTGGCAGTTTCTGTGGATTCCATGTGTTAACAGTCAATTATATTTTGTGTTGCCATCCTTTTTTTTTTTTGTTTGATATAGAGCAAAGCATTTTTGCTTCCTATCTAATTTCTAGGTTTTTAATTTTTGATGTATCTAAGCTGTAGGACCCATTATTCATATCTGCATGTCTGTTGTTGCTAGCCCTGTGTTCCCCTTCCCACACATTTACGGCAGCATTATAATACCTACTTGCTTCTCTTCATTCTTAGTTTAGAGCATGCCTCCAGAGAAAGAAATCATGTATGGTATAGGTAGTTTGGGTAACCACAAAGTTTTGTGGAAGCTGTGTGAATTTAATAATCATTCCAGCTTACTTGAACTTGGATGACACTGGCCACTGGGTTCCAAAACTGTAGGTAGAATAACAATCAACATAATCTATGAAGCTTCATTTCCTTAGGAAATGAGAAACAAAAAAAAGCAATTAGTGATGACACTATTATTAGTGCAATAATTAATCTGTAATTAACTTTACAAATCAAGGAGTTACATATATATATATATATGTATATTTGAGCTAACTCCTGTGTTTCTCCTTGAATCCATGTCTTTTCCTGCTGAATGAGATTGTTGTTGATTCCTTCTGGATTATATATATCTTTGTTCTTCTCTCAGTTTCTTTATTGCTGACCCTGAATTTTTTTGCAGTTGTCCTATATTCTTCTTGTCCATTTTATTTCCCTAAGTGCCTTTCTTTATTGCTTTCACTTCCTTTTTCCAGGCTGATCATCAGGTTGGTTTGTTAGAGAGTATCCAATATGTGTGTTGTTGTTCTGTCCTTTAGACTCTGGATTTTCCAGGGAGAATGATGTCTATGTTATGGGCTTTGGAAAAAAGGCAGATAATGGTAGTATTTGTAACCCATAAGAAATATGTAAGGATATCTTTCAGTTTCTGGTTTGGGTAATTATGCAGAAGTTTGTATTTTATGGATTAATGCACTCTATGCTTTTCTCTACCTCTTCAGAAATTCCTGGAGATGTACTGTGTAACAGAGAATCTTCCTAGTTTCTAATCTAGACATTATACCATGAGTTTCTGAACTCTTCAGGAGGTACCATTTAAGAGAGAGACTGCTAGAGGTCCCTGTAGCATGTCTTCGTATCTGTTTTCTTTAGCTGAGTTTGTTTGGTTTTTTTTTAATAATTCTTTGTAACCAGAATCAAGACAAACTTTTCTTGTTTTGTTTTTGTTTTGTTTGGATTTATTTTTAATTAGCTTCTGAAAGTTCTGATGATAGTGAGCAAGAAGATGACCAAAGTGCCCCGAATGTACACGCTGATGGCAAAGAGGAATCTCAGCCTGAAGCCGTAAGCCAAGATAAAAATGAACTCCGGCTAAAAGAACAGAGCGGTTCATCCCTCCCGGAAGAAACTAAAGCTCTTACAGATGCAGTAGTGCCCAAGTCTGTACCCAAGTCTCCTGAAAGATTGCGGAAAGAGATGGAAGAGTTATCTGAAGATAGTGACTCCGATGGAGAAGATGAAGCCACAAAGAAGAGAAAGGATGGAAAGAAGGAGATCGCGGATAAAACAGCGAAACCACAAGTGAAACGAGGTAAACGAAGACACTGTGTTGCAGAGGAGTCCTTAAAGACCGTGTCACCTAATAGAAAGGATGAGAAGTCCAAAAACAAAGACTCCCTTAGTTTAGAAAACAGCAGTAACAGCTCCTCGGATGAAGATGAGGAAGACAAATCTAAACTGAAAATCACTCCAACGAAAAAGTACAATGGACTAGAGGAGAAAAGGAAATCTTTACGGACAAGTACTTTCTACTCTAGCTTTTCTGAAGTGGGAGAGAAAAGAATAAAACTTCTAAATAACTCTGATGAAAGACTTCAGAACACCAGAGCAAAGGATCGAAAAGATGTGTGGTCAAGCATCCAAGGACAGTGGCCGAAGAAAACGCTGAAGGAGCTGTTCTCAGACTCTGATACTGAGGCTGCTGCCTCTCCTCCACACGCTGCTCCTGAGGATGCTGTGGCAGAGGAGCAGCTTCAGACTCTTGCAGAAGAAGGTATTTCTTTGCCTAACTGTGAACTTGAAAAATCTTTGCCAGCAAGTGTGGATGTTAAACCTGTTGAGGAGAAACCAACTGAAGTGGGTGAGAAGAAAGTTGAATTTCCAAGCAGCGGCAGCAATTCAGTGCTAAACACTCCTCCTACAACTCCTGAGTCACCTTCCTCTGTAACTGTGACAGAGTCCAGTAGACATCAGTCCAGTGTCACTGTCTCTGAGACACTGCCACCAAATCAAGAAGAGATACGAAGCATCAAAAGTGAAACAGATAGCACAATAGAGGTGGACAGTGTGGCAGGGGAGCTGCAAGACCTCCAGTCTGAGGGAAATATTTCTCCAACAGGTTTCGATGCCAGCGTCAGCTCCAGTAGTAGTAATCAACCAGAGCCAGAGCATGCTGAAAAAGGTAAAGGAAAGGGTAAACAGAGCTGTCTCCAACCTAACCAGCTCTTATTTCTATCATTGCTGATGTGTTTTCATTCTGTTATGGTTACGGTGCAGGGAAGTTAGTTGTTGCAGGAAGTAGTAGGCTGCTGTCCATTTCAGATGTGTGGAAATGGCATGATCATCTCGTGAATAAAGTATAATTTGCCAGCAAGTGTATTGGCCTTTCATTAGAAATTGTGGTGGTTTCAATGAGGGATAAAGGATAAAAGAATGAAGTTTATACTGGATATGGCAAAAAAAGCCCAAAGCAAACTGTAATAGCTTTTGTAAGGAATATTTATTGTAGCAAGATGGAAGCATTTTAAGCATCCTCCTTAGAAGCAGAAGATGCTTTTCTTGCGTAAAATTTGATTCTCTGTTTGTTTGAGGGGAGAAAGTTCTCTTGCTGCTAGGGTGCTTAGGCAGTAATTTCTAATTTGTATTTTTCTAGAACATTAACTTCCTAAGAATCAAGTCAAGCTGATAAAAGCATTGACCTTTTCAGCTATGTTTCGCTTTCATATGTGATTTTGCAGATTGAAGTTCCTTTCCTGAAACCACTAGAGAACAGGGGGTAATAAACACTTGTGCACATGATGTCGCTGTACTGCTGCCTGCTTTTTAACTGCTGGCAAGGCTAGACCCAAAAGCTTTTTTCTGAAAGTGACTGTCTGTTTTGCAGTTCATCAAAAGTACAGCTACTTTCACTGTGTTGTAGTGGCTAAAAATTATGAACAGAAAGGAAGAAAATACATTTTGTCTACAATCCTGAGACAGAAGTGGATATTTTTAATCTCAGTAGATTTGGCTAACAATTAGCTATTTTTTTGCAAAATGCCCTTAAAGGTGTGTTACCTCCAGTTTTCTGTTGGGAATGTCCTTCTGAAAGTATGCAACAAAATGTGTACCCCTCGATAAATACACCTGTATTGCTTTGCTAATTAGAGCTGTGTAGGTTTAGAACTTGAGTTGTTTGGGGTTTTTTATATGCAAGTAGTTTATTGCCACTTGAAAGAAGTTTTACACCATTGTAAAAGAGTACTTTTACATGCATTAGACTTTAACTTCCTCTCTGATTTTGTCAGCATGTTACCTGTTTCAGAAAACTGGGTTCCTTAATTTAAATTGTTTTATTCCAGGGGTCATTTTTAATCTGTAAATCACATGGTTGTGAAACAACGTTTGAAGAAGTCCTAAAACACTCTCTTTTAGCAGGTGTACTAGAATTCTTCCATCTTCTTTTTCTACATTTTCCCCTTGTAGTCCCAAATACCAGTAGAATTTTTCCCTTGTTTTTTGTTTGCCTTTTTTTCCTTCTAATTTTATTTTAAACATTATCCAAGATTTTTTTTTTTTTTAGTACCTTCAATTAATGTAATTACTGGTCACAGGTTATGGCTTTGGTTTTTTTCTCACAGCTTCCAAGTACAGCAAACTTCTAAAAACATTTTTTAGTCCCCGTAGGTCTTGATAACTTTTTAAATAAATTTATTCTTATTTAATTTACAGTATTAAAAAAATAGTAAATCCGTGTGGTTCAAAAGAAATTCTGGGAAAGTAATTCGTAATCATTGTACTTGCGCACTCCGTGCAAAGAAACTTTGTCTGCCTTCCATTGTCTTTCACCTCCTCTTGTCAATACAAGTGGAAAACTGAGCTGCATTAAGGATAGGCAGGAACAGTTGCATTGTTGTCTACAAACTTAATCTTTGATGTATTTCATGGGAGGAGTGCAAGCATTTATTTAATTTCATTTTCTCTTTTTTTTTTTTTGTTTTCCCAATTATAGTCTGTACAGGCCAAAAAAGACTTAAAGATGCTCAGGGAGGAGGCAGCTCCTCAAAAAAGCAGAAAAGAAGCCACAAAACATCTGTGACTAGCAAAAAGAAGAGTAAAACTAGTAAGTATAGCAGCATAGTGTGAAATAAAAGATGTGAAAGTACCGTGTCATTTGTTCGACTGATTGTAGGAGACAACATCTGTTAATAAAAAATGTATTAGGACAAAATGGGAATCAGGGAATTCTTAACACTGTTTAAATGAAGAAACTGCTGTACCTAAACACCAAAGTGGTTTTAAATGTCTTGTATTATTTCTGGCCCTATTTCTAAGAGGTCCTTAATATTGTGTAATTCAGGAAAGCCAAGAAGAGTGAGCATTTCACACATGGCAGAATGGGGACAGGTATCTCTGTATCATGACAGCTGCCTGTTTTAGAGGAGAGACTGGGAGCTGAAGGAAATGATACTCTGTATTTTCTGCAAGATGAGTTTTTAGAGGTTAATATCTCTACCCTGTAGCAAATATGAGAATAATTCCACGACAATATAGATTCTTGTTTTCTTCCCATGCTGTCTGTTACATCTACAGTAAATAATGCAGCTTTTGCAGTTTTTTTGTAGTTGTAGAAGCTAATTGGAATAGAAACCACAGTACTGGGTAAGGGAAGCTTAATAAAAGCAGAGGTGTGTTAGGGTTGTATGCACACATGTTTGGGAGACAACAAGATCAATTACTGCTTCATTTCACTGTTAATAAAAAAGTACCAGGAAACAGCTAGAGACTGAAGCCTGGAGGATAACTGTAAAAAATTGAGTTAAAGCAAGGATAAAAAGCATATGCCATGCCTTTTTTCCTCTCTTTCCTCCAGCTTCCCTCCTCACTTTCTATTTACAGCTTTTACTAAAGGTCCGTGCTTTCTGGTCTGGTATTTGCTTTCACCCCACTTGTCCTTCATGTTCATTGATCTCCTCTTTATATTTTCTCACCCTTTTTAATTCCATTTCACTGGTCTCCTCCTTTCATAATCTTTTTTCCTACCTTTGCCCCAGAAATTAAAGTAACAAAACAAACTGAACTTGCAGAACAAATACACCATTTTTAGCCTTGCCATTATTCGCTTGGATTTGGTGAATTTACCTCTTTTTCTCAACCTGTCTTCATCAGGATGCAAAACTTCAAAAATTTCAAACCTACTGCCCCATAGTGTCCTTGGTGCGTGCTCTTTTTGTTAGACTTCAGGCACTACTGGATGTAATAACGAAAATAAATAGATAAAATGTGAGTCAGCTGTAAGCAAAAAAAAAAAAGTTTTTGCAGAATTCAGGTGTATCTGTTAAACCTGCTTTTGTGGCAGCTTCAGCTCTTGCCTTTGCATTAAACCAGCCAACACCAACAAGCAGCTGGCCAAGCTCTTTCACACTACATGTCTTGGGTATTTAGTTTCTCCTGTGTAGATCACCAGATCATAAAGGCCAAAAGGTTCAGGGCTCATTTTGTCAGCACCTGGGGCAGGTACAAAGCATACTGAAGCATACATTTTTCTTAATAAATTCAATGTGTTTTTAAAAACAACTCTAACAATTGAGGTTTTACAGATTTCCTAGGCATTTTATTCCATTGCTGTGCTAGACTTGTGTTGAATTACAGTCTCCTTCACCTGCTTTCACCCCGGTTTTATTTTAGTAATGCTAAAAAACTTTATCCTTTCAATCGTTACTCATAAATCTTGTCTTTTAGGTAGCTTATTTTGTTACTGTCCTTTGAGTGGTTTGATTAAAAACCTATGTTCAGTTCAGCCTGTTGCTTTATAGTTCAAGTTGTTTCAGCATGAGGTGAAGTTACTCTGTTTTGGGTCAGCTGAAGATCTTTTTGCAAAAGTAAAAGATTTTATCATCATGTCTGAGGAATTTGTAGAGTATGTTACACATATTCAGATTATTGATAGTGATTTTAGTAGAGGAGAATTAAAATAAAGGTGACATAAGGCTAAAAAAAGGCAGTGTTTACTCTGATTTCTGCTATACATATCCTAAAAATACAGTCAAAGGTTTGTCTGTAACTGTTAGCTCTAAAATGGGATAGAGGTTTATATATATTGAATACTGCATTAGAAATTGATGTTAAGACAAGATAAACAGGAGATGGAACATAACAGTCAGTCTTGTGAACTCTTAGAAAAAGTACAGCCCCATGAGCAGGCAGATGTGGTTCATTTTGGCCCCATTGTGTACCTGGTTTGTGCTTCAGTGATGCAGAGAGCATCGAGCTGAACTGCTACACCAGGATGGATTCTGTTGTTTTAAAGTAAAAGGATTTGGGTCAAATAAATTCCTGTTACGTGAAAATCAGCACAGGGGTTGCTTCTGACAAGCTTTAGTTTGGGCTTGGTTTTGTAACAATGTCTTCTTGTTTCTTCAGCACACAGCAGCGACAGTGATGAACTATCTGCTGGTGAAAGTGTGTCCAAGTCTCAGTCAGCAAAATCGGTTTCTACTGGCATGAAATCTCACCAAACCAAATCACTCACAAGAACACAGTCTCCAGGAAAATGTGGTAAAAATGGAGAGAAGGAGTCTGATCTCAAAGAGCAGAATAATCGTTTGCCCAAAGTTTACAAATGGAGTTTTCAAATGTGTAAGTATTTTCTTGAAAACACACCTAGTGTCATCTTGTCGCATAGTGTAAAAAGGCTTTTTGAATGTTTGGTATTTTGTTTCCATCCTGAATTTGCTTAAGTTTGTGACAAATCCTCATTAAAAAAAAAAAAGGTGGGGTTTTTTTTCTTTTTTTTTTGCAATTGCAGCACAGGAAACTGCCTATGTCACACTCTTCCAGGACTGTTTTTAGATATGGTTCCTGAGCTGACTTGCTGTTCTTGTTGTGCTGTGCATATCTGTCATTCTGGCATGAACATTATCTGCTCTGTATGCTTCTTCTGTTGATATTTCCTTGCCGTTTTATTCCTCATTCTCTAGTTCTTGTTCAGACACTTAGGTGATTGATTTGTAAGTTTTTCCCCTTCCATTTTGCATTTGTGAACCAGGACACGTTTAGTATTTCTAGTATTAAGAACTTCCACTTTGTTTGTTTCAGTCAAGCTACTGGTCCAGCTAGGGGTGAGCAGTGTGGAAAGGATCCTGCATTTGCGTATCTGAAAAACAGATCAGTGGCTTATTAATTCCCTCATATCAGTGTAACTTACCAATTGAATCGGACTTTGCTGGGTTGTTTTTTTTTATTTCCTCCCCAACCCTGAATCTCAGCGTTACTCTAATTTTAAAAGTATTTTTTCCCAATAGTTCTTCACAATCAAGTTACATTCTGGTGCTCTTCAGGAGTATGTAATGTAAAAGGTCTTTTTTGTCACTTACTGCCCTGTTGAGACTCATTGAACACTTTCCTGGTGCAACACACTTGAAGGGCTTTTGCTCCTTCCTTTCTTTCTACATTGGCTACACTCCACGTGCTAAAGTTGCTTGGCAGAAGTTGGTCTATGGAGTGCTGTTTGACACATTTCCTGCTGCTGCAGAGTCAGACACTTGAGCTTTCCTCATTTTCCCACAGCCTAATATAGTTGTGACTTTCAGTCCTTTGGTGCTGCCCTCATTACAGGTTGATGTAGTGCATTTTGCACCCCACAGTAGTTTAAATGATTCTTAAATGCTTTTGAATGGAGTGTCTCCAGTGTGGCTTTCCTGCACTGAACTGAGAGTTTCTCCTGCCTGTGTCACCCACTGCTGTGTGCCATGCAGTGGAGAGCTCCCAACTGGAAACAGCCCGAGGGGCAGCTCCTGTGCTGGCCATGTCCAGCAAGATTGTCTTCTATGGTTTTTCCTTATGGCACATGTGCCAGGGACTCCACCAGAACCACCCCACAGCTGTGCAGATTCCTGTTGTAACCTGCTTGTTTTGTACCAAGACAAGTCAGGCAAGGCTGACCTTCCTGGTGTAGGGGGCCAAACTGAGCTCCAGCAAGGACTGAAAGCAACAGACTCAAAGCTAGTTTTGGCCCTGATGTTTTCATCAGCTGTCTTAATTTTTTTTTTTCCTTTTCCTCCTTATGGGGAAGGGAATGCATTTTTTTCTCTGCCAGTTCCTTAAAAAGTCTCCAAAAAGCATATGGCGGTATCTTGTAAAGAATAATAAAAAATGAAAAAATTTGTGGTGATAAAGAGCAGCTGCCGCTGCTGTTGTGTTTCTTAGCTTTGCTGTCTGCTACCTCAAAGCACGTCACTAAGATTTGAGTACGTTCCAGTTCGCTGACATCCAGAAGTGTTTGGAAATGCTTCAATACAATAATTAACAGAGATTGTTTAACTTGCAGCTGACTTGGAAAATCTGACTAGTGCCGAGCGCATAACAGTTCTCCAAGAAAAATTGCAAGAAATCAGGAAACATTACCTGTCCTTGAAATCTGAGGTGGCTTCCATTGACCGAAGAAGAAAGCGCTTAAAGAAAAAAGAGCGGGAAAGTAAGTCCTAGAAACTAAATTCTGCTTTTAGAGGGCTTAATTGCATGTTATATTAAGGTCCTGATAAGAATTGGATAATGTGCAGGGAGATGTGTGTCATTAGGAGTGTGGTTTTGTTTGGGATTTGGGAAATGCTGTGTGCAGTTATTTTATGACTGTTAGAAGGTGAGGATCAGATACGCAGTGATTGGGGAAGGGGAAGAGCATTACCAAGGTTGCAATCTCTTTAATGTTCTTGAGGCACAACTACTTCATACAGGAAAAATACAGAAATTAAACTTTTCTAAGCAGTGAACAAAGGGTGTTAATAACTTATAACTTTTTTTCAAGTTACAGATAAATTTACTGTAGTATTGCTTGTGGGCCTAGTTAGTGCTTTCCCTTTAGGATAAGGGATTTATTCTGTGACTTTAAGGGAGACCAGTTAAATTTCTCATCTTTCAGAAGTTGCTGCACCTGTTGCTGTAAGGAATGTTCTAGTGTGCCTGCTTCTAGGAATGCTAAAAGGATCATTTTCTCTGTGTGAGAAATGCCACGTGTAGTAGGATTTTATGGCTGCAGCCATGACGTGGGTGGGAATTGCAGTTGCCACTTGGTTGCCAGAGCAGGGTGAATGTGCAGATTCAGTGCCGGGACAAGGCCCTGAATTGGCGCAGGGAAGAAAGTGGGCTGTTGACTATGCTGGTGGGTCAGGAATGAGCTCTGGCATCCTTTGGCTGGGCTCTTGTTCTGGGTGCTCAATGAGCCAGGGCTGCTGAACAGGAAAACATTTTTATTGCTTGACTTAGGAATCTCTATAACCTGTGTTTTCCTTTTCCTGTGCAGGTGCTGCTACTACGTCATCTTCCTCCTCATCACCTTCCTCTAGTTCCATTACGGCTGCAGTTATGTTAACGTTGGCAGAACCATCTATGTCAAGTTCATCACAGAATGGAATGTCGGTTGAGTGCAGGTGACAGCAGGACTTGCCAAAGCACTTTGCACTTAATGGCTGCTGAGGGCCACTCTTTTTTTTTTCCTTTTTTTTTTTTTTTATACTGCACAGTGGCACAAAATTCAGACAAGCACTATTTTGTATTTAAAGTTGTTTCTTGACAAGCTAACTTTGCACTTAAGTGCACTTTTATGAAGAAAAAGTACAACAAACTGCTTTTCCTCAAGCAATAATTGTTTCCAACTTGTCTGGGAATTGTAAGTCTAGTGACTCGAAGGCCTTCCACTGTGGCAAATGGAGGCTGTTCACTGCCTGTAGAGACAGGACAATAAGTATATAGTTGGGGTGATCTAAATCAATGTGGTAAGGCTTACTGTATTCCCTGGTATTTTGTTAAAGCTGGAACATTTGATATTTTTCCATTTATTTATGACAAATATTGAAAATATTTTCATTTGTACAAGCTAATTGTTTTTTAACTGCTAAGTCACCTTATAGTGGCTTTAATTGTATACGTCAAGCACATCTATTCAAAACCTGCAGTTAGTAGGATGTCTGACATAAGTCCTGATAACCAAATATGAGGATTCCTTTAAAAAAAAAAAAAAAAAAGACTGACTAATGTTTACAGGTTTGAATTAGGCTTAAATAGGTTACTCTGGGTTTTAAGAACCCATTAATTGGGATGAAACTACTGTACTTTGCCATTTTTCTATAAAACAGTATTTTTTTTTAATTTTGATAAAATACATTATGAAAAAGAAAATGGCTAACAAACTGTATTAAATCTTAATGTATAAAGATTGTATTCAGCCAGTTTAAAGTGTATATTTATTCATAATGGATTATAACAGGTATATTTTTGTGTTTTCTTGTAAATGTTTCTTTTCCCCTTAAAGCAACAAATATTTCATTTGTAATGCTTATTTTATTACGAGCTTCAAGGAGAGGACTTCAAGAGGGAGTAAGGTGTGAGGTTATAATTTGTGGTTGCTGATACCAACACTGCCACAAAAGGGTAGTTGTTTTTAAAATAACTAGCTAGCCGAGTGGTAGATGTTTAATTTTTTAAATGCCTTGTACAAATTCCAAAACCAACTTCAAAATGTTTTCACTTGTATTGATTTTATGTTGAATGGATCCCAAGCTCTCTCCTGTTAATTCTATACCTTTGTAAGACATTTGTATATTGCGGAAGTGTTCATTCAAGCTATTTAATACCTGGCACTGTTAATACACAGTACTTTATTGTACAGATTGTTTTACTGTTTTAATTGTAGTTCTGTGTACTTCTTTTGCCTGGGGAAATAGGGGCTGGCATGTTTTTCTTTGTTTTCTGGCAATTCAACATGTAAGAATTTGAAGCATTTTGTTTGTAGATGCTAGAGTGTCAGAATCCTTTTCATTTGACTTTTCTAAGAAAAGCATTTTCAGTCTTCGTAGTGTGCGCTTAAGGTTATAACTGATTTTATTGAAAATGGTTTCAAAGTATTCAGAATTGTACAGGACTGTAAAAATTTGTTGACAGACATTGAAGGAAAAGCTTATAGAAAAAAGCTATAAAATATATATTAGGTTCTGCAGAAAATGGAGAGTTATGTAATATATTGTACAAATGTAAGCAAAGGCCTCTGAAATAAAATGCCATAGTTTGTGAATCCCTGATTTTGTTTCTAACAGTTTAATTAAGCAACTGTAGTGTGTTCATGAAAATTACGTCAGGCTGCAGAATCAGTTTAGCAAATCATCTTTGATGTGCTGTGATGGGCATATAAAGGTAAGCTAGAGCAGGTTCATTTGCCTAATTTTCCTCTTAGTGATTAATTCAAATCCAACCTCTTTTTCAGCAGAAGGGGAAAGCGTGGCCCATCATTAAGGCAGAGCCAGTTGAGACAAACTACTGGCTGTAGTTCAGGTGACCAAAATACTGTTACACCTGCAAGGTGACAGATTACTGATGAGACTGATGGTAACAAACCATGATAAATAAGCTTTGGAAGCACTGACTGTGTTAAGAACACGGTGATCCAAGACTGACAGGGGTAATTTTAATATTTTCAGTGAAGCTTCTCAGAGGATATTTTCATCTGTTTAAGTTCAGTGGAAATCAGAGTCGTGGTAGTTCAGTTCTGCTTTTCAGTCTCAGTAGGCATAAGGGGTATGGATGTAACTGGGAACTACATCTGGGCAAGCAAGATTCAAATTCAGCTCTTCACTCACTACTAGTTCTTGATCAGCTCTCAGTTTTAGTGCCAGCTTATTTGCTTTGATGTGACAGTTACTGACTCTGTCATCTGGGAGAGGGGATTTGTTTACCTGTTTAAAACAGGGATCATCAGTCAGCTCCCTAGTCCCAAGTCAAGTTTTCCCATAAATAGGATTTTTGCTTTTCCTTAACACAGAGATTATTTAATTTTCATCATATTTCTGATGCAGTTTAGTGGCTCCTCAAACGTTTGTCTGAATTGCAACTCTTCTGTGAAGTGTGTCTGTAAACGGTGCTCTCCAGATTCATGGAACCACTTGTCTCCCAGTAAGTAGCAAAGGAAGGCACCTTTGGCAAACTATTAGCCAGGCAGTTTTATCCCATGTTCCAGTGGGTCAAATCTGAGCTGCTTTTCGGGGTACGTACTGTACGCAGCTTTACACGTGGGTGAGTTCCCTGCCTGGCATGTGCACTCTGCTTGCAGCTGAGGAAGTTTGCCACTAGCAGTGCCTGCTGGGCTGTGCCCGTACTCCTGAACACCTGCTTGGACCATGATCCGAAAGGCGAAGCAAGGCAAACAACCCCTGCTATGTTCTCTGCACCTTGGCTGAGCGACAGACTTGGGTTTGTGTGTCTCAAGTTTGATCATGTTGGGAATGGCTGAGATCGGCATATGCCGAGGGAAAACACGCCTTACTTGAAGGCTCTGCAGTGCTCCCACCTCCCTTTATTTGCAGTCTCCACTGATACCTGTACATGCTTATGACTGGGCAGTTCCCATCACGCTGTTGAATTTTCCTGTTGGCACAGGGATTGAACTCGCTCTCAGGCAGAGTTCCTGGAGGCTGTATGCCTCTTGGTGAGTTTCAGTGGCCACGAGTCTCTGAAATGGGCTGGATAATGGTTGAGTCTGTTCTCCCCATCCTGTATCACTACAGTGCTGCTCTTCTGTGTGACGGCAGATTTGAAAAGCCACTACAAGTCATGCAGCAGCCACCTGCCGCTTTTCAAGGATTTGTGTATTCTCTTGGGCTAAACCCCATCCATGAAGGTCACTACCTTTCCTGGCATCCAAGCAAGCAAGGCAGGGCGGGGATATATGGTGCATGTGTCAAGACCAACACTTTTCTTCTATTCAACAGCTAGGTTGCTTGTTTTGCCTTCGGTTGGATGCTGGTGCCAACACAGCTGCTTACAGTGGCAGCTCAAAAAGTGCATCGGCGCTGTCAGGTTTGCTTCAGCTCCCCGTGGAGCTGAGGGTCGTGGGCAAACAGTGAGACAGCCCCATCACACGCTCATCACAGAATCAATTCGGTTGGAAAAGACCTCTGAGATCGTCGAGTGCGATCTATGACCAAACACCTCCATGTCAGCTAGACCATGGTACTAAAAGCCACGTCTAGTCTTTCCTTAAACCCAGGCATGGTGACTCCACCACCTCCCTGGCAATCCATTCCAATATCTAACCATCCTTTCTGTGAAGAAATTCCTTCTCATGTCCAACCTCAACCTCCCGTGGCACAGCTTAAGACTATGTCCATCTCGTCCTGATGTTGGATGTTTCCAGGGTGCCCCTGCGCCCACGAGCGGCACGGTCCCAGCCCGCGGCTGAGCCGGGCGCGGGGCAGGGCTGTGGGCGGCGGCGGCGGAGGCAGCGGGGGCGGTCCCGG
Source organism: Cnemophilus loriae (assembly GCA_013397755.1). NCBI lineage: Eukaryota > Metazoa > Chordata > Aves > Passeriformes > Corvidae > Cnemophilus > Cnemophilus loriae. The sequence goes on along the minus strand of VZTF01004190.1, from coordinate 688,117 downwards.
GAGCAGCGCCCGCCCCGCGCGTCGGAAGTGACGCGGGCCGAGCTGTTCCCGCCGCGCTCGGTGCCCGCCATGCGGGCCCGCCGGGGCGGCGCGGGGGCGCGGCAGCCAGCGGCGGCCGGGGAGGAGAAGGAGCGAGAGGAGCAGTACGTGGTGGGGCAGGTGTCGGGCAGCCTCGGGGCGGCCGCGGCGCCCGCTGCGCCCCTCGCTAGCCTCTTCCGCGCCGCCGCCCCGCCGGTGCTGGTGGCCGTGCCCGGGGTGAGTGAGCGAGTGCCGGGGCAGCACCGCTTCCCGCAGCGGTGGGCTTCGGGCAGTGGCGCTCCAAATAAGTTGCAGTATATGAAGTAACTTCAGGGCGTTCCTGGAATTTTGTCCTTTAAGTCTGTTTCTCTTACCATTTTTTTAAAGGGAAATAAGAAAAGGAAGCATGCAGAAGAAGAGGAGAAAGTGTCAGAAGACCAGAGCTCATCCCTCATACAAGAACCTCCTGTAAAAGCAAAGAAGGCCAGAAAAAAGGAACGTTCAGAAGCAGAGAAAAAACTATCAGAGAGGTGAGTAGGTGACTTAATTTTATGGCAAAATTAAACCCCCCAGCATCTACATTAATCATAATACGAGTTCAACGAAACAATGAAGTTCTTGCCTACTATTCATCTTCAACGTGGTGTTTAATATTGTTTTTAAGATTGTGCAAATTTTCTGTAGTTTTCCCCTGGAGGAGGAAGTAGTGCAGCTTCTTGAAATACTAGGTCAGTGAAGTTTAAATGCTCTGCTAGAGAGCCATCAGGTCCAGTAGTTGGAGATGAAGACACATGGCTTTATCCAGCAGAGGTGATTTCAGCAGGAGCAAGGTGCCAGGCAGAGTGAGCTGTCTGTATCCCGCTGGGCCTCTGCAGTGACACAACCTCTCTGTGACTCTCGATGTTCTCTTAAACACTTGAAGCGAGGTGCCTCAGAGCAGGCTGGAAGCTGGTGACTCTACAGTGCAGTTTGGATAGTAAGGCAAACTTGATTGTAGCACAAGGCCAGCACCTCGTCCTGGCACTGGCACTGGCCCTGGCCCCTGGAACCTGATTGCTGTGTTTATGTGTGTAGCCTTCCAGAGGCTCCTTCAGATCTGCTTGCTGTTCATGCTCTTATGGCAGCTTTGGATAGAGAGAGATTTGTTAGTGCATGGCAGGATTCCAGAGGTTTGTTCTGAATCTCCTCCATACTGAGAAGAATTAAATCTGTTCTTAGTTCCAATGTGCAAAGATTATTTATTTTTTTACCTTCAGTTTTAGAGGCTATCGAGTTATTTAATTCTGGAGTATTTCTGTATTACTCTTGGTAAATAGTGAATGCAGTGTCCTGGGCAGAGCAAATAGTTTTTCATGTTATTGAATGGTCAGATATGTTTGTTTAATGCAGAATAAACAAAATAATGTTTGAAATTTTAGAATGGAACGTAATAATTTCAAATGTAAGTTAAAATATCTTGGAGGCTTCAGTTCTTTGCCCCAAAACCCGTGTTTTTTTTCCCATCAATTGTAACCTGCCTGTTTGTTTCTGGTCAGAGAGAACGCTTTGGAGCAAGCAGATGAGGAGGAGGATCAAAAATTGTTTCAAAACAAAGCGAAGCAAAAGAAAAAGGCTTCTCAAGCCATCACCAAAAATGTTAATTCAGCTACGGGTGCTACTGCAAAACAGCAAAAGAGAAAAAGGGTGATTGATGAAACAGCAGACAGAAGAACGGTGTTTGTTGGAAACTTGCCTGTCAGCTGTACTGTTCAGGTACGTGGGTGGCTTCTGTCTGCTAAAGGAATGAAAGGAGTTGCAGCAGTCCTCAGTTCGAGGGAATGTTTCCAGCTGAGAAGTCATACACACTTGTGATTGGGACTGCTTTGGGGAAAGTAAGAAACAGTGCTTGTTCTCAGAAACCATTAGAGACAATCCCTGGTTTCCTGGAGCTGGGCTTCCTGCAGCAGTGGATGCAGTGACTCTTTCTTGAGTAGAATTGGTCAGTTTCTTGTCAATGAAAAAATTACTGAATAAATGAGAACTGCATTTACAAAGTTACTCTGCTTCTAATTTTGTATGCAAACAATGCTTCAGATCATTACATAAAACATGTGAAATTTATACTTTCTTCCATAGAAGGAGGCATGACTTCAGTTTTGGCAATCTGTAGAAGAAGAAGCTGCCACAAAAACCACAGAAATAGTTACAAATTACTTGCATTTTTTTAGTAGCCAGTTAAGGGACCTCCTATAAATAAAAGGAAAACAGTGTAAGAACAGTATTACTTATAAATACTAAAAAATAATTCTCATTACCACGTTGAAAAGTGTACTGAATGTTTGCAATGTCATCTGTTTAGGTACTGAAATCTCTTTTTAAGAAGTATGGACAAATCCAATCCATTCGCTTCCGGTCTCTGGTATGTTATTTCCTTTAATGTTATATAACAAATTATTTGTTGATGTTAAAGGGCAGTAGTATTTGTAAGGCTTGTACCTTCATTAGGTTAGAAGTGGTTTGGGGTATGTGGGTTTTGCTATTAGAAGAAGCCTGGGAGATGTTATCCCAGGAGCACCACAGATGCATTTTTCCTGTAGGAGCAGGTGATCTAGGATCAGAGCTTTATGTTCTCTGAAGGAGGAATGCCTTTATTAATGCTGGTTTGGCTGAGGCATTGCTCACCTGTTTTTAAATCATAGTAGCAAAGACACATTATTGTAAATCAGGGAGTGTCCTGGGGTGACTGGGTGGGACTCCTGAACCGAGAGTTGGGGGAGGGGCTGCTAGAATTTGGCTCTTTAGGGGAGATCTCCTTTGGAAGTTTCCTTCTAAATTTGTCCCAAACCAGGACAGGGTACTCACTAAAATAGTTGATGATAACCCTTTTGGAACTGAAGAAACTGTCAGACAAAGTCAAGGCAAGCTCTTTAACTCCGAGAGTTTTTTAGACCATCTCTAGGTCCAGCTGCTTCCGTCTTTTGCTCGCTATACTGGCTACGTGGCTTTGGGTGGCACCTGTTTGAATTCCTCTTTGTCTTACAGAAAAACTTTGTGAGAAGTTGACACTAGGCCCACCTAACTCAAGCTCTTTTTATCTTTAAGATTCCAGCAGAAGATACTGTATCCAAAAAGGTAGCGGCAATCAAGTAGGTTCCCCTTGTGAATTTTGTGTATTTTTCACGGCCTAAACAATGTTTAAGTGTTAGTCGTTAAAAGTTTGTCTGTATTAGGTCATCTTTATGTATTTTGTGTTTCTTTGTCTTTTGTCATTACCTTTGTGTGTATTAAGTTTTCTCGACAAGTAATAAGGAATTATGTGCTGTGTGTACTAGTAATTTTTTACCTGAGGTTGCATTTCTTACATTTTAGGAAGAGGAAAGATGCGAAAAGTCTTTAATTTCTTCGGATATGTTTATGAGCTGAGGAGGCTTGCTCAGGGTGCATGTATGGGCTGAACAAGATGTGCAGTGGGACTCCCTTGCACGTACAGGGGTAGCTTGACCTGCCGAGGGAAATGAAGTTTAGTTAGTGTGCACAGAACAAGCAGCGGCATGAATGTGTCCAGCAAGAAGTGCTTGTGCGCTGCACAGCAATCAGCAGGATTTAAGCAGTCACGTGTCCTTTTCACGTTCCAGGCATAAGGTGCACCCGAATGCAAAGTTCGTCAATGCTTATGTGGTCTTTAAGGAAGAATGTGATGCCCAGAAGGCTCTGAAGGAGTAAGTCTCAGTTTTGTTCCTCATCCCCTGTTGAAGAGGTAGTTCAGGTAGATTCATAGCTAAATTTAAACAACTCTTTTACTTGAATCAGAATAAAATTTTAGTTCAAACTTAAAAGTAACTTTGCTTTTGGAATACTGCTATGCAGTGACATTGTCAATTAAATAATGCTTATTTCACTTTTAAAACCTTTTGTTTCTGACCACAAAAGGAATGGAACAGAAATTGCTAGTGGATTTCACATCAGAGTTGACACTGCATCTAAAACCAGTTCGGTAAGTAAGACGTGTGGCTAGAAATCCCCTGTTCTGGTTTGGCTGTGACGTTTTCATTGTTTTTGTTTGGTTGTTTTGGTTTTTTCTGTAACAAATAACTTACTGTCCTGTCTCTGTTGTTTCCTTTAGCATGACAATAAACGATCTGTATTCTTGGGAAATCTTTCATATGGTAAGTCTAAAATGGATTGTTATGCATCATTAATTTGCATTTATGGAACGGTTGACATTAGGCTTTTTATTTCTTGGTATTTCGGGTTGCGTGTTTAGGTAGATAAATACCTTTTGCTGGAGGTAATTTTTATTTGTTAATTGAAACACCTAAAGGGGTTGTTTCTGTCCAGTTCTGCACCTTGATTTTTTTATTTATTGTAGGTAGCACTGCAAACGCTTTTAGTTCTTGTTGTTGCTTCATGTTTTTTAAATAAATATGACTAAGTTGCATAGGCCATGACTTTGTAAACTGCTCAAGGGTTACCAATACCTGTTTGTGAACCAATTCCAAGTGATGGACAGTGATGGCTTCTCCTTTTGGTGCTCTCTGTGAGCCACAGGCTGAGTGACTCTGTCCAGACAGGGCTAAAAGTTGGACTTGGTGATCCTTGTGGGCCAGTTTCAACTCAGAATATTCTGTGATTTGCTGTGCTCTGAAATGACTTCAGCAGCTTGGACCTTTCTCAGCACACCTAGGTCCCATTGCTGTAGTTAAACCCATACTGTTGAGTTCAGCCCCTCTCCTCATCAGAGAGATGTTTACATCTACGTCAGGGGACTGTATGAAGCATACCTATACAAAAAAAGAAAATAACCTGTATTTTTGCAATGGCTCATCACACTTGTCCACCTAGGCATGAGACGGAGAAAGGCTCACACATCCAGACATTATCAGAATAATTGCTTAGCAGCTGTGGTTGGAAACTCTAAATCCCTTCTCCCCCATTCAGCTAAAATTCATGGCTCAAAAGTCAATGAGCAGTTGAAGAACTGCCAGCTCAAACTCATTATCACCAGCATTAATTCTTAGAAATTCTGGCATAAGGAGGAGATACAAAAATGTATAGCAGGAATCTTAATTTCTACTACGTTACAACCATAAATGAAATAATTTGAAAAATTTATTTCAGTCTTCGCCTTCATTCTTTGTTGTGATTTATGTCGTACTCTTCAGAGCTGGAGAATCAGTAACTGTCAGAGTAAATAGCCCTTTATAAAGTCTGCATTGTCAGCTTGCTGGGATTTTTCTGAACCACTGATATTTGTCTACCTGTCTGCACTCACATGATAAATACATATTTAAATATATTTGTGTCCCTGAATCGGTAAATGTGAAATAACTGGATTTGGGCCAGGCTTTCAAAGCCGTGTGTCTCCCTGAAGAGGCATCTGTTCCGTTGTGTTGCCCGCAGACATCCGCGATGACGCCGTGCGGGAACACTTCCACGTCTGCGGAGACGTCGTGGGAGTGCGAGTTGTGAGAGACAGGAGGACGGGCTTGGGGAAGGGCTTCGGCTACGTCCTCTTTGAGGTACGTGTGAACGGCCTGCTCCAGCACACGGGGGGTTCTTCAAAACCTGAACTGGGGTCTGCCTTTAGAGCATGCTTATTTTCTTTTTAGTAATTTTTCGGGGTTTGTACGTGGTATGTATGATGTTAGACGGTAGTGTTGTTGTGTGTGGTGAAAGCAGCTTGGAAGACAATTTTGTGGAAGCAGATACAAACCAAACTATTTTAGGTTTTGTACACACTGGGGTGACTTTAGAAGAAGTGACTTTACCTTAAAGACTTAAAGGAGGGACAGATGAGTTCGTTTGGTATAACTTCAATGTTCTCCCATTTCTTATGTGTCAAAATGTGAATGGAATTATTTCCTGCAGCTGCTTTGAATCTGGTTCTCCAGTTTTGATTCACTACAACTTCCTTTCTCATGGCAGTCTCCCAGCCTCATTTTCCTTAGTTCATTTCCTGCCGCCCAATGCCTTTTTTCCCAGTTTTTCCTTGTCTCTCTGCCGCAGACTTTGGTGTCTCAAGTAAGCTGTTTCATAGCCTGCTTTCAAGTGTCTGTGCCTCAGTGTGTGGGCCGTGTGGGGGTGCTGGTGTTCCTGAGCAGAGATGTTGTGTCATTCCCTAAACAGAGCGGTTTGAGTGCTCTTCATTGTAAAATCCTGTTACCAGTTTGAAACACAGGTTTGAAAGCACTCAGCTGGAAGTAATGCTGCTTTTAAGCTGGTTCTCTGGTTTTGCAGAACACAGATGCTGTACATCTTGCTCTGAAACTCAACAACTCTGTTCTGATGGGAAGAAAGATACGAGTGCAACGCGTAGCGGACAAGAGGAAAGCACAGAAGAGTCCAGACCAGTCTCGTGCTCCCAAGGACAGAGTTGATAAGAAAAAGAAAAAAGAAAAGAGCTGCTCTAACGATTCTTTTGTTGGTGAAAAAGCAACCCCATTAAAGAAGAGCACGAAACCAAAAAGACTAAAAACTATTCCTAGGAGTAAAGCTGGGAAAAACAAACAGTCCTTTGATAAAAATCGATCCGATAAAAATGCTAATTAGTGTTACAAAGATGGATCTATATATGAGAGTGTTGTGTCATAAATTTTGTTTGCTAATACAGCTGTTGTCCTTCTTGGTGTTTGCTCTGGGGCATTTGGCTTCTCCCAGAAGGCAGCGGGAGGTGCTGCATGATTTTATTCCTGTGTTCCAGGAATCCGTCTCCAGCTAAGGTCTTGCAGCAGAGGTGAATTCTTTTTTTTTGGAGTTGTGTAAGATTACCCACAATGGCTATAGAAAAAAGTGACTCACATGCAGAGTGGGTCTGTGATAAAATAGAAATTGTTAGCTTGATTTGGGTGGTTTTTTTGTTGTGCAGAGAAGGGCAGTGGAGCTGGTCAAGGGTCTGGAGCACAGGTCTTATGAGGAGCGGCTGGGGAAGCTGGGGATGTTTAGCCTGGAGAAAAGGAAGCTCAGGGATGGCCTCGTCACTCTCTACACCTCCCTGAAAGGAGGCTGTAGCCAGGTGGGGGCCGATCTCTTCTCCCAGGCAGCAAGTGATGCCTGGACGACAAGACATAGCCTCAAGCTGTGCCAGGAGAGGTTTAGGTTGGACATCAGGAGAAATTCCTTCACAGAAAGGGTGATTAGACACTGGAATGGGCTGCCCGGGGAGGCGGTGGAGTCACCGTCCCTGGAGGCGTTTAAGGGAAGCCTGGACGTGGCACTGAGTGCCATGGTCTCGTTGACACGGTGGTGTTCGGTCAGAGGCTGTACGCGATGATCCCGGATCTCTTTCCCGGGATCCCGGTTCCCGCCGCCCCGGCCCCTCACGGCCCTTCGCGCGCAAACGCCGCAGCTCAGGCCGCGCCCCTCAACCCGCGCATGCGCACCGGCCTCCGCGCAGGCACTGCGGGAGGCGCCCCGTGCCGCCGCCGGCTGATGACGTGAGCGGAAGCGAGGAGGGGTCCTTTCCCGGTGCCCGCTCGCCCCAAGGTGCCTGCGGAGCTCGGCGCGGGCCGCGCGGCGGGAGCGGCGCGGGGGCGGCGGCAGCGCCATGATGGTGGGCAGGACCAGCGCCATCGCCGCGGGGCTCTGCGGGGCGCTCTTCATCGGGTACTGCATCTACTTCGACCGCAAGAGGCGGAGCGACCCCAATTTCAAGAACCGGCTGCGGGAGCGTGAGTGTCCCGGGGCGCCCCCTCCCCTTTCCTCCCATGCCGTCCCTTCCCGCCGCCGCGCGCTTCCCTCAGCCATCCCCGTTTCTCTCTCGCTGCCTCACCCGCGGGCCGGGGCGCGGGCCGGCAGCACGTGCTGTCGCCGCAGCGCCGCCCCCGGGCCCAGCCGGGACCCCCGGCACCCTCTGCCCCAGGCCCCGGCGGCCCCTGCGGCTCTGTGGCCTCTCGCCGTCCCTGCACCGAAACCGGGGGCCGGGTCACACAGTCACAGAACCATCCAAATTGGAAGATGCGTTCGAGTCCCGTCCAACCATCCGCCCGGCACTGCCACTGCAGCCCCTGCAGCACTCAGCCGCATCGCCCAGCGCCTGCTGCAGACGCCTCTTTGAACACCCCCAGGGATCGTGGCTCCACCACCTCCCTCGGCAGCCTATTCCAGTGCCTGGCCACCCTAACGGTGGAAAAGATTTTTTCTAGTGTCTCATATGAATCTCCCTCGTCTCAGCTTAAGGCCATTTTCTGTGGTCCTCTCACTGCAGGCACGGTAGAGGAGACCGATCCCCACCTGACTACAGCCTCCTTTGAGGTGGCTCTAGACAGGGTCATCCCATCGGAGAGCGTTTGCTGTAGGTGTTGGGTAACCTGTGGTTTCCGTCGATGCTTTGTTCAAATTGACCTCCCCCCGCCTTTTTTTTCTTTTCAATCTTGCTATCCTACAGGTTCAGCCGTGCTATTATAGCCACCACATTTACGTGGTGACACTTTTTTTCCCCCTGCTTTAGGAAGATGAGCAGGTAAAACAATGTGATCTCTTACAGAGAAGTTGTTGCTGTGGTGAGGCAGGGGGTCGGTGGCAGCTCTCAGATATTTCGTCGGCTGCATTCTAAACCCTCCTGGCAGCCCTGCCATTGGCTTCCAGGATAAGAATGAATGCCAGAGAAAACTGTTGATTAATCCAAGATGTAGAGCTCTTCTCCCATGGCTCTTCATTATTTCACGTCTTCAACATTTATTTAAACGTTTTAATAATCAGCGAGGGTTTTAAATGCAATTGTAGGCATGAGTACTGAAGGAACACAAATGAATCATGAGGAATAAGGTGATGCTTTTTATACTGAGTTATTTCTGTCGGGGTAATATGTAAATTATTCCTTTGGGGACTAATCTGAAGATAAGTAGTTATCATTAAGGTAAATTTTCCTGGCACGTAAACATGACGTGATCAGCAGTTTCGTGGATGGAAAAGTCAATAACTAGACGGGTTGAAAATGAGAATTCACCTGATAGCATTAAAACGTAGTTTAACAGCTTTGGTTCTGCCTTCATGGGTTGAATTGGAGTGGCCAGTGTTGTCGCTTAGCAGCGCATTGATTCTGCTTTCTGAAAGCTCCTCCGCTGCAAGTTATGTCTGTCAAATATTTCAGCTTCAGGCCCTCGCTCCTCTGTGTAGGATTTTGGGCACATACCTCTTGTACGTCTTCCAAGTCCTTTTTTCCCTGCGGTGCAAGTCATTAATTGGGAAATTCTAGTGCTGTTGACTGGTATGTGCTTGTCTTGCACAAGCAAACCTGATTTTTGGCAACATAATCAGCCATGGGGTTTTTCTTTATGATGCCAAATATGTAGTGGGGGAAACACCGAATTATGTAGGGTTTTTGCAGAAGCACCAAAAACTATTTTTGCATTCCAGGTTTCCATGATCTGAGCCTCTATCCAGTCATGTTCTCAATAAACCTTAGAATTGCACTGATTAAGAATTGACATTATCTTTGAAGTGAAAACAAATGCATTTTGGTTTGATAGGAGGTGGCAGTTGTCATTTGGGGGACTTGCTTTGTAGGACTTACGGTTCTTGCACGGGATGCATTTAGTTGTAAGGCTTTAGTTAATTTGCTGGTTAGTTTTGTTGGGGTTTTTTTTGGTAGTATAACAGATCATTTTGTATGGACGCTTCAGTGGTACCAGGGATCTGGGTATTACAGCAGTTTTACTGTTGGGCAGGCAGGAAGGCATGGGCTGTAAAATACTTGACCAGGAAAGGTTCAGTGCAGCAGCCAGCTGCAGTTCTTTATGTAAAGATGCTCCATGTGTTGTGCAATAGTGGGGATAGAAGGCTGGGAGAAACCACCTTTACAGCACATCTTTTCCAGTAACCTTCTTAGGATAAGATCCTTTTTCAGCCTCTGTGATGCCGTGTCACCAGAATGTGGGATGGACAGGAGATCTGACATGTCAGTGGATTGCCTGTTGCATTTGGTCAAGCACATGCTGAGAAATGAAGAACCAGTTGGTTTTTTTGCCCTCCCAGTTACACTGCACATCTCTCTGTGCTGTGTTTGGGCCAAAGTTTACATTGCAAAGGCCTGTCATAAAAAGGCAGAGGCGGCCAGATTTAGGTTTCCAGGAAAAAGATTTGATTTCCTGGAAGTTTCTGGAGGGCTTATAGAACTACTGGACTTTGATTTTCCAAATGTTCTAATCTTATTTAGCAGGTCTTGTGGGTGTTTTTTTCTGTTGGTTTTTTTTTTTAGGTTTTGGGGTTGCTAGTTTGGGGGGCATGTCCCCCCTTTTTTGTCTTTGGACCAAAAGATAGCAAAGCTATAAACATCTGTAGCTGCTTAGCTTCCCTAGCTGTATTTTATGAATAAAATACATTGGGTATGTTTACAGTTTGCCTTCTTGAATGAATAAAATAGAAGCATTTTGGTTTAAAGTATAGACAAAGGTATCTTTGTTCAGAGACAGCCAGAATTTCTGACCACGCTGAATTTTGCCCAAGAGCACCTTCTGCCTGAACAGCAGAGTGAGAGGAGGGCAGTAGGCGGACTTCACTGATGGGAGCTGAAAATGCAACTGACTTACTGGGTCTTCTGCTGCTTTGTGGGGTTAGGTGGGAAGCTGCTGGGGCTACTCGGGGGCTTTTGCAACCCGTGCCAGCAGGACAGGTTGGTTCTCTTTTGAAACTTGGACCCTTGTAAACCTGCAGTGTGAGAGCTGCAGTTTAGCTTTGTGCTTTGGATGCATGCACTGCATTTCTGTGGTAATAAAGATTCATTCTAGGAAAGATTGCCTTTCCCTTTTCAAAATGTGATTATTTCTTTAGAAAAGAGGGAAGTGTTTCATTTTCGTGGAAGTCCCTGAGGGAAGACAAACTTGGGGGGGGGAGTTTAGGGTTGGTTGGTTGGTTTTTGAGGTTTTTTACCCCTCAAAGCCATTGCTTTTTGCTTGTCATATTACAAATGTAACTTTTGGCTTTTATTGCAGAGATACTTTGAAACTAGTATTTCTTCCCAACCAGTATGGGAAGACTTCGTAAATAACCTTTAGAGTTACTTGGATTTTGTAATTGTTTTAGCTGGTGAGCTTTTAAATAGCCTGTAAAAAAGTATTAAGAAGAGAAAGAAAAGTTCCTTAGTAGTCAGACTTGGAAGATTTGGTAGATCATTTTTCAGTTTTAAAATCTTGGTGATTCTTCATATTCCTTCACTATTTTCAGCTTAAAGTACATGATTTCAAATCTGTGTGATCAATGGTCAAAAGCTTTCATTAATTCCAGTTATCAGCATGTCTTTTGTTCTGTTCTTTATTTCAGAATGCTTAGCTTGGTGAATGATACCTTTTATTATATTTTAGAGGGTGTCACAGTCATGCCAAGAAAACACAATTTTCTCCGGAAAATTATGTACAAATGTTAAGCAGTTACTCTTTGTGAATGCATTACAGTTGCAATGTGCCTTGTTTTGATAGTAAAGCATTTCAAATACTAATTTTTTTTAAATTTCATCTTTAGGATTTTATTTATTATCAAAACTTGTTTGCATAGTAATGCAGTTTAAAGTTTTGTACAAATTAATGCTTCTGAAAAATTGAAGTGAGCTAATTGAAGCACTGACTTTCAAGATAAATTCTTTACTATTGAAACCCACCAAAATGATAAAATTATAGTATACTACAATTCTATCCAACACCTTTTTCCATATATGGTGTAAATAACATACACACATCAGTAAGTTGTAGAAATCAAGGTGCTAAGTGTTATTAAGATGTTGTATTAAGGTGAAAGGGTGTTCCATCTAGTTAGAATGTGAACTCCCTTTGTATAAAGAACACAATCTTGTCAGTAAATGCCACGTGCTAGGTTATCACTATACTAGGGAATAGTATTCCTGAATGTCTTCATCATGTGGACAGTTGAAAATTTTTAATTACCATGTAAAACTGCTAGTCATATTTGGAAGTATTTCTGGCTTGTAAAATTGTATCAAAAGAAAAATATGGGCTGGGTGACAGTTGTTTTTTGTCAGTATAGGAGATTTCTGAGCAGACACTGAGGACAAAGAGTGAAAGGACAGTTTAACCATAGGCTGTATTTGGAGGTTTTATTGGTGTAACTATTTCAGTTGATGAACTGAAGACTTACAAAAATGATTATTCTAAGGAAATTGTCAGTGTTAGTATAATTATTCTTTCTTGTATGAAGAGCTGCTACTATAAAATATACCTGCCTAGCTGCATTAAAAGCAGCTTTAATTTTAATTACACTAGTTTTGCTGGAGTGGTACAACTTCATGTAGCAGACCAACTTTTTGCCTTTAGGTTAGGCAGTTAAGTCTGTAAATGTTTGTTCCATCTGTAAATGTTTGCTTTCCTCAGGTTTCAGAAGTGTATGCTTTAGTATTGCTCTTGCTGGGCAATGATGTGACACTGCCACTTATTAACTAGTTCCCAAGTCTTTGCTCTAGAGTAGCTGAGAAAGTGCACTGTGTGTGTGTATCTGCTGTGGCCTGCTGAAGTTCCCCTTCCTTGGGGGCGCACCATGCAGTTCAAAACCAGATAGCCTTGACTCGTAGGCAGTTCTTCTGTGGCTTATTGTTAGAAGTCACGTAGATAATTCCTGTATGACTCTAATTCTCTTTGCTTCTGTGTGCCTGCAGTGCACAGGGTGTGCTGTGCTGCTGGTGTGCTGCCCTGCACAGCTGGTGTTTGCTGTAGCCATCGGGAGAAGAATTGCCATTTTGAGTTGGAGCTACTGCCAGTCCTCATTAGACCTCTAAATGATGCTCTGTTGCACTGAGTGGGTTGCAGTCTTGTGCTCAATCTTCAATATTTGGAATACATTACCAGTTTATTCTTTTGAAAAGAACTTTGATTTGTTCATGGTTTCAGACTATAATCTGGAGGGCTTTTTAATTGCAAATTGAAAATAAAAGATGTTTTTATTCTTACAGGAAGGAAGAAACAGAAGCTTGCCAAAGAGAGAGCAGGACTTTCCAAGGTAATACTGTGTTCAGTAACGCAGTGCTATTTTGAAAGATGCTTCATTTGTATTATTTGTAAGATTTACTTAAGGATTTGTTTTCATTCCAGGATTACAAACACACTTCCAAATATGCAGTCTGTAGGTTTTTTAATGCTCAAAAATAATCGTATTGTTGTTCCTTTTTTGTGTCAGGTAGAGGAGTTACATTAGAAAGTACAATATTCACTGTGTGACTCGATGGTATTTTCCTCTTTGTAATATGAAAAAGGACTTTTCAGACTTAAAATCATTGATGGGATGCACTTATATCTATTAGGTGGTTAGGTGGTTTTGTGATAAGTATTTGATTTCCCTTGAGCTATCACCAATGGATCCAAGAAAATAAAAGATTTCTCTTAAACGATTGCAAGAAATATAGTTGTTATAAACATAATACACCTTAGAATTTATATTTGCTCCTAAATGATGTACTTAATAAACTGAGTAGAGGTATTTCAGGCTCTATCGCTTTGCAGATTTGTGATGCCAGTGTTATGAGACCTGAGTCTGATTTTCAGAAACATTCTGTGTATGTTTAACTTCGTGGTGACACTTGTTTTTTTGCCAGTGTAACAACAGGGTTGTGTGCATGTTTAATTTCAGTTGAGAATGTTTTCTGCTAACTTTTTATTAGCTGGTGTTTAAGGGCCGATTTAACTTTTACTGTATGTGTTATAGTTGCCTGATCTGAAAGATGCTGAAGCAGTTCAGAAGTTTTTCCTTGAGGAGATTCAGCTTGGAGAGGAATTACTAGCTCAAGGTAATAATATTTTTTTTTCCAAAGGGTAAATTGTAAAATAATTTTTCTCTACCTTTGGTAGAAGATGATTTTTGTACACTAAGAAATTCTGGGGAGTCAAATTCATCTAAGAAAATCTGCTTATTTGTTTCTAACCTTGTGTGTTCAGAAAGTCCGTCAAGGAAGGAGAAGAGCTTAGTGTGGATTGATTCACCATAATTTAATCCACTCTTAGTGGATGTTTTATGTAAATGTGTTACAGTGTGGAAGATGGTTGATTTCAAAACATTATAATTTGTCATACAGGTGAATATGAAAAAGGTGTTGATCACTTGACCAATGCCATTGCTGTGTGTGGGCAGCCGCAGCAGCTACTACAAGTTCTACAGCAGACTCTTCCACCACCAGTGTTTCAAATGCTTCTAACTAAGCTCCCTACAATAAGCCAGGTATGTGAAATGTTCCCTGTTGGTTTGGTGTGGAAATAACTGAAATACCTACTTGATCCACTACATCAGTCTTGAGTATTGGGCTTTGTTATCTCTTGGTTTTTTTTAATATGTTCAGTTAGATTAAAAGAAGCTTTTTTTTCACCTGAGATGTTAAAAAGGGGGTATGAAAATCATAATGTAGCATTAGTAGCAACCAGGATAAAATAGAAATACAAAACTTCTCTTGTGTGTAGGGTGTGCTAAGCTCTTGAAGTAGAGGCATCTGACCACAGCTCTGATACTATAAGTGGATCCACTGTTTCTCAAATACAAGTTGGGGGGATTGGAAAAGCAGTAACTTTATTGCACTGGGTCTTGAGAATTTTTTTTTTAATTTACATATCTACAAGTATGTGTAAATGCTGTGAAAGTTCATCAAAATGAATCTGTTGTTCTTGCTACCCTGTTGCTTCTGGGGACAGCTATAGACACAAGATGTTAACTAGCACCAGAACTCATGACAATTTTGGAAGCTTGGGCGTTTCCCTGATGATAAAAGTGTTAGTAGCTCTATGTATAAAATGCCCTCCTGTTTTAATCTGAGTACTGACTGGGTAATGTTGTTAATATGCTGGCAGGTGAGTCTGTTGTAAAATAAATAATATGTTTTATGTTCTTGGAAGTACAAGGGGACTTCCTAACAGTGTTACCTGACAAAAAGCAGAGACTCAGTGCTGGGTATCAGTTGGCTCTTCTTACAGCTCAGGCCTGGATACATTTCAGGTTAAGGTCCATATAGTTAGTGGTAACACTGGAAAGTGTCAGGTACACAAGATGTAAGAGTTGGGGAAATGATTGAACAAAAAGGTTTCCTAAGAGAACAGTGCCAAAAACCACACAGAGGTCATCACTTGAGGTTGATAGGATGTTGTTTATCTGACTTTGGCTTTGTTAGGTATTGCACTGTATGTAATTTCTGTGGAACTGACTTCAAAAACTTAATCAAATAGATTGCCATTTTTAACTTTAATCAGTTTGTTCAGTAATTACACTGCTTAATGTTCAGTGTAAAATTACATTGCTTGATAATCAGTTGCCTACTGTCAATTTTATGTAATTGTGAATGAGTTTTTCTCCTTCTTACAGAGAATTGTAAATGCACAGTGCTTGGCTGAAGATGATGTTGAATGAGGTCACACCACAACGGGGGGAAAAAAGTTTTCTTACCCCAGAAGATGAGCATCAGTAGGGGGATAAAGGGGCAAACATAGTAGTTAATGGACTGTGTACCACATCGGGTTCTACCAGAGTTAAAATTAACTTTGTGTAGGTGGGTTTCGCAGGATTTTATTTATTATCCCAGTGAAAAGTGTATTTTGATAAGAATTCATTTTATAAATACACTGTGTTGAGTTATCAAAGTATCACTAACTTCATTATTATTAAAATACGCAGTTGTAATGTTGTACATATACAGACATAAAACTACGACCTATTAAAAATCCAATGCTCATTTTTGAAAAAACGAAGTTATGGCAATAAAGATTTATCTGCACTTGTGTGTCCCTATAGTACTACTTTAAAATCCACAATATTTGGGTGTCAGAGCAAATGATCTAAAAATGACAACATTAAAATTTATTTTTAATGTTATGGCTGGTCTTCCAATGCTTTTAATTAAGTTTAAAGCCTTGTGTAATTTCCTGAGAAAAGAAATATATGATCATTTAAACAGTAGCAGATCACCTTAGAAAGAGATGCAAATCACAATGGTAATAGATGACTGGCTGCAGAAAGAATGACAAATCCATTTCTGTCAGAAACAAAAACATGTAAAGTGATCAAGTCAAAATTACTGGCAAACTTGAAAGCTCTATTAAAACAGGTGTCTGAAACAAAGCTGTTTGGAATAGAACCTGGGCAGATTTTAAGAGCACAAGGGCTGGGGTTTTTTGGAAAGCTTGAAACATTGCAAGATAGACAGTTGATATTTCAGTTTGTAATCTTCAAGACCATAGCAAATGGTTGTTAACAGTCTTTTAAAGGCATTTGCCTTAAGAAAAAAATTGCACTGATAAGGTAAGACAGTTATATCCCTGGGGTAAATAGCAAAAGCTAATGGAATTAGATGTACAATTTCAGTACGGTGTGGTGAATTTTCCTTTGCCAATGAAAAGGAGACAAATAACACACAGCAGGCTCAAGTGAGTAGGAGAGGTGTACATACGAAAGCAAGTTTTTCATGAGTAGGATCTTCTACATGTCAAAATAGATTGGCTTCTGCTGTTCTCTGGGTTTGTGCTATCAGTGCTCAGGTGGCAGAAGAAACAATTAAAAATCTAGCTTTATCTTTTTGGCACAGTGACTGATTTTTAACTTGAGGAGAATGCTTTGAGGTGTGTCTTTCAGACCAGCTGACAGTTTGTACTAATGATGCTGCTAGATTAACAGTAAGGTTAGGTGGTATAGTCTAGTAGAAGTGAGGTACTTTGATAGCACTCTAGCCAACTCTGTCTCATTTCAGCCTTGTGTAACTTTCTTCAAAGGCAGGTTCTCCTCAGTGGTTCAGGAATTGCCTCACACAGGATTTTTGAGAGTTTAAGATACTTAATGGTGACCTAGCAGTCAATACCCGAGTTAGGGAGTAGAAATGGCTCACACTGACTCAGTCTGCTGAGATAGTTTGCTATGGAATAGGTATTTCCCCCTTAAGCCCTTGAAAACATTATTTCCAAAGATTCGAGGTGCTGTTGAAACTTTCTGTAATGTGATAAATACTGAAGTTAATGGCTGGTATCAACAAACATATCTTAAACAGCTGGTTGTAGTTTAATCTTTGTGCTTGAATTGTTCAGGTAGCATAAGGTAAAAGTAAAACTTAGTAGCCATATTCTTCAGGGGACAATGGTCAGTGTGCACTTTTAATTTATTTTACAGGGACAAAGTTATTTTACACTTAATAAAAATACTGTGAAATTACAGAAATTTCTGTTTATAATGAGGCTTTTTGAAGGAGTTTTTTTCTTACCTTCTAATCCTTAAAACTAAAAAGTAGGAATTCTTAGGTTATGTTGACAGAACTGTTAGCATATTTACCTTCTGTCCTGCTGGTCACTTCGGCATATCTTTTTAGTTCAGCTTTTAATATTGTCTTAAGGTGAATCAAACTTCCATCCTGCCGTGAAAAACAAACCCAAACAGCACAAGACAAAAGTAGCACCGTTCTGTCAAACCTGCACAATTTTCTACACTCTGGTATAATGAGAACAATTTGAATTCACATTTTAGCTTACAGCAAAGCTCTCCTGAACTGAGTTTCAGCAAACCTGGATGTCAGTTCTGATTTTGATGGAAGGCTTGGTGACAGTCTGATTATGTCTATAAATAGTATTTGCTGTAATAAGCATCATAGGCACACATGTTGCTCTAACATTTTTCATTTTCTCAAGCCTGCAAAGTTAGATGCAAACAAAATTTAAGACAGCATAGGTTTAAATGTAGCCTTAAATGCAAATTTATTCACCTATCTGATAACCCAGAAGTACCTGGTTAGTATGCTAGAGCAAGCTCTAATACTTGTTTTGAGTGCCTTGGACTAATAGAGTGGAATGCTGAATCCTTTTAACAAGACTTGAATTTTTTTCTTCTCCCCGAATCTCCCAGTGAAGCTAATACTGTGCAGTTGTGAAGACTTGGAGAATATTGTCTAGAAAACAAATTTGCTGTTGCTCCAAGAGTGGCAGGCTGACAGTGGTATAGCTAAGCACGCACAGTCCACAGATGTTTCAGACATGAGCAAAGTGCAGGTCTTCAGAAACGTGGTGGTAACGATGAATGTTTCTGCATCAGCAGTAGTAATGGCATTGCATTAGCTGTGTGTAGTGCTGTACATTTCTTTTCACCTGTGCAAATGGAAAAAGTGTGGAAGGAATCCACAATTCCAGTTGTGGATTTGCTGCTATGGAGCTCATAGCTGCTGGAGAATAAGATCTGTAATCTTATTTTACTGCAGGATAAACTACTAATCCTTCTCCCAGAAAGAACCATCTTCCCTTCTCTGCTTCTCCAGGAACAAGGCACTTGTTTTCATCACTAAAAGGATTTCTTATAAAGAAGATGAGAGGTCTGTTAGTTTTATGTTGGGAAGTATTCTGTCATCAGTTAGGAGCTTCTCAGGCAGCTTTTATAGAAAAAACCCCACCCAGCTAGTTTCATTGTCATGCAGGACTACCTTTGATGTCTCACATTTAAGTTTTCTAGATAATGGAATCAAATCCAAAACCAGAGTGATCAGGCACACACTGAATCATCTGGCACTAATTTCCTTCCCCTGGGGGCTGACACAATATTATTGTTGCCCTTAACATGAAAAATGGAGAAGTCCCAGCCCTGTTGTGTAGGAGGCCAGCCAGCCATCATCAAAGTAAAGCTCCAGCTATTTATGCATTCAGAAGAATCTTTCTAAAGTTTAATTTGTACATCTGTTGATGGTGTGTTTAAAGTCCCTTAGGCTGAACAGTGGCCTTACATGACTGTTGTGTTACAGTTAACATGAGTTAAACATCAAGGCAATCTTTGAAGTGGTCACTAAGTGCTTTTAGTGATTGTTTCAAAGGCATGTTGTGCTGCACACCCATGCTTCTGTGTTTTTAAACGTATTGATATGAAAAGGGCTGATGTGAAAAGAAAAAAAATTCTGCAAGGCTTCCGTTGTACCCAAGTTTTGGTTTGGTTTTTAGTTAGTGTCTTTACAGTGACCAGCATAGCTTACAGTATTCTTTGTGCACTGACCGAAAGCCTGTTGCAAAGAGCTGCAACTTGTGCTTAATTCACGAGGACTGGGCTAGCTTTCATCAGAGGCCCTCCGGAAACTGGACTGGTGTGGGTAACAGTACTTGTTTTCTGCATTTGTACCAAACTCGTACTTCCCAGAGAAGATGGGGATGTCTAATGCTGTTCTCACAGGGCAGAGTTTGCCACATCCTGTGTATGAATGTGTGAGTGAAGCCGTAGAAAACAGCTGGCCCTTCTGTGTTATTTTTTATACCAAAATGTCCAACATATTGGCACTAGATAATGGGCAGCTTTTTCAAAGTACAGTGGTTTCCACATGTTCTTGAAAAGAAAATCCAGGTTCTCTCTTCTTTCCCTGCAGTAGGGGCTAGTTTTAAAGAATATCTACTGGACATCTTTTGATGAGCTCACTACCCTATTTTCCAATCATTCCTGTAAGTTAATAGTCCTTAACTCTTAAAGGCCTCTGAGCTATAAGCTTTTGACTCCAGGCATACAGTTCCTGTTTCTGTTTCGTAAAGGTCAGGTCTGTGTTTAACAGGTTGACAGATGGATGTCCTGCAGTGCTCACTCACAATTACATCAATTCCCTTGTACCCTGAGATGTTCTCGACTCATCTTTGGGCTGAGAGGGTGTCTGGTGGTGCTCACCCATGGTGGGAGAGTTGCTTAATGGAATGAGTGTTGCAGCTGGCACAGTGTTGCTGCAGCCTATGGATCTCTTGGGATAGTCCCTGCTGCAAGGCAGTTGTATGTGGCTTTCGTGTATGAAATTTCTAGTGTGCATGGAGGCAGAAAACAGATGAAGTCAGATAGTTCTGCCTCTTTGCATGTTGGACCCTTATGGCTAAAAACTGATTTGGTCACACAATCATTTACTTGAGCAGGTCTTAATCTAAACAGCAGGGGGCAGTTTTGCACACACATTTTGTGCAAGCTCACTCTGCAAACTCCTAATTTTTAGAATCTACCTGTCTGGTGAGGTGATGCAATGCAGCATTTTGTCCAGACAGATTTGGTACGGTGTATGAGACAGGCTCAGTGGAGCAGCAGTGGAATGTGTTTCTACTGATAATACCTAATTTTGGCTTTTTAAAATCCTGTGTGTTTAAATCGTGATGACACGATTAGGAGGATTTCCCTCTTTCTCTCCACCCCTCAACACAAACTATGTATATAGATAAGCCAGCTGCATTGTACAACCTAAACTCTGCTACAAAATGCAACCGCATCTGATTCTCAGGAATGCAAGAGAAGTTTTCCTCTGCCCAGCTGTGATTATTCTGGGTGAGCTTTGCTAGCTGGAGTGAAAGGAATGCAATTGTTAACTGCAGTAGGGGTGGAAGTGAAATCTGCATCTTGAAATTTTGCCTGGAGTTGGACTCTGCCTGTGATGGGCCATGTGAGGAGAGCCAACCAAAAAAATAAAGAAGCAAGATATTATAGGTTGGTGACAGGATGCATTTTCAATGCTGGTTGAATTTCAGCTTAAGTTGACAAAATCTACTCACCCTGTTGTGATCCTGCAGGTGACGTGAAGTGAGCCGATCTCACACCTTGTCTCTCTCATGCCTTGGAGGCAGCTATTCGCGTTGTAGTGGCACTCTGGCTCGAAACTGAATCTTAACTACTCCTACATCTCAAAAGTGTTTTTTCTCTGCTTCCTGGTCTGTTTTTGTCGGGGGGAAAGTGTATGTATGCTGTACAAGTAAATGGAAATTTTCCACCCTTGTAGCTGTCAATCAGCATTTTTCCAAACATTCAACTTATTAGTAAGAAATTCTTAAAAGTCTGCTTAATACGTGACAACATATAGAGAAAGCTGTTTAATAAAAGATACTGTCTGAAAACTATGCTTCTTCTCCTTCCTTAGGTCACTTTGGCCATGTTACACCCTGTAACATAGCCTGGAAGATACAGAAATTTGCTGTAAAAAAACAGTATTTGCCTGTTTTGGCATGTATGTAAAAGAGCATTTCCTGGAGCTCTGAAATAACCTGATTAGCATCTCTCGTTGTATTTAATATTATTTAATGAAAAAGAATGTACATTCAGCTTTGATGATTAAAATGACGATTATTGCATGGATTTGTGAATTATAACGCAATGACTAATTAAATGAAGAAATGAAGAAAAGGGATTCTTGAGCAAGCACATTCTTTGAGAAACTCTCTCTTGTTGTTTTTAATTGATAGTACACACCTAATCAATTTATAGCAGTATTTCATTACTGGTGGGAACAGTCTGGTTTTGATGAAGATTCGCTTTCACCACACATTGACCTGGTATAATTGCCTGGTCCTGTAAGTTACCATGAGGAAGACTGCCAGCTCCTAGCACTAAGGAGGTGGAAGTTTTTGCCTATATAAGGAAGGGAAGGCTCGTCTGACCCCAGATTACAGCATCCATATTTATTTAGTTCTTCTAATTGGAGTGTTTGCTATAATGACACTCACCTGAATTTGCATAACCATAAGGGGTTGCTATTTGGTTTATGTTTCATTTGTTTTTATCTCTTCATCTAAAGTTTTGAGCTTTAACATCAGGTTCCTTGGCTTATGTTAGAAGTTGTCTGACACAACTAAGGGCCCTTTTTTACTTCTTTGTAGGGATGTTATTTACTGGCCATTGGCACTGGCAGAATTCTTAGCATGAAATTATTATTATTATTATTACTTCTGTGTCAGCAGAGATATATGTGGCACTCTGAAGAATCTGTCAAGATGAAGTCTCTGCTTCTGCAAACTCACAGCCTGCAGTCCTGATCCTGTAATTTACTCTGCATGGTCCCTTCCTCATGGAAACCTAAGCAGTCAAGAGCAGGACATTGGGACAGTGACACAGGAAGGGAGAAGGTAAGGTTTAGGATAGTATGATTGTTTTGGTAGTAATTGAGCGGGTGTTTTATCTAAATTTTGTTTGAAGCTCTGAAGATTGCTTCTTTTCTACGTCACATTAATTTTAGACTAGTTGCCTAATCAGTGCTAGTTACTAGTGCAATCAGGAAGAATCAGACTTCAACCAACCACAGAACTTATAAATCATGGAACCTACCAAAAGAAAAAAGTATTAAAGGTACTCTCTATAACTGAATAGATTTGAGGCACAACTTCCGCCCCCCTCAGCTGAAATCAGTAACATGAGCTGTCAAGCACTGGGTTAATTGCTCTGCTGGCAGTCCTGCAATTTGTAAGTACCTTCTGCATTGAAAATGTAAGAAGCAATCTTTCAGAAATCTAGCTTTCTGCTGGATAGCAACTTTAAAAGGAACTCTGTTCTGTCAAAACTTTGTAATCAGCCCAAACCAGAGTGCCTGAAATTCAGTGACACCATCATGCAAATAAGAAAGCTAGGTCATAGGTATTAAAGCAGGCATAAATAAGGGAAACAGCCTAGAAGGCAATGCAGTGAGTCAGTGTCCATCCTAGATGTTGGATTGCAAACTGTGAATGCTTGACAAACTGCTAAAATGGTTGAAAATTGGAGAAGTACTTTATAGAAAGTTGTAGCCCTGTTTTGGACAGCTGCCCCATCCTTAAAAACAGTGCAGCCTTCTAAAGCCTGCTTTTGACCCTCAGAGTCTTAGTGGTTAGAGCTGATCTGTCTGCCAAAATGGCTCTATCCTCCTTTTTCTAATTTGGAGCTGCTTTCCAGAAAGGAGAGGAAGACATGCCTGGCAGGAGCTGGTTATGTGGTAACCATATATTCAGGAAGTCAGATCAGACTGGTGTGTCCTGCCACCCTCAAGAACCAATGGACCGTCTGGTTCTTAGTGGGACCTTGAGCACCACTTGGGCACCTTGGCTTCTCTGGGCAACTATGAAAGTGAGTGCTCATAAGTTACGTTGATTTTCCAAAGGGAGCAGAGCCCCTGGGATGGAATGTATTCATACTAGGGCAGTGCTCTCCTCATGCTTTTGGTCATAAAATGTGAAACAGGGAAAAAAAATGATTCTTGTGTAGAATCCCTCTCTTTTTCCCTTTCTTTTTCTGTTTCCAGGATGGTGTTAGGACCTTGTCCCGACTGACAAGGTCGGGAGCAGTGTTTTCTCTGCTGTATTGCCCTTGAAGATCTTCAGCAGGCCTGACAATATTTGTCATCAGACTTTAGATCTTTTCACAGATGAATGTCTCTTACCTTGAACAACACATTTGCAAGAAAAACAGTGATCTCCCCCTGATTTTAAAGAAAAAAAGAAACAGATTGCAGTCTGACAGAACCAGCAATGGCTCAGACTCAGGAGTCTTCATGGCCTTTCCTTTTTTAAAATCTGTTCAAATTCTGCCTCCCCAGCTCCTAGTAATGTTGCAGATGATGTGGGTCTCAGGGGGTGACAACACAAACTTTGTTATTAATTGATGCAGGAGTGGTTTTGTAAATTCAAAGTATTTGTAGGCCCTCATAGTATACGTAGTCACCAAAGAATTTGTAGAGACCATCACTGGGTTTTTGAAGACATGCTGCTATAAGAGTAGTTCACTGGAGCAGCATATATTATCTTCATTTGGAGGAACTTAATTGCATTTTCCTTTTTTCTTGGAAAACCACATTATTTTTTGCTAATATCAAGGAGTATCACCCTTTTTGACATGTCTGCAGATAGCTGCAGTATAGCTGTGCTCTTGTGAAGCTTCACAGGACTCAGGAACCAAAGATACAGAGCTAATGATCAGCTAGACACACCATCCTTTGCCCCAGAGCCAATACAGTCTGCTGCTAATCACCTTTCAATACCTATAAGGTGTGAGACCAGTCACTTATTTCAGTGGGAAGGGCATGTGCCATGAAGCAGAGCTTCGTGGGCAGTCTTGGATGCCTGATGCAAGGCTTCTTCTATTGCTTCCCAAAATGATGGTGTCTTCTGGCAGAGTTTAGGCACTGGGAGTGTTTTTGTTTTCTGGATAAATGTAAGTCTGCTGTAGGCAGGATCTTTCAATTTAACAGCGCTCAGTGAATGTCAGAATTCTGATACACCAAAGCTCTTTTTTTCTTTTTAACCTGCCGTGTGAAGATCATACAAAAAAAATTTGTTCACTGCCCTTTGCTGGGCATCTTCTGAAGACCGAGTGCCTGCCTTTTGCTGCCTAAGGGGTTTAGCACTTTGGCTTTTCTTTTTTAACGTGTTGAAAGGTAAACATTTGTGTTCTTTTCAGAATACAAATGCAGAAGTACATTGCAGAAGTACCTAGTGGAGTCAAATTTTCAGGGTTGGCACTGCAGATAGCATCAGGGCACACAGGTATTTGGTCCAACACGACTGGGAACAGGGCATCAGGTCTAGATTCAGGCCTGTCTCCAGGGGACAAGGTAGTGCTCACTGTTCCCGCCAGCCCATCATTTTGCCACAGACATCCATATGATAACTGCAGAAGATGATGAAGCTGCGGTAGCTTTGTATGCAGCAGCAGTAGCAGCAGCAATGGAAGATGAGAAACTGTGGGCCTCAGTGTAAACACCAGCTTTTCCTAGCAAAGCCAATTTTGTCTTAAACTTCTTTATGGTGGAATTTTTCCCTTTTTCCCTTGCCTTCCTACACCTGTCTTTTATAGAACAAGCAGTTTTGCGGTTTTCAAGCTAAGCTGTAAATCAGGAGAGGGAAAGGGGGTCCCATGTCCAGGTAGCTATGTGCTGGCCAGCGGCGGGCACCGGTGCAGGAGGCTCGGGGAGCCGGCAGAGCCCTGCTGCTTCGGCTTCCGGAGCCCGTGTCGCTAGATGGCAATGTGGCACTCCTGCAGCTGCGGCTCCTGACAAATGGCTTGCTTTTCCTGTATTTATCTCTGCCAAACTGATGATTGCACCCACCACCTCGGCAAGAGAACAGAACAAAATCATTTCATAGAACATTACAGCTGTTGTGCCTTTTTCTTTTCTTTCTTTTTTCCTTTCTTTTCCCCCACAGTTCTTTGTCCCACAGCAGGGTGCAGAGGTTTAAAAACCTTCTTTCTTAATCACTCTCCTTCTAAAAACAGAGAAAACACACCCTCTTGGGAGCAATTAGCTGTGAGAAAAGCATTTCTCAAACAATTGCCAGGAAATATTGTCTTGACCGATATTCCTGATGTAAAACTGTCGTTCTCAGTACTGTTATTCTAACATACTCGACTGAAAAAACAGCAGGATACGGATCTGTAATGCATGATCTGCAGCTTACCACCTACCTTACCTTTTTATATACATTTGCTTTCCATTTGTGTCCTCCCCCCACCCCCTGGAGCCATTCTGTTTAGGAGAGTGAAGAATTATTTGTGACTCTCCTCTTGTGACTAGTGTATCGGGCCAAGACTGTGACAAGGCATGGCTGAAAATTAAGGTTATGCCTCTGCCGCCTGGGTTCCTGATTGAAATTCAGTGCTGTGTGCTGCGGAGGGGATCAGGCTGCACGCTTACAGCAATCCCTCCTAGCCTTAAAGCCTGGCAGCCTGAGAGTACGTGAGGTTGGTGAAGCCTGAATTTCAGTGGGAGCAGCTGGAGAGCAGGTATACATGAAGCAGGGAGCAGAAATTCACTGAGACAAGGGTCTCGACCCTGAAAGCCCTCTCCCCATTTTTGTATTCATGGAAGATGGACCAGGCTGTAAGGTGGGGAGAGGTTGGAGGAATGGTGGTAAACTTGAAATGCTAAAAGCCGGCGTTAGCAGTGGCTAGGAACTGCTACTAGCTATCCAGATAGCTGTGTGTACACGTGTGCGTGCCCACTCGCATGCACAGCCTTTGCTGTTTGTATTGTGTGGTTCAAATTTTGTCCTTCCTTACATAAATTCGTGGAGATTTGAGAAGCGAGCCTTGCTCTGTGGGACAGGGTGTGAACTGAAGCACCTTCTGGAAGACAGACAGCAGTGTAATCCTTTCATTCAACCATGTCTGCAGCTGCTTTTTATAAACTTGGCATAAATACATACTCAGTGAAGCCAGGCCTGTGTAGCTGGAAAATATTTTCCACCATCCAAAAAAACCAGAAGATTGGAAAAAGAGCCCAGAAATTGTGCATAACATGGAATGGCCTCGCTTGTGGTTTTTTTCCATGACTTCCTCAGCTCATTTTTCTGCTGCCAATTTTAGAAGCCCATAAGTCATACTTGTTAAACTTTCTCAGTTAAAATGTAACTCTAAGAACAAAGTCATATGATATGTTGCAGCCAAATAATCCTTCCAGAGCCTCTGACTGGAGAAAAGCTACCCCGATCTGGCCAGCTTGCAAACTCACACAGGCTCCTGTCCCGGGAGAGGCAGGGCTGAGGGGCAGGTTCACAGCCCGGGGCTCAGCTATGCTGCCCGTGTGGGTGATGGCTTCCTAGTGGACTTCAGCAATGTCTCCCTGCATTTGCCACGGTGGTCAGGCAAAAATTTCAGCTCCTCCTCTAGAAGGACTTTAGGCAAGAGGCTGAGCAGAGGAGGGAGTGAGGGGAGGCAGCACAGAGGGTTTGGTGGTGGAGGAAGGTGCTGCTGCGGTCGGGGTGAAGGAGCTGAGGGGTGAGAAAACAGTAGGTTGCCAAAAGTGAAAGTGAATTTGCTGGTGGGTTTGAAGAAAGGGCATCCTCATTCTCATTCACTGCCTTTTTAAGTGTTGAATCAATATGGAAGTACATTCATGCCAGGAGCAATACTTTTGTTTGCCAGTTTTGCTCTATTTTATAGGGTGACTTTGTTTACACCATGCCCCAGATGACTGTTTTGAAGTGCCATCCCTTGTCCAGGGTCTGCTCTGAGCCCTTGCGAAGACCAGATTCCCAGTCACTGCTGGGAGGATATCATTCTAAATTTACCCTTGGCAGTAGCCAAGAGTGGGATCTGGCTGTTGGCCGTGCCGGCAGTGGTGCTCTAGCCCGCCTGTGCTGGCAGTCCCGGCCTGGGCCCCTGTGACCTGCTGCTGGCTTGGGAAGGCAGAGAGTCCTGGTATCCCAAGGGCTACCTTGGGCAGCCTCTGTTCCCAGAGCGTGCAAGTCCGGCAGGGTGCAAGGGAATGGAGCAGGCAGAGGAGAGGCAGGTGAGAGGAGTGAGTGGAGCTGTGAGGGGCTTCGAATGCTCAGAGTTCCAGCCCTGCCTCCCCCTGGTGCTGGGGGTGGAGCAGCATGAAAATTCTCCCTCTGGAAAAAAAAAAGAAAGAAAATGCTTATATTTTCCCCCCTAAATATCAGCTTTTGAGTTTTGTTCTGGCCCTCGATGGAAACTGGGAGCGTGTCTGGAGGAAGTCGGGGGAATCACGCTGCTGCGCAGCGGCTGCCGGGAGCGGTGGGCCCCAGAGACCGCCTTTCTGCGGCAGGGCGTAACGCCCTCGCGAAGCCTGTGTGGTCTTCACGGCAAGGGAGGAACTGAGCAAACCCACTGGAAACCGGCAAGGGTGTTGTAATGTTTTTTGGACAGCCCGTTTCAAAAAACAGCGACTGCCTCTCTCTCTCCCCCTCGCTCCCCTGGCAGCCGCTTCCCGTGCCATGACATTGAGGGAGGTGGTGGTGACTGATGTAACCGCGGCCAGGGAGAGTCACTTGCCCAATGTGCAGAGGCTGGACGATGGCCAGAGAAATTTGCTAAGGCTGGGTTTTCTCACAACGGGCTCCCTGTGTCTCTGCACATACCTGTAACAGGGCCAGGTGCTTGGCACGGCTGCCTCCCCAGCCAAGTACACGAGGTGGCAGAGCTACTCAAGCCAGGAGGAGGAGAAGAAGGAGAAAAGGAAGAAAATGTTGTTCGTTTCCCACATAAATGCAGACCCAATAACACACCTAGGCACTCATTGTTTGTGTCACCATGTTGTAATTAATGACACTGTCTGTTCGCTGAGGCCAGCTGTTCTTTGTGCTCATGGCTGGAGCGTGAGGGAGAACGTGAGGAGAGGCCTAGCAGTTTTTTTGCTGGATCACCACCTTTAAGTTATTGTGACAGACCTTTAAAAGGATGTCTTTGTATGAACTGGAATATAATGCTCAGCTGGGCTCTTAAATTCTGGCTCTGTTGAGAAAAAAGATCCTTTCATATCGATTGTCATTTTGTATGCAGTTCAGGCACCGACTTGTAGAAAATCTGGGCCAAGAGAGATATCATTAGGTATTTATGGGGGTTTGGTTGGCTCAGCAGTCAGTTTTTCCATTGTCATGCCGTGACAGTAGTGCATTACATACACCCTCAGGAGACATCCTTCTGCTACCACAACAATAAAGGACTTTTTTTTCTTTTTCTGACTCATCTTCAGCTTGAAAAAAAATGCCAACCACCACCAGTAAATATAATTAGCAACAGGCAGATACACTTTAGGTAGCTTTCAGAGCCCATTGGGATAGTTCCTGTTAAAATACAGTCTCATGGTTGCTCACCCATGCTTGGACCTCCAGCTGCATTCCTGATTATACTTAGATGTTTTAACATAGCCTGGTGATGTAGGCTGAGGAGCCATTTCTAGTCTGGACAAAGAGAAGGAATATGTTTAATGCTGGGATCATCTTTCATGCACATGCAGGAGCTTTGGCCAGACTCACAAGGCAGAGGAGTACAAATGGCTGTGCTGTGCTGGATGCGAGGTCTGCTTAACTCTTTATCCTGCCTCTGACAGGGGCCAGCAGCAGATGCTGCAGAAAGGAGGACAAGAAGCAGAACAAGTCGAGACTGATTCTGCCCCAGTGTGCCCTCTTGGCTCTCTGCATAGCTATTCTCATTCACCAAAGCACAGGGGAAGCGGAAGCTACTTCCTTAGGCCTGTTCCCCAGCCTTTTTGGGTCCCTGCTGTGCAGTGGCCCTTGTTTGTTTTGCTTCCCAGATGTGGCTTTGGGTGGGATGGAACACAGACCCAAGTCTGCTCAGCTTCACTTTGGATCCACTTGGTCACGTGAGGATTTCTGGGTTAAATGTGCCCTGGCTCCCGTAGTATTTCCCTTATGTAAGCGTGACAGAGCTGGGAGCAGGTGGCATACAGCTGGGCTCTGCTGTCTGCCAGGTGGGTGAAGTCTGTGCCATCCCAGTTAGGGGCTGCTGCCTGTCCTGTTTGTGCCATTGGAGCACCGCAAAGCTGGGACCCAATCTTTGGGTCCATATTTCACCTTGGGGTGAGGGCTGACACCAGTCACATGACCGTAAGCATGCCAACTGGGAGATTATATGGCTTTGTTTATTTATTTATTTATTTTAGCCTGTGACTAAGATGGGGGAGTATTTGTATGGAGCCACTCCTCCCAGAAATTGCTGTTTATATTTCAGTCTCCTGAGCAGAGTCAGTCATATCTGAAGTGCTCATAGCCCAGCAGTGGTATGTGGGCTCTGCTGGCATGTCCTCACATAACCTGGCACTCATGCTACTGGACAGAGTGTGGGCTGGTTGTTTGCTCATCCCGAGCGCAAATGAGCAGAAGTTTTCCTCTGTATTCCTGATTGCTCCTGAGCTCAGAGGGGTGGAGGAGAGGAAGAGCAAGCTTCCCTCTGAAAAGTGGTCAAGGATTGAGTAGGGCCAAACCTGGGGTTACACTGAGAAAAATGAGACAGTGTGGGTGGGGTGATGGCCCTGTAGCCGCAGACAATATTGCAGGGCTCACCGGTGCAGCATGTGTTCAGCACAGTCACTTGTAACACTGCTGTGTGTGTACGCAAGTGAGTAGCTGCTGCCATGTGATCGAAAGGAGAGATGCTTTTAGAAACATGTGAGGGTGGTGTGAAAAAACAAGTCAGCTGAAGCATCCTTAGCTTGTAGGACACCTGTAGGCTAGTAGGCACAAATGAAACTGTGCACAGAAACTCCTCAAATATCAAGCTGCTGTTTACTTCCATTATCTCTACCTAATTCCACCTGTGTAAGCTGCTTATTTCTTTGGGATCTCATCAATTCAAGATGCTGGTTGTAGACACACTTAATCTCTGGGGGAAGGGCAGAGCCAGCTCAGACAACTTTGAGGGAAAATGGTTTCCCAAAGCAAGGGTCTTTGCCCTTATGGCAGGGCAGAGGTCAACACAAAGAACTAGCCAAGAAGAATTTAACGCCTAGAGCTTTAAACAGCACTTCATTAGGTGGCTAGCAAACTAATGGTATATGGGGAAATAGGATTTTGTATTGTTGAAGCAAGGGAAGTTTGGAGAATCCTGTCCCCATGTGTCATCAGTTACTAAAATAAGTCTTCTGGAAATGCAAAAGTCTGTCTCTCCCCACTCCTTGCCCTATAGCAATGTAAGTAGCACAACTTCATCTGAGTTTTGTGATAAATGAGTAATCCTGCCTCCAAGGCTGTCTGGGACTTCTGCACTACATCCTTGCTCCAGCTTGTAACTCAGTACAGTATTTTACAATACCTGGGATAGAGATAATTTCTTCTGTGTAGTGGGCTGTGGTATGTTCATTGTGCACCACGCTGTCTGTGAAGTGAGAAATGGGGCAGGACTCCTCTTGGGCCATCGATATTGGGCATTTTGTGGTTTAGCACTTCCTAATTCTTCAGTAAGTCCCCTGATCAGCTCATGACTGAGGTCAGGCCTGTTAGCCTTTGGTCAGCAAACTAAAACTTGAGATATTTTTTCCTGAGCCGAGTTTGTAAACAAGGCATAGACCAAATTTAAGCTGTTGTGGCAAAGGCTAGAATATGGGAAGAAACCAATGCCAGCTCAAATGAAGTGTATGCTGTGAGTGGTGCTCTCATTTCCAGCAAGAAGGACTTGGACATTCTAAACCAGCAGCTCAGCCATGGCAGTGGAGCAGAAACCCTCCAGAGAAAGAGGACTGTGGAAACTTGCCTTGTGTTGGTGGTAACCTCCTGGTCAGGGCCCAGCAGCTGTGGGACTGAAGGGAAAGTTTGCCTGTGCTTGCTCATGTGTTCAGTGAAGGATCAGCAGGCTCCAAGCTGCCCTCCTGTTTGTGAGCTCCTTCATCTATGTCTTCAATGGTAACTGCAGGGAGAGGAAAAGCAGCATTCTAATCATGTCAAAGTTGATCTTCTTTCAGTGAAAAAAGACCTAGATATTAGTGGTTCTCAGAGATGCTGAGTGAGACAGGTTTGGTCTTGGGAACACCTATGCAAAGATGGGGTATTCCCAAGGAGGTAACTGTGTGAAACTGGTGTAAATGAGGCCAGGATTGTGGGGTTCTGTTCTCCAAATATGAATTTTATATTGAGGTCAGTGGGAGGCAAAGGTGTGTCAATCTTTGGGTGGATGGGGGGTTTTGCCACTGCTTGAGCACAATGGAGAACCTTGGGGAAGCATTTATGAGTGAGTTGACTACCTGCACCTTGCCTGATTTATGTCCCTCTTGCTTGTGCTGATGCACAGCCAAACATTGGCAGCTTTCTTGGCGTCTAGATCACTTCTGCCATGTGGTTAAAACATGCAAAGTGTCTTTCAGAGAGAAGGAATGGGGTTAGGAAGAGGAAGCTGCCGTGTGAGACTTAGTTTGCATTATTGAATCACGCTGGGCTTGGTTTGGTAATTCC
This sequence comes from Cnemophilus loriae, assembly GCA_013397755.1. Lineage (NCBI taxonomy): Eukaryota > Metazoa > Chordata > Aves > Passeriformes > Corvidae > Cnemophilus > Cnemophilus loriae. Next base: position 656,795 of record VZTF01004190.1, on the reverse strand, counting down.
CTCTCTCTAGGCCCAGTGTTTCAGTGGTTTCATGTTTCAGCCCAGCGCAGCATCAGTAGTTCATTCTTCCAGGAAGGTCAGACTTACTTTCAATCCATCCCTCCCCTTCTCCCTGGGAGACTAAGGCTGTTTAACAGCAACAAGGGTTCAGGGTGCAGTCTGAGCAGTAGGAAGCACTTTTGCTTCCTGTCAGTTTCTTGTCCTGCAAGCAGGCAGGGACATCTGTCTCCTTTCCCCATGTAATCACTGAAGTGTCCAGCTGCCCCTACGAGGGTTTGGCTGCCTGTACCTCAAATGCAAACCAAGGCCAGTTGTGAGTGCTTGCGACCTCCCAGGACTGGCCCTTGGCATAGTTTTCCGCCTGGCCTCAGCAGCTCAGGAGGAGCTCCATGCAGTCATGATAAATTTGGAGGATGTGCTTTTAGTGACAGTGCCTAAGGAAAATTTGTCATGGCAGATGACAGTGCATTTGTGTCTTAAAGCTGCTCTGTGGTACTGAAGGACAATTACTGAAATGAATAAATAAATGTAGCAAAATAAAATTCAGGAAGGAAAACAGCTCAAGAGGAAAGTTAGGGACTTAGCCATCAGCCTGGTTTCATTCATTTTGGGCTGGGTGACAATCACAAATTCAGAATTCAGTGACATTCAAACCTGTCTCTACAGGTGAAGGGACACAAAATGGGATCTAATTTGTTCTTCATGGGGCATCACTTTCTGGTGGTTTTTTTTTTCTTTATTTGGCAAGAAACTACAGGTAATTTATGTCAATGTCATCAGAGACATTCTTGCTACTCACAACTGTGACCTTGTATCCATCTAAAAGAGTTACAGCGGGTAACCAGTGAGACGCTCAGCTTACATCCATCCACAGGGCAAATTTTCCAAGCAGCAGCTATGCTGGCAGGGCTACCTGCCATGCTGTCCAGCCACATTGGTGCCAAGTGATTCTGGGAAAATGCGGGCAGTGACGCCGTAGACCAGTAACGACGGAGGTGAATTCCTGGAATAAGCCTTCCGAGAGCAGCAGCCCCTGGTGCAGCATACCTTGGGATGCACTACTGTAGGGACAACTGAAACGTGGGAGAAGGGGTCAGACAGTCACACTGGCACGCTGCAGTGTCCTATCCGCACAGCAGGCAGCAACCTTACCGAACCAGTCACGGAAAATGGGCTGCTTGGCCGGGAGGAAACAGCTTAGACATCATAGCTTTCATTCAGAATTAGCTGTGAGCTGGCCAGGAGCTGGCCAGGCATAAATTGTGTTTAGGGTTTGTCCTGCCAGCTGCATTACCAACAAGGCAAAAACTGTTTGGGGAACAAGGCTCGGGTTCACACACTTAAACCATACCTGTCATAAGGTGGCTAAACTTTTCCCTAGGGCTGGTACTACACTATTTACTGTATTGGCATGCTGTCTTTTCTGTTCAGCTGCTGCATGATTGTACTACAGCACGTGCTGTTGACAAGGACTGAAGCTCAGATAGGGCTGTGTAAAGAGGTAACTGTGGCCTTGAACTCTCCATGATGAAACCAGAGTAAATTACTGGATGCCGAATGAGTTATTCCCTGTGTATTTCAGTTTAAGCAAGCTTAGAATCTGATCTTCAGATCATGTTATTTCTCTAATTCAACTTGTCATGTTTATAAATTCATGTAATGGTCAAAATGATCCAATAAATGCCAGCACACAATCCTAGCACTTGCAAAACACTGAATGTATATATGGGCACTTTTCTTATTTGCTGACTGCAGGGCAAATAGGTTTCATATTGGGACGTCCAAGTTTGTTTCAGCAGCTGGATGCATGACAAAGCCATGTTATAATCTGGGTACTGATTATGGCTTTGAAACATGTTGTCTCAGCATGTGGTGGATTTGGATGCGTAGATAGATCAACTTTTTAGTGACCTATGGCTTGATTTCAGCATAGAGAAGATTGTCGGCATATTTGTGCTAATTAAGGAAACGGCTATGGGAAACTCCTTTCCACTGCAGATACAGCCAGAGCTCAGGAAGTGTCACTGCTCCTCAATGTTTTTTGTAACAGCCAGTTTGTCTTGAAGTAGAGAAACAGCTTTGCGTTTTAACTGTATTTCTAAGCTGCTCTGAAGCTTGTTTGGTTCTTGCTCAAGTCTTCTGTTTTAACCTGCTTCTGGAGGATGGATTGAACGGTTAGGTCACAAACACATTAGGAACGTGTTTCAGCTGTATTTGGGGCCAGTAGCGCAGGCTTAGATTCTCTGCCTTGACTGGGTTTATTTGTAATGTTGACAGTAACTGAACACCAAGAAATAAACACGAGTTTGTGCTCATGCTTTGCCTGAATTACTTTCTTGCTGCTGAAAATAATACTTTTGCCCAATACTAACTCTTTTCTTTCATTCAGACAGTGTTTTCGATATGTTATGCTACTCTTAAAACATTCCCATGTTCATGTTCCCGAGAAGGCAGGCTGAAATGTTGCCAACTCTATTAAGTTCTTTCTGTTACACTGAGTCAGCTGCTGTGATTTTACCTTTGCTCTTGGTCAAAGTATTACACTCGATTGCCTTCTTGTTCTTGTTTTTAAACATAAGAATTTGCATTACAAGTGTTTGTTCCATGTGCCTACCTTTCCTCCTACTTCAGTAACAAAAGCAGCACATTACTTTTGTTAATAATAAGACAGGTACACCTAGAAGTCCTTGATGTTCGGGCTGTGGATTCCCAAGGGATTCAGAGCTCAAACACAAAGGGCAAACAAAATGGGAGAAATAAGTGCCTTTATTTGCATTTATGAACAGGGAACTGAAGTAACCACAATTAAAGGGGCACCTAATTCCTTCTTAGTGAAAGGCCAAAGGAAGAAATCTTCAGCGAGTCTATAAGCAGACCCAGGACCAGCAGATCTCTGTTCTGTAGATGGCTCTGGACTCAGTTCTGCTCACAGGCCCCAACAATGCTCAGTCCAGCAACAGCCATATGTCCACGTGCCTGCCCGCCTGGGCTCTGGCCAGCAGCCCACTCCTTCACTAGGTCAGCACGGTACTCCTGTTCCCGGTGCAAGGTGCTCCCAGTGCTTCTGGCCTTCTGCCCTCTCTGCTTTAGTAACAATTCTTGCTGAGCTGACGCCTGCAGCGAGAGGTTGTAGTGGCTGCTTGTATTGAGCATTGAAGGCCTCCAGAACGGCGGCTTCCATAACTAGGGGGTCATGGCAGACCTTCCCCACTTGCCAGTCCATGGGAAGAGTTTTGCAGCTCTTAAAATTTGAAGGTGGAGTCAGCTGTAACCTGATTTACCTTCCTTGGCATTTTGAAGTCTGGTGAAACATGATGCATAATGACACTTATTCTGCCTTTGCAAGTAGGAGACTGCCTTTAAGCCAAAGTGTCTCATCGGCAAACCTCACCTCAATGCAGAGTGCTTATTCAGATGTAACCACGAAAATGAGGACTGGCTAAATAATGCCTCTGACTGAAAGGATCCACTGAAGCTCATTGTAATGATCTTAATGACTTCCAATTCAGCTGTGTCTGTGATATCACAGTGCAAAGGTAATTACGGAAGTGCTAAATACTATTATTATTTGATATTAGTGACAGGGTGGAGGTGAGACCTGGTGAGCCCTGCTCCCATCTGGCCTAGAGAGGAATGAGGGTTGCCCCTTCCCTCCACCCCTCTCAAGGCCTGCAAAGGAAGGACTGTGCAGGCAGGGTGGAGCCAGGACTCTGCTCCCTCTTCCAGCTGCAGCAACCTTGACTCTGACTTTGCCTTCATGGTGTCAGGAGGTGGCTTCTTTCCATGTGCAGCAAACTGAGAGAAAGGAGAAATGTCTCCACATCACCCTTCTTGCCTCCATCTTGTCAGCAAAGGAAGCAAACATGCCTTCTTTCTCTCTCCCACACTAGTTTTGCTGATCTTTCCCTCAGTTTACTCTGTCTTTCCAGTGGCCTTCTGCTACTACCTGATGTTGCTGGATTTTCCCATCATTTTTATTTCTTAACTGTGTCATCTGGGTGGGGCTTCACCAGCACAAGTGCTCCTTGGCTTGCATGGGATTTCTCCTTCCTCTATGTTGGCAGCTCAGACTCTGAGGACTAGGAGGGGGGTATTCAAGCCTGGCTTTGTAGGGGTCTCAGACCAGATGACCTCCTGAGGTCCCTGTCAGCCTCAATTATTCAGTGTTTTGGAGGCCTTGTCTTGCTATTAACGTAGCTCTAGCCCGTGAAAGTGCTAACCTTTTGACCCATGAGGAGCTTTTAAGGAAACAGTGATAACTTACATGGTTAACAATTAGCTACCTGTGTAGGGCCCAACAGACTACGTGATCTGTGGGAACCCTCTGTGCTACCAGGGTCTGCACGGAAAGCTGCACCCAGCCTTGCCCGCCCTCCCGGATCATGGGTGAAACAGTGAGAGCACATTCAATTAGCTCTGTTCACTGACCACGCCAATCTGCGCTAGGAGAAACCTGTGCGGTGGCGGTGAGTCAGACTCAAATGGTTACTTGACCCAAAGGAAGGCTTGATGATACACTGAGGCTGGGACACACCAGCAGTGATTATATGATGATTCACTGCCTGTGCTCTGCCATTCAAAACATCCTCTGTGTTGCACAGGCAGGGCCATTCATGGAGGCTGCAATGAGGAAGTGATGTTTGCATCTTTAGCTGCCACCTTCTCACTGAACCTTTCAGCAGCTGCCTGTGGTGTGGCGCTGGTCTCCCTCTGGGCAGGCTGACACTGAGGCGGTGTGCTGGCAGGGGCAGCTCCCTGATGTGCCAGGTGACTACAGCTGGGCACTTCCTGCCAATAATGTCCAACCTCACCCTCAGAAGGTCTGGCCAAAGTGTAGTGCAGCCAGGCATCCCAGTGCCTCTCCAACACCATCCTCTGCAGTGTGAAAGCACATCATTGGACTTTAATGCTAAACTGAGGGGTAGGTGGGCGCTCAAAGGCCTTTAATTCTCTGCATTCCAGCCCATAATTTGCACATCATTATTCAAAACTCTCGTAAATTCTTTGCAGAGCTATTCCCATTTCCGTTTTCCCTGCTGTCAGAAATGTGCACCTCACACAGCCCAGATTGCTTCTGTGTTTCTTTTGTAGAGGGGCACAGAGTCTGCTGTCTATACTTCCCTTCTTCCTGTTCCACCCACCTTTTTGTCTTTCACTCTTCCTCTCCTCTCCTCCAGATCCTCTCCCGACAGATGCGTGCACTCATATGGTTTTACAAAAATGGTCTGAGTGTACTGACTACGTCTATCTCGTTCTGTTAAATGCTTCCCAAAGTGCTGATATTACTGCATGCAGAGCAGGGAAGTCCTCAGCACCTGGGAAGCACCATTTTTTCCTGACCGAGGAACTGATACTGCTTGTGACAGTTTGCTGGCCACTGGTAAGATCTGAGGCACAGAAAGTTTACACATGTTGGCTGGGACTCACAAACATGTTGGGGCTAATAACGCACATGGTTTGTATTGTGCTTTCCCTGAAGCTAAGTTGAGCAACATATTAGTTAACAGGCAAGGCATTACTCAGAGCTCCTAAACCTCGTGTTTTACCAGTGACAAAGTTGCAAACTTGAAGTACAACAACCCTGACGTTTTCTGTGTAGTGTACAGGCCAAGATCCAGAGAGTTGTGATCCATCCTCTTAGTCTTACAGTTAGTTCTGCCTGGACTTTTTTCAAATTTAGGTCTTCAGCTGTCATACATTCTTGCCAGCTCTCCTATGTGTCTAAATAACTAGGTGAACTCTCTCTGGAAAAGAATCTATGCGATTAATTTAGTCCTTTCTTCCTGTAAATGAACTGTCTTCAAATTGTCTTTCAAATGTATTTTACATGCAATAGTATTATTTGTGTCCCATCTAAGCGTTAGCTGGCTATGGCTTCTCTGTGTGCTCTTGGATGTAACTGTGGTTTTAAGTACCCTCCGCTGGTTATTCATAGCATGCATTTAGTCATTTAACAAACATGGTGTTAGTTCTGCTCTCTAAGTGGATGACTAATACTCTTATAAATAGGAGGAATGTGATCTGAAAGGTCACGTGAATGTTCCCAGTGTGAACATATACCCAAACTATGAGACTTCTCATTCCAGGATCATGCTTGCAAAAAAGAAAATGCTCATTATTAGGAAGAAGGAAAAGGGTTCAAAACCCATTCAAGCAATTTCTCTTCTTTAACTCAAACAATTTGCAATTGTTTGTAGAGTTCTGCATTGCAAAAGGTTTTTGCAATGTTTGCTTTACTCTGCAATCTCTCCTGACCTGCTTGGGAACATACGAATTGGAGCAGTCCTGATCTCTGTCCTGTGCCAGTGCCCTCCCTTGGAACACAACAAGACCTGAATTTTTCTTAAGTAAATACCAGAAACATCTTTTTACTTTCTTCCTAATCTCTTTCACATCTCTTTGGAAAGCAAGACAGTGCCTAACACTGGATTCCAAAGGAGAAGAGAGTGCACAGTACAGGTTTCTGCACTGCCTGTAAACTGACAGCTTTCTCCAGCTCAGTACCATAGAGATGTTGTGCTGCCCAGGCAGGGGTGGAGGAATGAGAGGTGCTTGCTAATGCAACCTCCCAAGAGGTCAGGTTTCTCTGATGGAAAATTCAGGAGATCAGCTATGCAGGCACCCCCATCTTTTCGTTTTTATCAAATGAAAACAGAATCACGGACTGCTGCTGCTCTCCTGCCCCTGCAAAGCTTGGTTTATATTCACAGGAATACAATGCTAAGGAAGGGAGGACTTGTGGTCTCAGGACATCCAGCTTCATTTCATGGTTGTGCCAGACTTGCTGAGGGTATGTCTGTAGCAAATGCTTAGCCCAGGTTGGAGCCCAGTCTCTGTTCATGCACTGCCTGTTTGGGCAATTAAAGTCCTTGGCTGGTCTGCTGCACCCCCTTGGTCAAGTCTGAGGCCCCCCTTGCCTGAAGCAGTGAGGGAAGGCACGTCGTGCTGGGGCTGGGGCAGGAGGGCCTTGCAGAATCCACATGCCAGGGGTTGGGCTGCTGCTGCTGCCATTGTGATGCCAGCCAGTGAGGCACCTTTTCTGCTTGCCTGTGGTGTGAAGTCAAAATGAAGCCCTTCCAGTGGAGAAACAGGCAACCATGGCACCACCTTTCCCCCTGGCTACAAGTCAGGTATGCCCAGGTGCTCACCTGGTAGGATTTGGTAGACTGGAGCATAGCAGAGTGAGATGTTCCTGGGAACAGGCTCAGCTCCCAGCTGGGATGTGGCACTGGCTGCATCAACTCTGCTCTGCCCAGCCTCTTCCGTGTCAGATGTGATGGTTTAAACCAGCTGTAGTGGGGGAGAGGACTGGCATGGCTGACTCAGAGGTGTGTCCTGATCAGCAAAGGCAGGTACACTGTCTCTGGCAAAAGCCCAAGGCACAGGCCTGCGTGGCGTGGGCCATGTCTGTGCTAATAAACCAGGCAGCAGCTGTGTTTTGCTTTGTGGCTGAGTAACACTGTCTGGCCCTGGTGTGACAAATGTTTAAACTCGCTCGCCCTCCAAAACCAACTAGTCACATACAGACTACCTATTGGGAACAATCCTGGGCCATGCTAACTCCTGCACTATGCTTGGGAAGGTTTGGTGGAGCACTGGTTGGCCTAAGCCAGAACTGTATCCAGGACCACACTAAGAGCTGGAGGGATGGATGGTTGAGCTCCCCTCTCGTGCCCTGATTCACTGGCTTGATTTTCTGCTCTAGATGCTGCCAGTCTGGCTGGTGTCAGGCAAGTTACCTAATGCATGACATAAGAAAGAAAAGACTTCCAGCTTAATTTCTAGCCTTTGTCACTTCATGCCCTCTCTCACATGGAAGTAGGAATGTATCCTTACCTACAGACCAAGGGAGACTGACAGATTTGGATACATTGGGAAAGGGAGGTGTGGTAAAAGTCTAAACTCATGACAATGGTTTATAGAAATTTGATTCACTGAAGAGTTGGGTGTGGTGTAGGCATGCCATGAAGATGGTATTCCCCATTCACAGATGTATTGTAATTTTGTCCGTGCTTATTATACAGTTGCAGAAATGCATTAGCATTAAAGTATGTGGCCTAGAAGCAGTCAGCTGTGTCCTATATTCTCCTCCTGCCAGCCTTTGTCTTGACTTTAGGCTGCGGATTAGAAAGGACAGCTGAGGATCTGGGTACCCCCAAGCATGCTATACATAGTCAAGGAGTCCCAGAGATTTGATAGACTATACATGATGTTTCGTTCTGAATACACGTTTCCTTACTTCAGCAGTCTCAGAGGCTTGATTTCAGTGGAAGATAGCATACATAAATGATGCTTGCTGAAAAGTGCATATGCAGTTCTTATAAAACAGCGTGCATATCTGCATGTGCCTGCATTAAAATAACAGGGCAAAGGTGACTGCCGTATATTATTTACCTGTTGGCCAAGATCTATCTGCCTGCCTTAGGGACTCCTGCCTCTTGTCTCTCAGATTTTGTTCCTGGGAAACATTTCGGTTTGAAGAATTGTGTTCGAGGGTACTCTACTATGGCTAGGGAAGCTGAGTTTAAACTGAAATAATTTAAACTGAAATAATTTAAACTGAAATCAGATGTTCCACACAGGTTATTTTAGGTGTGCCAGTATTTGTTTGCTCGTAGGTGCATCTGAATTTCTCTTCTCCCTTGCTCGGCAGCAGAAACATTTTTCTCATTGATGTCAAGTAGGTGGTAGTGGTGGGGGCAGGCCTTGTTTGTGGCTAGTGGCCAGCTGACAATGACAAAAACACAGAAAAAGATGGGAAGAAAGGAATGGATAGTGTAATTACACCTGATAAGGATCAACACGACACTATATGTGACATATACACAGTTGAAACCTACACACATAAACACATAAAACATTCAAGACGTGGAATCAGGTTCTTCCACACAGCAGCTATAATTACATAAAGAAACTAAAAAGGATTTTTTTATACCGTGGTACTGGCAGTCAGAGCCTCTCTTCTGACTGCATCTGGGAGAAGAATGTGTTAAGTGTGAGCAGAATAAATGATCCGTTTGTAGGCAGCATGGCAGACACCTGTGTAGCACCTCACTGCTGCCCGGGTGCCAGGCATCATGACTAGACAAAAGCAAACCTAATTACAGCAGACCTTGAGCAAGATCCTCAGAGGTGACTGTTGGAAAAATGCACCTACATGTTCCAGGTAGATCTCTTTTCACTGCTGTTCAAATCTTGCTCTCTATACTTGGACAAAGGCAGACCTGGTTTTGCACATTGCAGAGCAGCTGCACTTCTGAAGAGGAGCCATTTTGCAAAGGAGAAAGGAGCAGCATCTACCCTATTCCTGAGCTGCTGCCTCTCTCCTGGGGTCTGAGAAAACCAGAAAGCAAGTCCGCCAAAGCTTTCTCCTTTTCCACTCAGGCACAACAGAACAAAACAGAATTTCCGAGGTGGAAGGGACCCACAGGAATCATTGAGTTTAACTGCTATGTGAATGGCCCATATAGGGGATTGAACCCACAACCTTAGCATTATTAGCACCATGTTATAATCAGGTCTCAGGATTTCCTGTGAAGCAGTAACAGGACAGGCTTTCAGGATTCTTACAACAGTGAATTCAGATGCCAGAGAGTGGAATTTCCAAATGCATTTCCCTTCCTACACCTTTTCTTTTTCATCTCCATAAATCTGTGTCAGTTTTTAAAGAACCTATTTTGGTGGGAGGAAAGGGGGACAGAACAAGTGATGAGCTATTCAGAGCTAAAAGAAGAGATTCATGCTGCCAGAGGTAATACTGTAGAAAAATGTGTCAGTGTAGCAGATGATAGTTCTCCTCTCCTAATGCCTCTCCTGAAGCATCAAGGTGTGTGTGTGTTTCAGAGGCAGTCTATGAACTGCATATTGAAATGGTTGCCATGGCAGTGACTGAGGATAAGTTAGAGAGCGTGATTAGCCAGAGTTGGCCTAAATAGCTGAAGGGAAGGAAAAAAGAAATAAAGGGGGGAAAAAAAGGCCAAGGACTTTCTGTTATTTCTAATACGAATCCATCAGCATTAGACTGTGCCAGGAAGAGGAAGCAGGGCTGGTGGAGAGGACCTTGCAGGAGCATATTCCACACCCTAGCCCCAGCAGCACAAGCTGCCGGGGGACCTTCTTCCCCTTACATTGTGCCAGTGCTGCAGCTGCAGTGCCAAGCAGCCCTGTCAGTGCTGATTCAAGGAAATGGTGCTTCTCCAGAGTCAGAGGCCAGGGCTCTGCTCAGCCTTCAGCGACCCAGAGAGCATAGTCATGCTGCTCTCCTGGCTGATGTGGGGCACAGCCACATTTGAAATGGGGGAGACTGGCCTGCAGAGAGGTTGCAAGGCTTGCTCCAAGAGACAATAGAGGGCTGCTAGCCTGGGTGGGGTGTTCATTAGCAAAATCCCTGTCCCTAGAGCCACTCCAATTCTTCTAGCCTACTAACCCACATCTGCTTCATGCATGCCTGTGAAAGGTATCCTGTCTTCATTTGGAGCCTGTGAATTGGAGTGCATAGCCTTTTTTGTTATTTCATTGCAGTAGCTCATTAAAAAAATAATATCCTTATGTCTAATTTAAATGTGTAAGATATTAGCATTCAGCCTGTGCTGCATGCTGTATTATTCTCTGCTATATTAAAAAAAAAAAAATCACTTCTTGAGATCCTGTGGGTTTTTGTAGTGAAGATTTCTTATGCACTAGAGTCACTTTCAAGCTTGTTTTTGAAGAAGTGAAGATTCAGAATTCTTTCTCTCAAAGGATTTTCTTTTAGCTCTTTTCAGGGAGAAGTGGAAGAGTGGGAGACCAACATAAAGATGTCTCAATAGCAGGTCTCGACAGAGAAACAGCTTCTCTAGGAGATGTGGAGTGCCACATTAGGGGGCCAGATGCCCAGTGTAAAATCAATAGCAGGCATTTTGCAAGCTGAGAGTATGCAGGTAGGTGTTTGCAGGAGCAGAGCCTGTTAGCCTGATTCTCTTCTCTTATAGCTTTCTAAAATAGAGAAGTTTAATCTACATTAGCCTGAAGTGCTTCTGCTCTTAGTCCTTTGAGATGATAAGATATGAATCTGCTTAGGCCAGTCCATAACATATGACCACTTACCAAGGATATTTTTCTCCCCTCATGTCCAAAGGGATCTGTAGGTTTCTCTGTTAAGAGGAGTACAAACCAGCAATACTTACTGTGGTTAATAGGCATCTGTTTTGGCTGGCAGAGCTGGGATGAGAGAGATCAGATCATATGGCCTGCAATTTAGGAGAAAGAAAAGAAAAATCCAGAAGACACCTATTTGCCCTGCAATCAGGTTGGCTTTTGCAGTTATTTGCAGGAGTCTCTTCCTCTTCTTGCATCTCTTAAATCCTTGTCATCCAGGTTTGAAAGCTAGGACTATCTTCTTTGGCACCAAGTCAATGATATGTTTTTTAGCACCAGCAACCATTCATATTTTACATTACTGTTCCTCTCTATTCCTTTCAAGCAATAATCGTAAATATCAGCTTTCATTCCTAGAGCGCCTTTCATCCCAAGGGCTCCCAAAGTACTTTCCAAGCTTAACAAGCTTATTGTAGAGTACTCCTTCAGAAAGGTTGAAACTTGCTTCCCATTAAAGCCTGATTTTGGGAAGGAAAACACTGCATTATAATGACTTCAATACATGAGGGAGCCTTTGCAGCTGTTATTTACTACACATGTTCCTTTACCAAAAAAGATTGCTTCTTGCTCCTCCATCCCCCTGTCTCCCCAGCTTAATCCAGCAGTGCTCAGTTACATGGGGGAGAAGAGCACAAGTAGGAGAAATGGTCATCCCCTGTGATCTGAGGAAGTGCTTTTCTGTAATCTATAGCTGCCTTCAACAGTTTCTTCTGACAATTCCATTTCCATCCAGTCTATTTTCTCTTTGTCGGGGCAAATGTCCTAGGGCAGAGTTGAATGTCCTGTGCCTTTGGCCAGAGAGGTCACCATCCACAGTTGGGCCATGCTACAGATTATGTGAGAAACTGTAGTCCTCTTCAGGACAAAGTCAACTAGCCTAATTTAAGTCACATTCCCCTGCAATCAAAGCAAAGCCGGTTGCTTTGCACTGAAATTAATCACAACTTTTGAAATGGTCCTTTATTTGGCTTATCCGTGTGAGCAATAATTGCAGAAGAAAAGACTGTTACTGGTAATTTCTGAACTGAAGAATTTGTTTCCTAATGAATCATATGATTAATTTTAGAGCAGACTGAATCTGACCAGTGTCAATTTGTTTTCTCTTCTTTCAGGAAGACTCGGTATGGTGGGACCTGTCCATCTCATGATGCACAGAACTTTCTGCCATGCTGCCGTGTGGGAAAGTGGTCTCTCCTCTGCTTGGCTGAGAGAGGCTGGGGTCAGGCACACAAATTCTCACTGCTTTTCCAAGGACACACCAAGATCTTGTGGTAGAAGTGGGAACAAAAAAGTCCTATCTGGTTCAGTGCTTCATCGGCAAAAATAAAGTTTATCAATACAGATAGCTTTAGATGAAAGATACATCAAAACGTATTTTTGGCTGCTGCTTTCAGAAGTACTACTAAATCTCCTGGGGGAATGCAAGCAGTGAGATATGATCCAAGTATCAAAATCCCCATCTTCTTACTCTCTCTCCTCCTCTCTCACACTGGTGGGGTTCACAGGAAAGCCCTTCCTTGAGGTTATGCCATCTATTCCCATCAGTAGATTTTGGTTCCTAACTGAATTTTTGCTCTTTTCTGACAAAGTGGTGCCTGTTTCAACACTTACTCTGAAGATTTGTAAATTGGCAAAGGATACAAAAAGAATAATGAACCAGCAGTTACTGTTTACATTGGCCACCTTGTATAAATGCTGATATTAGCATTTCTGAAAGGATGCATTCATCACTGAAAAAAAAGGTTTGTACCTGTGAATAAGAGCTTGCCTGGGAAGGCCTGTGTGCTTCTTCTCCTGTATCAACAAAGCCTACAAACATGAAGAGATGGTTTTGCAATGGATATTAATGCATACCTATTATTTCAGGATGACAATAAGCCATTTAATATATTCCATGCAGCAGTAAATAAATGAAAGCAGCACTAAATTTAAAGAAAACATCATATTTATTTTCATGTGTCATGTTTATTTATTTATTTATTTATTTAGGGACCTGAAAATATCTATCTATCATCTATCTATCTATCTATCTATCTATCTATCTATCTATCTATCTATTTTAAAGTGTCTCTCTTGGGCTTTTTTCTTTGAACTAAAATCCTGTGATACAACCTCAAGCCCAGTGGTTAGATCTTGGAAAAGAACTTGGTCATGGAAAATCAGATAGATCTGCACTATAAAGAACAATGGCTGCTGAAAACATTCTGCCAGTTCCAGACTATGACCTCTTCTGGGGATGTCAGTGAAAAAAACACACTTTTAGAAGTATCCTTAAGCCTTCCTTACCTCCTGCTGTTTGTCACACTTGCTGCAATTTGCCTTAAATTAGTTGATTTCACACCAAGGTTCATGGTGCTGTTTTGTTTATAAAAGAGGTTGGTACATTCTGCACCGGCCCTGCCGACAGGCCATGAGCCACAGCTCGGAGGCAGAACAGGGCCCCAGCACAGCCAGCAGCCAGCATTTGTTGCATCCTCATACTGCAGGTCAGGGGTCTTTCAGCAATGGTGGACACGTAACAACAGCATTTCTGTGGCAGGCAAAAGTGTCCAGACTCTGTGGGATAGCTACATTTTCACTAGGTTTCTTTGGGATTCTGTAGGATGAAAATCAAACTCTTTTTCAGGTATGTTATTATGTTAAAATCTCTAGTATGACATTTTTCTTTTAACCTTTAGACTGCTTCACTTTTAGGCTGGAAGCAGCTGAGGGCTAGGATGCTCCCTGGGCACTCACACAGCTGCTGGCACGGTACAGCTTCAGTTCTGGCAGGAGATAGGCCATTGCTGCAATCCAAATGCCTGTTTTTTTAAAAAATGAAAAGTCTGGAAGGTAACCTGCTTGCAAACGCATCTTGCATGCCAAAGGTGATGCTTTGAGAGCACAGTGTTTGTAAAGCAGAGAAAGAAACCAAGTGTGAATGAAATGAGAGACCAGGGACCAGCCCGCTGCCATCTCTGGGAAGTGCTTTGGAAGGGGTGCGAGTCTCTGAAACTCCTCTAGTGGAGTTTCTACTCAACCCTTTAAATTGTAGGCAGGGGAAGCTGGGCCAATGACTGATGAGGAACCATGAGGGTCATTCCCCCCACGGGGCCATGGTTTCAGCCTGCAGCTCTGTTGCACGCAGGGAGCAGAAATAATGCTAGGTATCTCTAACAGGGCAAGTGGGTACGTAACAGGCCAGTGATGCACAAAAGTGATTTCATCATAAGTGGCTGGAGAAGAGGTGCCTGCTCTGCAACAGGCAAACACTTCTCTGCACAGAACCAGAAAAACTTCCCTTCAATCCAGGGCAGATTGCCAGCAGTCTCAAATGTAATCCTCATGGTATTACTTCCAAAGATGAAACAAGGGTATTATGGACACTGCCACAGAGGCAGGTATTCTTTAAATATAGCTTCGAATTACCGGGTTTAATGCTAACAAACCCTAATGCTGAGGAAGACAAGACAGGTAGCAGCACCGATACAGCATAATATAATGTGATGGCTGATATAAATGTGAGTCATTCTAGCCAGAGGCTTTAGTATAGGAAGTCGGATAAAAGATATAAAAACAAATCTGATTTTTTTTCCTTCCTGGTGAAGGTCACTGCCAGGAATAGCATGGGAAATAATTAATGCAGGAAGAAATGTTCCCCTTCAACTTAGAAGTATTGTCTTGCTTTACAGTTTCGTTCTCCTCTTTGGGCGCCCATAACAAACACCGACAAACACACAGGGCCTTTCTCCCTGAAGCCACTGACAGATGTCTCACCTGGCAGGCAGGGACTGTCTGTGCAGTGCTCACGGAGTCTGTCAATGGGTGTCCCCCTCGCTGGCAATCCAGCCCAGCACTGCTCTGAATGGGCCTGTGAGGCTGAATGGGGCTCTACGTAATGGAAGCCAATTTTCCTGGTCAGCAGGGAGGCGCAGTGCCAAGGCTGTGTGTGAGAGCCTGCTGCTGGGACGGTTTCACCTCTTTCCCTCTGCTCCTGAGCCCTGGGGAGGTGGGTTATCTTTTCCTGCACCCTCAGTCCCTGTGCTTCATGGGGGAGGACACGGATGACGCAGCGACCATTGCACTTGCAGTGGCACAGGCTGTTCTCCGCTCATCCTGCAGAGACCTGGGAGGCTCTGGGCTGCTTGTTTGTTCCCCATGACCAGCACTGCATTTACAAATGTGCAAGGGCACAGGGAAGCCATGCAGCTGTGCCTGTGGGTGCAGTGTGCATACAACACTCCCTGGCGCAGGAGTGACAATGCGGCCCATCTGTTGTGCAGGAATGCTGTACTGCAGTTTAATTCCCTCTCCTCAAAGTCCTCTTTGAGTGGGGACAGGTGAGGAGAGAAGTGAGTGCCTCTGCTTCATGTCACCACCCTGCAGGATGGAAACTGGGCAGCTCCTGGGGCTGAGGGGCTGCTGCTCCCCAGGGGACTGCTTTGTTTTCTTCTAGGTGGCCGTCACAGGGAGAAGTGCTGGTGGGAATCTCTGAGCTTCACACTGCTGATTAAAATCTCGTGCATGTCACTCTGTCCCTTCCGCCACAAAGGACTGGTCACATTTTTCATTCTTTGCTCCATGTGGCTGCTCTGAACATCCCAGGTTATCTCTGCACCAACCAGCTGCCTTTCCTACTGCTTGGCTCACCAGGCCTTCATCTCTGCTCAGCGCCCATGCCAGGGTCATTAAGGCAGTTAGCACAGTGTTAAGATACATTTATTTTTGGAGGACTTTTCATTTGGGAGCCCAGGAGGTAAGAGTTCAGATCTCCTTCCTTCAGCCATGACTCTGCAGTGGACTTTCAGGGGTAGGAGCACCTCAGAAGCCCTGAGTAACCTGGAGCTCCCAGATAGCACAGGAAAAAGCTGTTATGGGAAAGCTGCTAATAGCAGAGGTAAGCTCTTAGCCACATTTTCCACTGGTGTTACAGACTCTGGAGAATCAGCTTGTTTTGGCCAGGTTTCCAAACTGCTTTTTGGTGTTTATCCAGAGACTTGGGGCCCACATTCTCTTAGTTGGGCTTTTCACAGCTGCTTCTCCTTGAAATGATTGCAAGGGGTGCTGAGTTAGGTAGGATGACCTGTTGCTGTCAGGTTTATTTCTTTGGAGCATCTCTGTCAAGAAAGACTGTAAGACATAATAATTAAAATACTTCTAGATCACCATAATCTTGTCAAATCTTGTTGTGATCCCTGTGAATGTGACATTTGTGAGCTCATTTACCACAGCTTTTATTCACTTTTTATTCACTGAAAAAAGAAGTTGTGTAATTCAAGTTTTTCCTTCTTCCTTCTCTTTTTGCACTTATATTTACCATATTTGCAGATAGATTGTGTCTATGGTTAGCAGCTGGTGTGGTGCATCAGGAAGCAGATTCAGAGAGGTGGCTGTTTGGTGCTGAGCACTTGCTGTGTCAGGGGATTTACAT
The DNA here is from genome assembly GCA_013397755.1 of Cnemophilus loriae. Lineage (NCBI taxonomy): Eukaryota > Metazoa > Chordata > Aves > Passeriformes > Corvidae > Cnemophilus > Cnemophilus loriae. Next base: position 640,249 of record VZTF01004190.1, on the reverse strand, counting down.
CAGACTGCCTCAATTCTGGTTCCCAGGGACTGGATGCTCATTAGAGGTTGGAGTGCAGGAGTTGTGCTCCCGGAGCCCATCTCCTCTTTTCCTTTCACTCAAAGGGAATCCAGGTATAAAAATGTTCCCTGACTTAAATCAAAACACAGCAAGTGGGAGAAACATGGCATTTTCCTCATAAACTCACTCATGATGTGAACAAAATGCAGGACATAGAAAGACTTGTCAAAAACCCAAGGTCAAGAGACCAAGGCCAGACACATCACTTTACCTTGAGGTCCCACATGGTTCGAATGCGTGGCGAACAGGTCAGTTCTTTGGCGAGTGAAATAGCTGTTTATCTTGGCTGAGCAGCCCTCTTATTCTTTCTTGGATATAGCTGCTAATCTATTCTTCTCTCCTCGTACACTTCCCCAACCCTCCCTTTTGCCAAACCCTCACTAAACATATACACATATATCTGTGTGTGCGTAGGCAGTCGTGTCTGCTGCCGGGATTTCCTCCCAAACAATACCTGTTGTGCTGGCCACAGCGGTTCTCTTGGTTCCCATGCTCAGAGCAGTTTGAGTTTCCTGCTGGCTCAGCAGCAAGACTTTCAGGGTTTTTTATACTTATTCTTCTTCGGGAGCCAAGCGGAGGAGCACAGTTTGCCTGTGAATAGTGAGCTGGCTGGGCAGGCAGCAGGAAGCTTGCATACTAAACCGTGTGAACTTTGAGGAGGGGAAGAAGGGGGCTGGGGGCTGCTGGCTGGGCTTCACGAGGCATTTGTTGCAGCCCTCTGCCTTATAAACTCATCATCTCAGCACAGGGATGCTCTTCGCCAAAGGAGCAATATCTGTAAAACGAGTGGAAAGAAGCAAGAGGGATGAAAATGGAATTACAGAGAAAACAGGAGGAGGGATTGGAATGTGGAGAAGAGTGAGGAGGCTTGGGTTTTCATTATTCACATGAGAACTTGTGCATGGGTTCTCTTTACAGAGTGATGCCACTGCACCTCATGCAGCACTGCAGGGCTCACGGGCCCTGTTGTTCATGTCCTTGCTGCCCCAACAGTGGCCACACCATTGGTGTAAGGGCAGCTTTTCTAAATTGCTCAGACAAAATCAAAAGCACAGAAATGAAAACACACTTCTCTCTTGCCCCCTGCACCCCATCTCCACTCCTTTCTGTTTCTGTCAGCAAAGATTAATAAATAAGCAGGTTCCTAGTAGCAAGGATCAGGAATCGTGGTGTGGCTTTGAAACAGGGGCTTGAAGAGCAGCACTGTGAAACACCAGCACCAGCTTGTCGGTCACAGGCAAAACCATCCCTGAAGCAGGGGGAAGGGTGTTTCAGCAAGTCTTCTGGCTCCACTGCGGGTGCAAGCATGCAGTGGGCATTCCTGGGAAAAGGTGGGAGGCAAGAGGAAGGAAGGAAGGAAGGACAGGTTGAGCCCATCTGCCTGCAGACCTGCTACCTGCCTCCTACTCATGTCTGCATAAAAAAATGGGGAATAGGCTGTGCCTGTGCTTTGAAAATGAGGTGGCAGAAGATTGCACATTCTGTACAGATGCTTCCTGAGCAAGAGCGGCCTGATGCAGGGCATGGTGCCATGGTGGGTATTGGTGGGATGGCCCTGTGCAGGGAGATACTGTATGTGTTTGTGTGTGTGTGTGTGTGTGTGTGTGTGTGACGCAGAGATGGAAATGCTCAGCAGTGACAGACCGGGAGATGGGCTGAGGCTCGGCTTTGTTAGTTCATGCCATAACATCATTGCAAAGTGATGTGACCTTCCTGGCCTGATCCAAAATAACAACCCACAGCTTTCCCTCTGTTTGACAGCACCCTTCACTGAGGGTGCCCATTACTCCAGGCTCTAAATAATCCACACATAGACAGTAAATCCGAAAAGCCGGGGCCCTTGCTCCCCTACCCAGCTCAGCAGCTCTCTGTGTCTCCCAATCGAGCACCGAGCAAGGCAACACGTGTGCTTGGCACCTGCATCCTCGTGGTGCCCTCACAGAATGAGTAGCCTTCCCTGGAGGTTTGTGAGTGCTGGGAAAGTGGGAAGATATAGCTTCAAGTCCCAGTGTGGGCTCCTGGAGAGCCAGTGGAGGTCCTGGGGAGAATCACTCATCAAGCTCATTTAGATCCCAAACAGTCTCTGCCTAGGTAGCTGGTGGCAGAGCACAGGCACTTCCAAAGGAAACAAGTGTCTTCACCATGGTCTTCATAGAAAGTACAAAAGCATTACAAATTTGGGGAATTTACCATCAGATTCATGCATTTACTCCTGACTCAGCAGAAGCTCAGTTTAAATTACATGTACTTGATGACTTTGATGCAGACTCTATCTGTTTTTAAGACTATCTAACATTTCTTATAAGCCCAAGTGTTCAGTTGCTTGTAACCCCCCTGAAAACTTTATCTATCTACCACTTAGCTGTTCTGGGTATCTGTCTCGGGCTGAATGTATCTGGGAAGCTTCAGCAAGAAATGTTTTTGCTTGCTTACATGAAAGAGATGAGAGAAACAATTTTTTTTCCTTCATATGCAAACATGTTCTTAAAGTGATCTGTTGATGAACTCTAGCACTTTCTGCCTCTAAATGAGAGGCTCGCAATTTGGCAGATATCAGGAATCCACCTTTGGTTGTTTTTCATGAGGGAAAAAAAAGTAAGTTGAACTAAGAAACCATAAGGAAAAAAGGACCTCAGATCTCAGCCACTCAACAGAAACTTCTTAAGTGTTAGAATCTGAATTCTCTGAAGACACTTGCTCAGTGGAAACTTGTTCAAGTAAATCACAGATGATATGGCAGGCACAGTGCAGCCTCCTGCTGCAGGTGCTGAGCAGCAGCTCTTTGACATTGTTTTTCTGTGCTGACAGGGTCGCTGCAGTGCTGTGCACCAGAGCCTGGAAGTGCTCCCAGATGTGCTCCTTTGCTGATACTGAGGTGAACATGCAGGAAGGCTGATGTTGACTAAGGCTAGGACCTGGCTGAGGGAGGAAGGGAAGGAGAGAGGGAACCCTACAGCAGTGCGAAGGCTGAGGCCCCCCTGCCTGGAGATGGGAACTGATGTCAGATGCGGAGGTGGATATGGGAGCAGGACCAAAGCAGAAGACAGGCTGGAAAGACCAGGAGGAGCAGAAGACGTCAGATTTGGGAGTATCCCCACCGGATCATACCTCCTGCAGAACCTGGGGTACAGCAAACCCAGGGATTGCTGCTGCGCAGTAATTGTCTGTTGTCAGCAAATATGTGGGGAAGTGGTTGGCACAGGCTGTGAGTCATTTCTGCCTGCTCCCTCAGCAGAGGTTGTTGGGCTGTCAGTATTCCCAGTTATTCTTCTTTTCAAGCATGATGGAATTAACATCTGAGAATAAGAGCCAGTCCTGCCAGTGAGTCATGCAGTAGCCAGTGTGATGTCACATGATGGGATTCCTGCACTTTTGTTTCAGTTTGCCATGTGGAAATCAAGGAAATGACATAAACCCAACATAGACTGAAAGTCTGGGAAGCTTGCAGGGTCAAGCACTAGGCAGTTAGAAATGATTGATGTAGCACTCGCCATCTGAGTCCCATCTGCTCAGGCACCATGATAGTGTTTCTTTTAGCTATAGGATTAAAATCCATATGTAAATATTTTTTTCCCAACAACAACTTTTAATGCCCAGGGCAGACAGTTTTCAGGGGAGTTGAGGCTATGTGGGGAAGGGTCTTTGTACTGCTTTATTACAGCTGTGCAGGATGAGAGGGTCCCTTCTTCACCTTCAAGGCCACAGCAGACGGCAGCCCTCAGCGTTGGTTATGGTAGGCAGCACCTGTGTTCCTGGCCTGCAGCAAGACCAAAACAGATGGGATCCTCAGATAAATTATCTACCAAACTCAAACAAGCCCCAGTGAGGCACATGCAGAGTGAGGCTTTGTATAACTTGTAACTTGACCACAGGTGGGGAAACTTAGGACCCTTGCGAAGGCACATCCCCCTTCCCTGGCTGAGTATCAATACCAACCTCTGAAGACAGACATGCTTGATCTCTTGATTTGAACAGAGCAAGCTAACATATATCTTTCCAATCTTATTCTAGGAGACAGTTGAATTATTTTAGCTAAAAATTACCAAAAGAATCTGCCTGAGGCAGACATCTAGCATGGTGTGTTTGAGCTCGAGCAAGCCATTACTAATGGGAAGAGTTAAGCAACTTTAACTCCAGACAGAGCTCACAGGGGGAAATTAGAAACTGGCTATGTGGATGGCCCCACCAGAAAACATGTAGGGGTGTGTGTGAAATCCTGCCACTACGCATCCGGTTATCCAATTGCTGCAGGCAAGTACTGACCTGTGCTTGTAAAGTGGCATTTTCAGGCTCCAGGGGTGGACTTGCTGTTTTGCAGACCTACCAGGTGCTTCGTACTTTGCTGTTGAATCAAATGCTGGGGAGAATCGGTATTTTAGTGATGGGAAAACGCGAAGAGAAACACTTTGGATTTCTCTTTCTATGCGGGAGGTGCAGGCACAGGGGGACAGGACCCTGCTGGTGTGCAGCACACCTGGCATGTGTGGCAGGTTGCTTTGCAGAAGGGCGTTGCCATTGTGGCTGTGCATGGTCCAGGAGACTCACTTGGCAACCTCTGCACCAGCTGAGGTTTTGGTAGGGAGCTGAGAGGGCTGCGAAGGTCACCAGCAGGGGGTTAGCAGCTCAAACTTCTGGTCTGCATTTTCCTTTTCTGCAGGAAGAGGTATTTTCCTTTCTTGTTACACTTCATGTAGAGCTCTGTAAACAGCATTCTCTCCTTGATGTTGACACCTTCAGATGATTTTAGCTTCCTCTTAGGGATTTACTTATCCAAACTGTACTATTTAGTTATTTAATCTTCCCTTTAGTTATTTGATTGTTGTTCATTGTTAAATTCTTTCCAACACGCCAACATCTCTTTGACACATGAGTGCCTGCAGTTGCTTTCTCTGTTTAGAGGGTGGCTCAGACCCAGCAGCACACTGCAGAGAAAAGCCATCTCCTCTCTGCTCATTGACACAATGTTCTTCACCCCTCTGCAGGTCCAAGTGAGGCCCTCTTATTTTATAAACCAGCATTTAGTTTGATACTTCTTCTTTTCTATTTGTTAAGCCCTTTCAGCAACTGCCACGGATTATTTTTCCAAATGTTTCCTTGCATTGCCCATGTCCCGGCAGGAGCTGTTAGATGCTGTTTTCCTTCCCAATCCCCCATTTCAGAAACATTTTTTTGTGAGATCATAAGTAGAAATCAAACCTCACACATTCCTTCTCATTACTAGATTCAAAACAATCCTTTAACAGAAAGAGAAATAAATGCTGTACAGGTTTGTAAATCTCCAGCTTGGGAAATGAGTCGTCTCCATTGACAGTCACACTGGGCACTCCCTGGGGTCTGGGCAGGCTGACAGTTTGGATATATGGAAAGAGAGGGGCTTTAAAATGGTGAGCAAAGCCCTTCTGGAGAAGTCCAGCCCTTGGTTATTCACAGCACTAACGCATTCTGCTGAAACTCAGGCAGAGGTTTTAAGAGCTGATTGTTTGGACATGTAAAAGCTTTGGCATGGTACATGCACTTTGTATGTGCAGGAGACACTTCATTTTTATATTCAATGTGGATTAGAATATGAAAGGACCCAATTTCAACTCAATCTGTAAATGACACCTAAGCCCAACCTGTGAAACATGCACTACCTGAAGCGCATTTACTAGGATGTCTATGCAGTTTTCATTTTTCTTAAGAAATCTTTTTGACTATTTCTTCCCTGTAGGCATTAGAGGCGGAAATAGGAAGGGATTTGTACCTAACCTCATAATTAAGGAAAGGAGAGAGGCAAAGGGCTTTGTCTGTGTAGCTACCCACTATCATTGCATTAAACTGGCAGTGAACTGGAGGCTTCTCCAAAGCCATGGGAGCCAAATGTCCCACCCTGTTTGCCTTTGGCTCATAAGTTATTTGATTTCTGCTTTTGTGGTCTGAACCCGTCAAAGCTTAGTTTTATATGGGTAAACAAAAACTTGCTACAGCCTATGGACAGACCTGGAAACCATTAGGTGCAGAAACATCACAGGACTTCAAGAATGAATGCAAACTTCTTTTTAACTGAAAATAATATATACATTAAAAGGGTAGGACATAGAAATACATTTGTCATGACCACTATCAGGAGCTGCTGGCAGTTACTCTGAACAGAAAAGTCCTTTTCTTCGAGATTTCTGCTACCCCTCAGGCTTCTGTCCATTTCTATGTTGTTACTTGCAGTGTTTAAGCATCATTAAGTTTAAATACATGAATTTTCTTTGACTATTCAACCCCAGCCACTTTTGGGAAGGAATTGGCCAGAATCCCTGAACCTAAAATAATCAAACGTCTGTCTTTCCATTAAAAAGGCTGCCATTTATCTGACAAGTAGTGCAAAATGGAATAGGTAGCTCAGTTCAAGCATCATCTGAGAAACCTGTTGTTGCAAAACCAGGCAAGTGGCTTGCACATAAGCAGATGGTACCTTTGCCAATACCCAGGTTGTTGCATGGCATGTAAGTATATTTGGTTTCTTAACATGTGTTACTTTTATTATCAGTCTCTTGGTTTCTACTACTCTTTATAAATACTCCAGCCACAACTTTTAACCTTTACAGGCTCATCCAAGGAGCGTGACCTTTCAGGCACTCCTTTTGAGAGTATTTATTGTGCTCCAGGAGAAGATGTCTTTGTTTCAGGATTGTTCTGGGCATGAGAAATAAAAACCAAAATGGAGGTGGTGGCTAGCACAAAGAATCAACCAAAGTAATTTTAATGAATTTCTTTCCATACCTGCCAATCCACCCTCCCCTGCAGGAAAAACAACTCTCAGATGAATAAAGCATATGGCACAGAAGATGAAGCACCAGTGCCAAGTTTGTCTTTGCCACAGCAGAACTCACAATTCAGCAAAATGCTGAACCTGCAGATCTTTTAAACATGCTTGTTCTCACTTCACTGCCTTCTTAGCTGAAATTGTGCAATTCCACTGTTTAAATCCTCAGTTGGCAGGACACTATATTGTGGATGCAGTGCTGGGCAGACACACAATACTATATTCAAACTACCTGCCATGGAGAGCAGTGCATGTTGCAGCAGCGAAGAAAACCCATCAATGAGGTGGGCTAAATATTTGAGAAGGGTCTGAAGCCCACACTAACCTGCCTTCTGCATGCACATAGGCTACCCATTTGTGATAGGTGTGCCTGCTGCTGTGTGGTTAGATACCCTGGCCATGGTTTGTTGTATTTGAGCTGTGCAGGAGTGAGGCATTCAGTGTAAGTCCTATCATCATGACTTGTTCTACAGTGAGCAGATAGACAGACAGCAAACCCCACATGTTATTTATCCTAAAAGAGGTGTGGAGTGTTGTGAGAGGGTTCCCCTCTCTCTGCATAAGGTCAGAGAAAACCCTCAATACCAGCTCAGCCTGTGTCCAGCCATTACAGGTCTGTCTGCTCCCAGCTCGGCCCCATCAAGTGAGGCTCTGGGAGGACATGGGGCTGGTGGGTCCTGGTGTGGCACAGGTAAATGGGATGTCACCACCAACCTGCTCTGCTCTCTTCTGAAGAATGTAGGATGCTGGGGGAATGTCCAGTTCCTCTCAGCAGTACACCTCTCCACGGGTGGGTGACACTGAAGATGAGTGTCTAAATTAAGAAGTTAGGCATCTAAAGCCTTTATTGGACCCATATCTGTGAGGCCTGAAGCTGAGCAGACATATATAAGGAAAAAATCCCTTGCTGAGTTACTTTAATCTTTCAGACAGCTGTGGACACGTGTGTGTTGTGTACTCTTATGGACACGTTTCTTTATAGGTGCTCTCGGACCCAGGAGATGAGGCCATCATTTTACCTGGACAAGTGCCATGGGTGTACACCATGGATTGGGTGAGGGATGCTGCTCTCCCAGGATCTCTCGCAGCACTTTGGCTTGGAGATATTTCTTAAGGTGGGGATGAATTTCCCACCTCTGGACCCATATGTTTCCTACCACCGTGGGTAAACAATGCCTCTCTTCCCAGAAAGTAGGAGATACCTGACATGGTGATGAAATTAATTGGCCAGGGAGATCCTTTGTTTAAATGAATACTAGGAGAAGCAGTGGTAGGCTTGATTTTTTACATGGTTAATGTTCCCAATCCTCTTTTTAGTCCTCTCATGGCAACTGTGTACTTTGCAGCTCAAAGTCACATGAATCTCTGCTCAGCAGAAATGTAAATGTTTTGATAAAACTGTTCTTAACAAGTTTAATTCATTTAATCAGCTTGATTAACTGTGGAGCTTTACAGAGTTTAATTGGGAAGGATTTGTTAGAAATTAACATTTTCTGTAATTTTATGAAGAATGTGGCGGTGTGCAGGATCTTGCTGCCTTGGCAGTGGCATGCGAGGTGCCTGTCTCTGGCACCCAGCCATTCCCCTGCAGCTCCACATGTTTCAGAGCCCTGGAGACCTTCGGGTGCTGAGCCTGCCCGCAAGGCCAGGAACATGCTGGGCAAGGGGCATGATGTAGCTGGAAGTGTCTCAACAGACACTATTTATTTTCTCTTATGTTTTGCATCTCCTAGATCATTAATCTCCCCTTCCAGTAAAAATGCAGCCTGCCTCTTTTTCTGACAAGTCCCACAAGAAAGCAAGCACAGATGTCCACAACAGCCCTCTCCTTGTTTTGGTTCATAACCAGCCCCAGCCTGCACCTAGTTTTCAAAGTCTCCAGGTATATGAGTAGAAAGAGGGAAAAAAAGAGGAATGATCACAAGATCTCAGCTTGGGTGCACGTCCCAACTGGTCTTTCCTCTCTTCCATTTAATGTGGCAGACTGACAGGCTATAAAATATGTCCAGCTGGAAAGAACATAATTTTGTTTTACTCTGTCCAGCCTCATTTTTCAGAGCTGAATGTCCAGTTGTGTACCTGTGTGAAACCTCCCAGGCCTTGGAGGCTTAATGCAGCAATATTAATTCTTTTAAATAGGCAGTTTATTGTCCACATGACATTTTTCTGTGCCTTTTGGTCGATATCCCAGACCAGAGAAACCAAGGAGAGATTGAAAATAAATGAACTATCCCCTTAGAGTCTGCCCAAAGCAACAGAGCAGGCAGAGCATCAGCACAGTGTCTGCACCAGTGGGTTGGCTCTTTGCTAGGCAGGCACTGTTCTCCCTGGCACAGCCGCGCTGCAGAGCCGCTGAACAGCACATCCCAGGGGCCTTGACATCCAAATGCACGGGCAGAACAACGTGGGTTTGCAGCTCTTCTCAGACAGCTTTGCACATTTACTCCTGTCTGACTCTGAATTTGAATGGTCTCTGGGAAAACAGTGTATTTCACAAGAAAGGAAAGTTTTTATCCTTTCCTAGAACTTCCATGGTGCTTCTGCATGCACGGCTCTCACAGGCCAGTGTGATGCAAGAGGAGACATTTCTAACAGCAAACAGCCCCAGTTCCTCTTTCACCCTTGACATTTCTACATTTCTAAATTTGATACTTTTTTTGCTTTTTTCTTTTTTTTTCCACAGACTAAACATTCACATGTCATATCCTGTTCGAGTAGCTGTTTTAATGGATGCACTGCCAATAAAGACACTTGGGTTTAGGTGGCTGATCCTTTGTGATTGTAATGGCCTTTAATGAAAGGTTCTGTCTTCATAAGGACAAAATGTTCTTTATCCAGCTTCAGCTTTTGAAAGAAACACCACAAATGTTTTTGGATTGGATATGAAATGTTGTGTAAATTCTGTAATACCAAGGTGGAAAATCTGTCCCTTCCTTATTAACAAACTGTATATCAAAATAGGGAGGCTTAATGTGTATACACAATTAATTCATCAAAGTTTGAGATCCTCAGCAAGGGGAGTACTTAAAAACAGAAGAAACATGTAAAAATAATTCAGATATGAAACTAAAGAAATACTTCTCTGTGTTTGGTTGTTGGCTTTGTGGTTTGTTTTTTTTTAAATTAGATTCAGCTTTTCTTTTCAATTCCTCTTCTCTGAAATTGCTGGCACTTCGAGGCTGTGCATCCTGAGCCCTGGAGGGCTCTGACAGGAACAAGCAGGGACACGGGAGCCCTGAATGACTCTTCATAAAGGCAGAGATTCAGAGCTGTCCTTCAAAATTATTTCAGTTCATGGTGCGGCCGCTGCAGCCCATGTTTGAGGCTGAGGAGGCCACAGCTTACTGGTGCAGTCAGAGGAAGTGGCGAAAACCTCCATCAGTGTTCAGGATGCAACATGGTTTGGGTGGCTTGGAAAACGAAAGTCTTGTTGCTAGTTACTGGATTCAAGGAGAAAGCAGCTACGTGTTGCTGATTGCCTTCTGGTAGAAGTACCAGGTGACTGACAACTTTGAAGTTGCTCTTTCATCATGCTGTGTGAACTGCAACTGGGGCTGCACTGGAGGCTGTTGCATTACAGATCATGATTTCAGCGGAGCTTTTCAGAAAAAAAAATGAAAGTAAACGGTGTTATTTTCAGCCTGAACAGTGAGCGAGTTCTCAGTATCTAAATGAGAGCCCTTGAAGTAAGCTCCAGGTGCTGCAGGAAGTGGCGGAGGTGACTCAGTAAATGTCACACTTCCCTCCAAGTCAGTTCTGAAGTGGTGTCCAGAAATAACATTTCATGGGCATCTGGCTGTTTGAGATGGCCCTGCTTTTCCATGGAACTCCAAACTAATGCTACCTGGCACCTTCAGGATTCTACACCTCTTTTTTGTCACAAATGTTTGCCTTTATCTTCCTGTCCTTGTTCTTCCCTATAAAGACAAAGATATGAAAAGTCCTGTAGATATCTCAAAGCAGGAGAGCTGTCCTCGGCCACACTGTGAGCTGCCCTGGCTGGTGGATGGGGGACAACACTCCTGGAGGCTCGCTGTGGCCACTGTGCCGGAGGGGAGCTCTGAGGAGCTGCAGAGTGGTGGCACATAGCAAGCTGCACCTCATGCTGGCAGTGAAATCACCCTGGAGCCCCTTGCCTTAGCATGAACTGTCACCTCCTGCTTTCACAATGATGAGGTTTCGTATCCTTTCTGGAGCTGCCTGGGCTGCAGGCCAACACGCCCAACTGCCTTTTCCCAGAAGAGGCTGGGCTGAACTGGATGCCCCTGCCCCACCACCTCCACCCGCATGTCCAGGCCTTCACTCAGATGTGCATTGAGGAGCACCTCCCTCCTCTCTCACCACAGCCTGCAGGAGCACAGTGTGGGCTGGGGATGGAAATGGGGCTGAGATGGGATGGCCCAGAAAACCTTGTCCTGTCCCACTGTATGCCAGTGTACACAGGCAGGGGCTGTAATGGCATCCATCCTCCTCTGCAGCATTGTCTTCCTAAACATATCTCCTCTCCTTCCCTTTCTCAGCCAGTGTCCTCTGTGCTTGTGCCTTGTGTCAGGCTGTGTGGATCTACCTAGGTTGCTCATACAAGTCACTTAGCATCTGGTGAGCAGTGACACTGGAGCTCTTCCATTTCTGCACCCAGGGCAGACAGATGAGCGGGAAGTGCCTGCATTACTGGCTCAGTTCGGGCTGGGGATGCCCTTTGGACAAACGCCCTGGTTGCTCCTACACAACTTTCCACCTTGTGGTGTGACCTTATAATACATAGGCTGGGTTTCTGGTGGAAGAAACTAAACTGGAAAGTGCTCTCTGGAAGCACCCCATCTGCTTCCCATCTGAGTTCACAGAGCCAGACTGCAGCTAATCTGATGCAACCCCTCCTAAAATGTGTGCTACATGGATGTAATATCCTTAGTCCTGTGTGCTTTGCCCTACAGATATGCTCCTGTTGGACTGCATGACTTGGTCTCACAGTCCCATCTTGGGACTGCTGCTGGGGTAAGGGAGCAAACCTGAGCTCTCTGGGTAGTGGCCACAGCCCAGCCTTCTGGGATGTTATGCTACCCTGAAACTGGTACCAAGAAACTTTGACACACCAGCGTGTGAACCGTAGCAGTTCAGCAGTGTTGGCAGAAACCCACAGTGCCTTGAAAGACCCAGGGGCACTACAGTGAGGGGCACTACAGAAGCGTGTGGGTGGCAGCACCCCTCAGCCATATCCCCATGCCCTACCTGTGCTCCCCCGACTGGATGCAGAGATGCAGGAGGGTAGACAAAAGGCATAGAGGCTACAGGACAGATTTTTGTTTCTGAACACTCAAATGCCACAGGTGGTGGGGTATTTGTCTGGAGGTCATTTTAGTCCCACAAGTACAGAAAACAGAGCCTGTTTGCTTCTCACTTGTACCGATGGGACTGTGTGTGTCCCCATTATGCATCGTGTTTCTTGGCACAGAAAGCAAGTTTTCAGAGCTTCTGTTGTTCTGCTTCAAAAATTCCTTTTTTTTTTTAAACTTAGATGAAGGAACCCTTTGGAGAATGATGTCACCTGCACCTCAAATACTCAGAAGTTTTTGATCATGAGTTTTGGATGGCTTCAGGGTCAGGCTTGTGATTTACAAAGCGCATACACACACTCTTCAAAACTTGTAAAATAGGGAAACGATTTGTATATGGTTAGGAGAGGTGCTCACAGGCTTGAAGCTTTGGGTTTTTTTGCTGTGTCTTTAAAATTTCTCAGTCTCAGGGGTTTTTTACTGTTTTTTTCAAGCAGACACAAATGCCTTATATGAAGCACAAGGCCTGGCTCTTTGAGTGTGGGACTAAGTAGCTCTGAGAAGTGATCAACCCTAAAAGCGACTTCTTGTGAGGACCCTTCTCAGTTTTCCCTGACAAGGAGCCAGCACAGAGCACCCTGCCTCTCCTGTTTCTGAGAGCCCATCTGAGACCATGGCCTTACGATTTCCAGACTGTAATAACAGGATCGCACTCATGCCCTTTCCAAGCAGCAATGGCAGCTGTAGTCATGGGAAGACAACAGCTGAGTTGGCAGGCCCAGCAGCCCCCTGAGGGGCAGGCTGTGCCTCTCTGACCTTTACAGTGAGCTCAGCTCCCCCTCTGATGTGGCTGCCAAGGGGGCAGAGCCAAAATGTCCAGGCAGATTTCCCTGAAAAGGTCAAAGCAGTGCAGCTCAGTGGTGCTGGCAGGGGAATGGCGAAAGGGGATTTCAGCCTCATTTGTGGGACAACAGCTGTGGGCCGGGAGCTCACCCTGAACACTGGTGCTGGCTGTGGGGGGGACCCCAGCTGCCGCCCACCTCAGTGTGGGCATTTTTGGGTCTGGAGGGGCTCTCCAGCATTCCACACAGGTCGCTGGGGGCCTGGCAGCTGCAGTTTCCCGCTGGGGCAGGCAGCGGTGCAGGGAATTATTCAGGGCCACTCAATGGGGCAGCGTTTTTTCATGGGGGAGCACAAACAGCACCTCAGAGGGCAGGCATGGAGTGGGAGCAGGGCTGGAGATGTGCTGGGGCCCAGGCTGGCATGATAGCAAGAGCAGATTGTGCTGGTGTTCAGCAGGACACCCGGGACGCGCTGTGAGGAGTCGTGTGGGGCCACTTGTCCTTGCACTGGCTCAGAGTTGGCATCAATCCCCCTAAACACCAGGGAATACTTGGATGCACAGGCCCTCACTGGGTGGCTGTGAACTATCCCCAAACATTTCTGCTGGACACGAGCAAAGCTGTGGGTGATATGGCTGGGCCTGCTGCCTTCCTGACAAGTATGATGCTACTTAGCAGGGCTTTGCATAGTTTCTCGAAGGGAAAGATTTGGCAAGACAGAAAAGGGGAAATGCAAATTTTTTCCTTTAGTTTTGTTTTTTTCTTTTTTTCCTAGGGAAGCCACAGCCTTACGAAGTCACCATTCATTTTAGCAGCCAACGCAGCTGCACACAGCAGATTTGGTGACCGGACGCTGCGGTCTGGTTGTGTGTGTAGTTGATGCAAAGCTTGGAAAATAATAAACACAAGCTTCCCTGAGCAGGGCACGTCCGTTATTGCGTGCATGCTGTAATTCAGGAACTAGCAGATGTCTGAGCTTCATGCCCAGCCTGACAGAGACACTAGAAGGGAACTGGTTCAGGGTCTGTGCACAGCTGCACTGGTCAGATGACTCTGTCAGCTGAACCTGCCTCCGAATCAGGCCTGCTTTATCATAGCAGAGACTTTGACCTTTGTCTGGTCACAAAAATACCATCTTGGAAAGAATTCTGAAGGCTTTGTAAAGAAGGAGAGTGGTGGTAATAATAGTTCAGGGGCATCCTTGTAAAGGACTCTTTGCCTGCCAGCTGAGATGTGCAGTCCTCTTTCTTTGCATACTTTTCACCAGGGCTAGTGAGAAGCAATCAGATAAGATATTCTCCAGGGGTCTAGCTCATGGGATGGTTAACATTTTTGCTTGCATTTGTCTGGGGGTGATGGGGCATTGCTCTGCCTGGTGGTCTTGTTTCCACCTCCAGGCAAGTGCACCTTCAGGTCCACCTTCAGCCTTGCCTGCAGCATAAGTGGCTCAGACCTATGACCAGCCCATGGCTGTTTGGTGGTCAGGGTGACACGAGTTGGCAGCTGCCATCGATCCTATGCTACAAAACCAGTGTACATGGACAACCTCAGTCCAAGCTGAGCAAGCTGGGCTATGTTTCTCACCATCAGAGCAACCTTGCTTGGAACTTAAAACCTGGGCTCAAGCTCTGCTCTCACGTGGCAGGGTGGCCAAAGGCTGTCTGAAGGTAGCTATGGAGATCAGCATGGCTTGGACCAGACTACATCTCCAAAAGCAGCTGAAAAAGAGAACTGGAGAAGCCTGTGGATTTCCTTTCAACCTCATCTGCCATGGCCAGGCACATTGTGCTGCAGGCTGTTGTGGCCACAGCTGAGTTGTTAAAATGCTCAGTCAGAGAGCCTGAAGCTGTGTAGGCAGGGCTCTGGGGTGCTGTTCCTACTCTTCAGTGAGACCTTGGAAGAAAGCAGGCTACCACCCTGGATGCACCTGTCAGGTGTGAAAATGGGAAGAGCGTTTTCTTTTAAACGAAAAGTGCTGCTTAGCCGAGTTATGTATTCACCAAAGTTCCTTTTCTTTCAAAGTCCAGAGGGTAATTGTCTTCGCCTACTGTGTAAAGCAATAGGGACTTTCCATTTGCAGGAAGAAGGGAGCAGAGGTTGGTGGCTAAAACTCAGGAGTGGCAACTTGGAGATATGAGCTCCATTAACCCACAGGCACTGCCATGCTGAGTTGTAATTACGGATAGCTATTAATTCCTTCCATTTTTCCCCCCAAAATTCCCTAATGAAAGTTGCAAATGAATCCTGAAAGACACTGTTGTCAAAGGGATCTCAGCAGGCAACTTGCAGAAAAGGCAAACGGGCAATACTTCCTTGTAAAGATCTGTGACTTGTTCTCCAAAGCCAGGCACACAAGGATGTGGGGTGTTTGCAGCAAAGCCCAGTCTATAGCTGTGGCCCTGATGGAATTGTAGCTACTCCTGCCAAAAATGACTTGGTTCCAGACCTTTTCCTCAACCTTCACACCATGTAAATTTTCATACCTGAATAACAAGCAGCAAAAATGCGCTTCAGAGAAGCAGGCAGAATGCCATCAACTTGCATGGGTGACCATCACAAAATCAGGAGATCAGGATATGGGAGGACAAGAAGAACATGCCAATTGGTGATTGCATAATTTGTTTGCAGTGATTCATGGTCTTCCACTTTCACACATCCCCCTCAGCCTCCTGCATAAGGATGCACTGTCTGTGTCTGCAGTGCTCTGTGGAACGACCATGTCTTTTGGCTTTCCTGGACAATACTCTTCTCCTGCTCTGGTGATCCTGCAGCTTGACAATGCCTGCAGTATCATTTCATTATTACATTGGATTTTTAATGCTTCAGTGAAATTCACTTAAGTCCTGTGGCCACACATAGGAAAACATTGCTCCTTTCACCAAGAGGAGCCGAATGGAACGGGTGTTTCATGAAAGGAACAAAAGTTTGGGAACAGGGGAAAAGTCAAATGAGTGCAAACACTGATCAAAGCTGTTCTCCTGTTCAAAACGAATACTAAGAAAACTTGCTCAGTGGGTCATGATGAGCTCATTCAGTCAACTCAATTACTGGAAAAATCTTCCACTTTGAGCAGTATGCATGTGTCTGTGTTGAGTCAGAACCTGGCACAGCAGCTTCAGTACACAGTTTTGTTATAAAAAAGTCCCCTTTGTCTTTTGCAACCCTAAAAAAATCCTGGCCTGGACACTTTCTGTGTTTCATGTTTTTGATACAGTAAATGTGGGCACTGTAGAGTTACGTTTCACCTGGAAGGTGGTGTCTACGAGCCTAAGGTAGGTCCATTTTTCCTACCTGCAGCATCTCAGTGTTGTACATCTTTTTACTGGCTGTCCAACCACCTTTTATTCCATATGCAAATAGCAGTGCATGAAAAGGCTGCAAGTGCACGATGGTACACAGAAATCACGTTTGCTGAAAGCATAGTGGAATTTTTCTGCTGAACTTATTGGCATATTTTCAATGCAAAGCTGGCAGCTATTGTATAATGCCTCCAGCCTACAGTACAGGGGCCTCAGAGAAAATGATGTGTTCAGTGAGACTGAGAAAACACAGTTACAAACACCACAGAGCTCTGCTGGGATGGGCACCGCAGTTGTGGGGAGGGGTCACGGTCAAATGCGCTATTTCAAGCAAAATCTGAGATGAGGATGTGTTCTTAGCCACAGGAAGAGCGTTGTCTTAGTCAGAACAGTTAATCATGCAACACGAAGAGAAATACATACTGCAAGTCCTCATGACTTCTGTTTCCAACAGCTTTTTTCCTCCTCTGAAATGACTTGCATATATTTTGGTGCTGCTCATTTGCAACATAGTAGCATCTGCGCTCTGGCTTTGTTGATGGAAAGCTGGAGGTTCTCCGGGTGTACGAGCCATGCTTCTGTCACAGCGTTAGCCTCCATGTGTCTCTTTTCGGGAGGCAGGCAGACAGAGGGAAAGAGAAGGGAAAAAAATGTCCTGCTGACGTCAGTGAAGACCACACTGGGCTGGATAATATTACTGTGTACCTCAACCACCCACTCCCTTTAATTTACTAGAAACTAAGCAAGCTGTTTTGAAACCCATCCCTTCCAGCGTTTTTGCACTGTTCTCCCTCGACCAAAGGCTATTAATTGTCAGGAGGTTGAAAGCTACCTGATTCCTTGTTCAAAGCACTGAGACAGAGGGGATTTCCATGAGTAATAATTTCAGTCTGTGCCTGTGCAGTGCACCGTAGGCTAGAGTAAATTGATCCAGCTGCTTGCAAGACTAGATGGAAAAGTGCCCGGGGGGGCTGGGAGCACATCACCAGATGGAGCTGGATGCTGTTGTCATCACATGGGTCTCCCCAGCTGCTGGGCATGCTCGGGCTTGACTTCCACCATGAGCAGGGAGGCTCAGCCTTCCTGTCTGCGCTGACTTGCAATGTGAGGCAAATTCGCCAGCACACGTTGCAACATCTTCTCTTGTAATAAAAAGGATAATTTTAGATTAGCCAGAACTGCCTTTTTTTTTTTCCCCTCTCTCTTTCCCTCCCTGCTCATTGTCCTCACCACACTGACCCCAGTATTTTGTGTGTGTATTTTGCTCAGCAGCAATCTTCTCTGTGACAGAGACCATAAAAGCTTCCAAGAGGCCAACTACTTCTACAAATAATAAAAACTGGCAGGATTAACCTGTAACCTGAGGCAACAAAAATACAGATTCCACTAGCCAGATGGCAGAGTTCAAAGATCCACTCACTTCCTGGCAGAGGTTGCACAAGTTATTTTTTATCCTTGTTAAAAAGAAATAAAAAGTGAAAACATAGCAATAAAATGTGTGCTGCTTGCTTCTCTGGTTTTAATCACATTTGTTTTATACCTTTATGTTTTGTTATTAGACATGTTAGGAAATACATTCTCGCTCCCTTCTGCAGCTGTTTAAATCCTGCTTGGGGTTTTTTTTGTTATTTTCCCAGGGTGTTTGTATGCTCAAGTCAATTTAGTCTATTGGAAGAAGAAAACTACATAGGAGGAACTAATTAACATAGCAGGAATGCAATTCACTTATTTTTTTAAATGAGCAATTTAATTAGCGTTGCAGGGAAAAGGGAAGATGGCACCCTGGATTTGATGGCCGCATCCTTGCTGGAAAGCCAGGGCTTGGGAGTGTGACAGCGGCTCCCCAGTGCAATCTGGGCGAGAGCCAGGTGTACTGAGAGGGTCTGGGGGCTGCCTAAGCTCTGGTAAGTACACGGAGGGACAGACCTCTGTTGCGAACAAGGTGCAAAGCCATTAACGAGGTTGTCAGAGCAAGGGCTGCACCCCTGTGGTGGGACAGGGACTGCGGAGAAATGTGTCCCCCAAGTGCCAGCACTACATGCTGAGGATAGGAAATGGGGAGCAGAGGCTTTCCTCCTCAGTGCAGAGCAACTTGCTTGGCAGAAGAAAGTCATTTCACAGAAGGGGACGTAGGAACTGTAAAGTGGGTGTGGTTTATCCAGGGAGCCAGTGCAGTGATGTCGCACCCATGCCCCATGCCCCATGCCCCACACTCCTGTGTCAGGGCTGGCCAGCCAGCACTTCTCACAAACAACAAACCCACTCTGTCTACCTTCCCATGAGTCCCTGCTGACAAAACCAACACATGCAGAGAGTGTTGCAGCAAGGGGACCTTAGCACCCCTGCCAAATTGGTGGTAGTAAATTTACTGGAGAGAGAGGATCAGGACAGGTTAATCTGAGAGCAGCTCTTGGTTCTTCTTTCCCCCAGGACGGGTCATACAACTTTCTTCACCAGACAAATGTTAACTGTGAGAAGAAAGGATGTGAAGTGTGAGGTCGAGATAAGCGCCTTTGTGCCTGGCTGTGGTGTGGCTGTGATGAAGTGTACACAGAGGTAAATGGCTCGGCCAGCAGATTGCAGAAGTGGGAGTGGAAGAATAAAGTTCATGTGTTGTTTTTGTGATGGTTTGTCCTCCCTCGCTGGCTGGGCCATTAATGAACACAGGGTTTGAGGTACTGGCAGGATTTTGGAGCAGGCTACAGGTACCCTTCAGGAGAGCAGCACTGAGAGTTCCAGGCAGGGAGTTTATGATTAATTTTGCAGGCATTTATTGTGCAATGGGAGGTGGCCACCAGCCAGCTCAGAAGTTAAGCCAAAAGATGACTGTCAAATGAAACTGTTACGTTTGGCAGATCTTTCCAAAGCTGCTGTGCAAAACAGGCGTAGTGAAGCTGATTTCTGGATTTTCCAGACCCTCTGGACGGCATATTCTTGCATGGCAGTCCTCTTCATCTTCCCGTTTTTGACAGAAGAATTGGATTTGACACGCAGGCTGCGTGGATTTTAGATTAGGCTTTCTTGTACAGGCAGCCCTCTCCATGCCTTAACATTTACCTGCAAACGTCTCCTTCTGGTAATTCCTCCTTTAATGAACTTACAAGGAACCAGCTCTACTTAGCTTTCTGAAAACAAAACCATGTTTTCTTTGAAAAGCCTTTTCAGCCCAGATGAAGGGGGGGAGGAGATGAAAAAGCTGGTGGTGCGAAACGAGCTCTGCCCGTGCAAGCAGATTGCGATAGAAATTTCCCCCTTGTGTGGCTTACCCTGAGCTAAGGTCAGTCAGTTAACTCTGTTTGGACACCGTCTGGCATGAATACTTCAACGATAAAGCTTAATGTGTAACCCAGGGCTTTTTTTTCTTCTGTGTCAGCAGTTGGCAGGAAGATACTGTAAATAAGGCTCCCTATGAGTAAATAGATATGTGTGGAGAGGGGAGGGGAGCACCGCAGTAAGCAGTTTTGAAATTCATGCCAGCGTTTCTCCAAGTGATAAGGTTATTTGAGTAACCTGCAAACCATACGGATGCACAGGTTTCAAAAACAGGAAAGCGTCTTGTTTAAAAAACTTCTGAGGTGACCCGAAGGCTTAGAAAAGAAACTGGCTGTGTGGTTAAGTGCCTGTACTTCCTTGTTGGTATCGGGATTGAGGTGGTGCAAGGCCTCTCGGGATGGCGGCGGGGCGGGCGGTGAAGGGGCAGCTGTGGCGGCCACGCTCACCGAGGGGCTTTTTGGCGGGATGAGAAATCTCAAAGTTTCCCTATTCATTTCCTCTTCAGGCGAGTTGGGAGGGTTTTTTTCTCACTCTCCTTTTCAGCAATGTAATAAGAAATAAGTAAATAATTCAAGTGAACTCACATCCTCAGAGGACGCGCTGTGTCTGAGTTCACCGTGTCCCCTCTCCTGGTGGATGTGGCCCTGCTGTGGGCTGTGCCAGGCTGCCTGGTGCTGCGCCAGACTCCTGGCTCCTGACACTGCCAGCCCAGCACCTGAACAGGGGGGCTTTTGGAAGGGCAGGGCACAACACCTTTCTGAGGGGTTTAAACGTGGATGTGCAGAATTTGCTGATGCTTTTGGAAAGTCTGATGGCTAAGGTTATCCATAAATAAACCAAAGCCACGTACTTTCTGTTTGACCTTTGCTTTTGGATTAAGAAAATCAGCCCACAAGATCAGAGGTTTAGTTTCTGCAGGAGAGAGGAATGCATTTGCCTGGGCACACGTGGCTGTTGGTGCGCACGTGCCTCGCTGAGTACTGTGTGACCCTTGCTTGCCCTGGCACCTTGCTCCTCGGGGATTTACAGAGCTGGTACCTAGAAAACACAGGTCTTCCTCACCTGAAATGACATAGCTGACACAGTTCCAGCGTACTCTGTTATTATTTATTGAACAGGACTCAAAGCACAAAGTTGGGACACAGGCTTTTTCTTTTCCGGCATGTGTGGTTTCCAGTGGAGGTCATGCTCCTTTCTGTTGGATTTGGGTACATCCATTCTTCGAGCCTTCAGGGTCAGACAGAGACCTGACTGGGTCTCTTCCCAAAGGGATGGCTCTTCTGCTGGAAGCAGAGGGGATACTTCAGTCCCAACCTGGCTTCTCCTCCCTACCTGCCTTATCTTCCAGGATGTCCACCTCAGCTGTTTCTCTCAGCAGTGGCAGCTGCAGTGCCAGCCACAGCAGTTACAGCAGAGATGGCTTTGGCCCTTCAGGTCCTGTATTTTGATTGCTCCTCAACTGAAATGTCAATGGCTTCTCAGTCACTTAGAGCAAAGAAAATGTTTGAAAAACTCAAGGAAATTAATTTAACTAGAGTTGGAGAAAACATCTTTGGCTAGAAATTCAGACTCCAGCCAACACAGTGGACTTCTGCCAATTCAACTTTTGCCTTAGTCCTAGAAGCAAGCAATGCAAAGGGAGAAAAAATAAAAAAGAAAGAAAAAAATCCCCTCCATTGCCTCTTAGATTTAATTGTGTTTTTTCGTAAGCCTCATAAATCCTGCCCAAATCACGTCATCAAGCCACAGGGAAACTGAAACCTTGCCCAAGGCAGGAGCCAGCAGGGCTGTTCAAGCCAGAGGGGTTACATTCAGGGACAAGTTCAATGCACTGCAGTCTTGTTTTGAATGGGAGTATGCCTGTCTGTGTGTGTGTGAGAAAGGCACCTGGGTGCAGGAGATGGTCCTGCCTTTTTCCTCTTTGGATGTTAGAAAAGATACAAAAGGAAGAGTGGCATGAGTGGAGGCAAAGCAGACATCCTTGAGGCCACCTCCTAGCCTTTCAAGTGTTTTTCCTCTTGTGCTGCAGTGAGGAGGAGCAGGAAGGGAGGGACAGGGACTCACACCAAACTGGCCCGTCGAAGCACTTTATTTTTTCCTTTGGGCATCAGACAGACAGAGGGAGGTGGATTAAAAACCCCAGATGTCTAAGCTGAACTACTGAGGGTTTTCTTACCCTTCTCTCTTGTGGCCCTCTTATAATTTTTTTTGCATGCAACTCCCAGCCAGGAAGAGAAAAGCGAGTTTGAAAGCTGAGCCTCCATAGTGCCTTTGGTGCCTTCCCTCAGTCCTGTGTGTGGGATGGGTGACGCCCAGCTGAGAGATCAGCAGCATCTCCCCAGGGGAAAAGCAGGACCTCCCCAGCCCGACAGCCAAAACATCGCTCTTGGTATTTCATGTGGGGGAATGTGCACAATAGGTCCTTCGAGGTTTCAGCGAGTGCATTGTTTGGATTTTCACTGGAGCAAGGCTTGGCCCAAAGCAGTGCCTAGCACTGCACAGGGGCACAGTTGCTTGCCTGTGACTCAGGGGTGCCACGATATGCCACTCTGTGCACCTCCTTTGCCTCAGTGGCAGGCAGACTCCATCTCTCTGGAAAGGATACAGCCAGCAGCAGCAGGCTCTGATGGAGGCTGAGCTATCGCTAGCAGTGTTTAGTCACCCCTCTACAGAACTGCAGCAGAAGCTGAAAATGTTTGCTTATTTTTATTTGGCTTTTTTCCCCACCTCCTGCAGGAAAATACATTTAAAAGCACAAGGGGATAAGGCTCCCTCCTGCCAAGCACCAAGCCAAGCCCCCTTCGCTCCACAAAGTCTCAGCAACCTGACCTTTGTCTTCGGTCGGGCTTTTTTCAGACTCATCATTATTTTGGCTGCATTTGTGCTGTGGAGGAATGCAGGTGTTTCCTCTGTTCCCACCAGCATGCCCATGCTCTGGTTTCTGAAGGGTTGGGGAGGTTGCTCGTGCGTGTCCTGTCACGTTCCAGAAGGCATTTGAGGAAAATGTGGATGCAGTTCAGGCATATGACCAGGGAAACAACACATTTGCATGCACTTGCATGTAAGTGTAATTTAGGCAGGCAACATGCCGAGCTTGCTTGAAAAACTGGCCCATGTTTTTCCATTTGTGCGTTGTTTTTTTTTTTTTAAGTTAAGGAAAGGCAAACAACTTGTTCCTCCGTTTGATCTGTAATAACCCGAGCTGGTTCCCTTGGAAAGCTTATTTATTCTCCTTGGCTGCTGAAGTGGATGCCGAATTTTGAGCATCCTGAGCAGAGACGGTGTGCTTATGGGGTTCTTTGTTGCCGAAGCTTTTGTTGGACGATTATGAGACTCATTTATATAGCTGTTTATGTATTAAAATTGTTGGGTTGCCTGGAGCTACGGATAAGCACTCCTTGTTTGACATATCTCTAAACAAATATAGAGGCACATTATTAATGGATACAGCTTTAAAAGCAAACACCCAGAGATGCACTTACAATAAGGGGAGGAAAAACCAAGGTTACATCATGTTGCTAGAAGCTAATTGCTTTGTTTTCTAAAATGTTTCTCTGTAGGACACAGATGATTTTTTGACTCATTCAGTGTTTGAGCATCCAAAAAGTCTCACAGTTGTTCCAAAATTCTTTCAGCAGCATCCCACATGGCATTGATAGATGGTTACAGTGATTTACTGTCCAGTATATCCTTTTTCCCCGATGGACTCATGCTTTTTTATTTCTGGGGAGCTGTGTCCCTGCTGAGGGAGGACTCAGCATTTTGGGGCTTTTCAAACTACATAATTTTGCAGTCTGAAGAAGAGCAGATGGCCTGGGGCTTTTACATGTGTGCGAGTGCAAGTGTACTGATGGGTGAACACCCTGGGTCACCAGGAGAAAGTGGCAGTCTACTGCTCCTGCTGTCATGCTGCTGATCCCGTAGGTGCTGAGCTACAGCTGGCACAAGAAAACATCTCCTAAGTGCAGAGCTGGTTCCCTGACTGGTAGTTATGAACTCACTCGTGCACTCTCTGCCACCCCTTCTGCACCCCTTCTCTGGAGAGCAATGTTCCCATCACTGTGCTTTCTCCTCCTCCTCCCCAGCTCTCTCAGGCTTAGAGCCAGAAGCTCCCACCTGGCTCTTTCTGATTGCCCTGCTGTTTGCTCCTCAGCCCTACCAGGAACTGGTTGTTGTTTGTTTTGGATCTGAAGGGCACAGATTCAAGCAGGGCTGTGACTGAGGACAGGTTGTCCTGCCTCTGAACAGGGAGCTGAACCTGGGGTTCAGAACTGCAGGTCAGGTTGAGAGCTGACAGCTGGCATCCCTCTGTTCTCACTGCAGAAAGATTGATGCTTTTGCTGCCATTTGCACCCTGGGCCATCCACCTGCAGTTTTGGATAGAGGATTCACTGCCAGCCACCTATTTCAGGGGCCAGCCAGCTCTCTGCTCAGACCTCTGTGCTCAGCAAAACCCATGTGATGACATTTGGTACACTGGACTGAGAAATGCCTGCCGATCTTCCTTGGGGAGCTGCAATGCTCCCAGGGCTGCAGGTGTATCCTGCTTTGGCAAGTTGGATCGTTAAATCCCTGCACACACCTCAATGGTGCTGTTCTGCCAGCAAAAGCCTGCAGCACAAACCTGGCTGTAGGCTGTAGCTTTTGTGGGCACAGGCCAGCTTTCCATGACATTCCCGCTGTGCCCTGGGGGCACACTGGGACCCTGAACCCTCCCGTGGAACACAGAGCCAGAGCACAGCTGGGTGCAACAGTGCTAATGCTGGCCCAAGGGGGCTGTATAACTTGATGAGCCCCTCCTGCTCTTCACTAGCTTTGGTGTCAGTTGTTTCTGCTCACTCAGTTAAAAAGTAAATACACTGTCCTTGGAAAACCACTGAAGGAGCAGCTTGGCCGTGTGAAGCAGCAAGACTTCTCAGTGTGGGCATGCAGGAGGCACGCTAGCTATTTAAGCCCTCAGAGGGGATGGTGAGGCTCCTGGCAGCTACTCTGGCTCCTTCCTGGGACACACAGTCCCCCAGGCTGTGGGCTGGTGGCTCTCTGGAGGGTGAAAGCAGGGCAGACCTTGTTATTGCCTGCTTAACTGGCCCCTTCAAGTGGCTCACCTCTTTCCTATGTGGTTGTTTGTACTGCAATCTCATCTGTAGGTGGGTGAATTGTTCTCTTCCCCACCTGGCACTACTCCTGTGGGCTAGGAGGGAGTTGGCTGGTGTGCTCCTGTTTGTTTGCTCTAGGGAAGCGGTGTGCATTCACCTTCCATGGGGAGGGTGCAGGCTCAGAAGCCAGCGTGCCTCTTTCGGAGCTAGGTGCTTGCAAGGGCTTCTCAGACTGCTGCTGCCTTCTGGAAGCGTGTCCCTTGGCATCGCTGCTACAAGCAGGGGTGGTGTCCCAGCCCAACCCTTTGCTCCATGAATAGCCTCCCTGAGAGGCTCAGCCTTGGGGTTGGGTGGCTGCAGGAGAGCCACGGACCCAGCCAGGCACAAGCACCCCTCTGCAAGCAGCCCTGGCTATGGTGTCTCTGCTGTGCTGCATGAAAGTCACAGTCCCCTTCCCACCACCCTCGAAGCAGTGATGAGGTGTCCAAGCAGTGGCTTCTCCCTGTGGGATCAAGGGTCCCATGGGCTGGGGACCATGCACATGGAGTGCAAGACTCGGCAGAAGGGAAAATAGGGAAGAGTGAAAAAACACAGAAGGTTTGTCAAAAAGTGCAGTCCAGTTACAGTGCCACCACTGTCTCAAACTTCTACGCCCTTGCACTTGCCTGTGATGTTGGAATATGGCGAGATGGCAAAGGGGGACTGGCCTGGGCACTCATGGGCTGGATGGGAGATGTTTGTGTACCCAGTTGGCTGCTGTTCAGTTGCTGCTCAGATTCCGAGAAGCTGTGAGCCTGGCAGGAGGGCATAACACCTCTGGCAGCACTCTGCCGTCAGAACAAGAGCACCCATGGCACTTCTAACCTCTAACCAGTGTCCTGGCCGGGCTCCAAGGACTTTTGCAATCCCCCACCTCTCCCACCAGCTAAAATTCGGTTCTCCTGCCCTCTTCTGTGAACAACCCTCTGTCAACCCGTGGGACAGCTCTCCCGAGGAATGTGAACAGAGCTAGCTTTCATACGTGTGCTGTTAAACATTAGCTGCATCCCTCTCGGCAGGCAGCCACTTTCCACCTTCTGTGCTGTGCTCTTTGCCACGCATGCCAGCATGCCTGCACTACAAAGCACTCGCTCCTCATCTTCCTCAAATGGACAAGCAAAATTGCATGGTATCGAGGTGAATGCACTGACCTTCTGGTTAACGTACAGGCTTTCACTACACAGCAGAGCTTTGGGATGTGATGAAGGAGACAGAAGTGTTGAAAAATATGGAGAGAGAATAAAAGGGCAGGCAGGGGTGATCAAATTCCAGCCAAAAAAATCTCCAAAGCAGCAAACCAGAGATGGATAAAGAATTGCTAGTGAGTCAGGGGGAAGGAATGGCAGCATTGTCTCATGTTCAAGCAGAGAATCTGTAATGGAAGAAGATGAAGTGCCAGGGAACTAATATCCCTCTGCAGCAACTGTTTGATCCCTCTCTTCCCCTCCAAAAAAGCAAGTTGCTGCTGGCTAGCTAACAAGTTAAAAAATCCAGTCCAAAACCTAATCTAGTCTCTTGTGCCAATAAGCGCATCTGTCAGTGTGTCACTGTTGATCCTCCTTCAGTACATGCCACATGCTCATGTCTTTACACAGGATGGGCTGGAAGGACCATTAACTAGATTAGAAATTCTAAAGCACAATTAAAAACCATGCTGCTGCTTTGCTTTAATCTTCTCTCCTCTAGCTTCCAGGCTTGTTTTTTCCCTGGGCTGACACAGTCCTAAGTTGTTTGGTTGGTTGTTTTTCATGATACTTTTTCCAGGCTGGTTTCTAAAGTGTGTAACATTATGCATTACCTTGGCAGCAACACGAGGATCTCAAAAAAAGAGTAACCCGACCAACTGGCGAAACAATAGCTGCATTTACTGCCTGAGGAGGGGAAGATTTGGGCATTGAAGCTGTGCAACCAAGGAGCAAAATGTGCAGTTTGCTCTCCAGAATTGACCAAGAAATAGTACAAGGGAAGGAAACCTCTGGTATATTTGTTCAAAATGCAGCTGTACGTCTGCAGACCTGTGGCAGCTGGAGGTACATGGGAAGGAGGGAGAATGGAAGGTTACTGGCTCTCAATGGTGCTCAGTGAGGCAGGACTCATGCCACTGAAGCCTAGAGGAGGGACCCTGTGCCAGCTGCATGTCCCCCATTCCCCCACAGACCATTTCTCCAGGGAAAGCTATGATGCTGCAGGTAACACCATGGTGCACGCTCCTGCAAGAGGGGTCCTGCTTTTGTTCCCCCTGCTCTTACTCCTCCCGCTCTTCCTGCGCAGCCTGGCAGGGACGTGGACTTTCCTTATCCTTCCTGGAGCAAGGGATGCTCGGGCAGTTCCTGCCCCGCAGCTGCGAGGAGGCAGAGAGCGGCTCTCGACGCCTGGCTGGTGCCTGTGCCCCAAGGGCAAGGAGAGCCCGGGAGAAGCAGCACCATTTGGAGCATTCCTGACCTCCTAGGCAACATCTGATAACACAGGGTGGATTGCAGCCTCTTTTCTGAGACAGGGAATTGCTCTTTAATTGCTACTGCGTTGTACAAATGCACTGGGGATTTTACAGAGGACGTAACATATTCTAAAATTACTTCTTTTTTTATTCCTTGGCTAGGTGTTTTCCTCACGCAGAACCACATTTATTACTATTATTAATGGCCTCATTGGTCCTTCTTCTGGTTCCGAGTCTTTATAGTTACTGTCATTATACAATTTTAAAGGTACAGATCGAATCCTGGCCTACCTGCATTAAAAACGGTAGAGTTCAGGAATTTGATTTTTCACAGTTTTGAGCATCATGATATTTTTGCTATTCTGTCCTGTGCTTATTGTAATGAAAAGCTCTCATCACCACTGCCTATAGAATATACCAGGAAAACACTTCCCCAGTACAGAAAATTAGAGACATTATAATTGTCCCACTGGGATTTTAGAAATGAATGCTATAGTGTCCTAGTATTTCTATATGACCCTATTTGCTTATCCTTTCAAAATGCTGCAAGATTTTTCCATATGGTAATGTTAAGGATGCATTATGAAGGCCTTTCATCTTCCTCTGAAGCACAGGATGAAATAATGGGTCATGGCTAGAACGAAGCAATAAGGCTTTGTGATCTGGTAGTCTGCTGCATCTGATATGGCAAACCCCGTGCTGCCAGGAAAGCCATCGTCCTTTTGGGAATTTAATGGCTTGGCGGGGATGCTTTAAAATTGTAGCTACACCTATTTGATACTTTTTTGGATGAAAGAACAAGATCTTTCACTCTCCTTACTGTGGAGTGCCAGCCAGGTTTAAAATTAATATCAACTGATGTTGAAGAGGGAAGGAAATGAAAGAAGTGTTTCTTCCCTAGAAACAGCCCTGCTTTCCTGCCTTTTCCATACGTGCACAGACGTCTGTCAGTTTTGGCACCAGAAAACATTAAAAATAAGAACTTTTTTAAATACCGGGAATTCTTTCGCGTCTTTAAATGTCGCCCAACAGGAATGCAGAGGCTGTAAAACGGACACAAGAGAATGGAGCCAGTCAGTGTTTCTGCAGAGAGCTTATTCCTGCCTAACAAAACATTTGAAATATCCCGTGTGTTTTTGGAGAAGGCTAGAACAAGGTGAAAGGCACTGCCTCTTGTACCCTGGAGCCTGGAAATTGAAAAGAAGCCCAGAGCTGAGGAACAGAGGTTGAGTTTCCTGCTGTCCCAAATTCACTCCAGCTCCCTAGCAGATTCCAGGAGTCTGGGATAGCTGATGTGAGATGCCTGTGGTCTTTTTTTGCTAGAAATACTGAGTACCTATCCTAGACACTGATTTGGAGCACAATAAACTGTGGTAAATCATGCTCTTGGCACTCAGAATACAGATGTTTGAAATGAACAGAGGCTCTCTCAAGAGATATTTTTCCCAGCCATAAAAAGGGAGAATAGCTACATTGCAAGAGAGGGGGTTAAATCACGGAGTTTTTTGTAAACTGCTGTGAAGCTTTGGAGAGGAAGCCATTATAGGAGTACAAATTGCTCTTTATTTTTTATTTTATCTATTGCCTCATTTTCAAATAATGAAATTCTGAACTAACCTCCTTGCTAGCTGCTGAAAAATAAGAGAGTGTGGGAGGATTCTTAATGATACTAATAAACCCAGCTGAACACTTTGCCAGCAATTTTTTTTATTGCAAAAATACCATTTTATTAATACAAATGGTCTTTGTAGGATTGCATTTGTTGTGACACAGTTTTGTTTAGAAAAATATACAGGCCAAATTATTTTGTTCAAAACATTCCCTATATCTCTGGTTAAAATGGAGCACTTAATTTCGGAATTTCATTTTATAATGGCTTTTCTTTTTTTTATTTGGACAGTGTGATTTATATGCCGTAATAAAAATATAAAGAACTGAAGTGACGTGATTTTAATGAAAATGCAATGAATTAGCATGGGATAGTTTTATGTGAGTGGAAACTTCAATTAGTGGGAATAATGCCAATATACTGGTGGTCCACTCTGCAGCCTTTCTGCCTTGCTGTGCTTAGGGAAGAGATGGAAAGCTTGCTGGAGAGTCCAGAACAGCCCTTTTTGCTTCTTCCGTTCAATCCTTCTTGTTATTAACACCTTCCTTAGCTAAAAGATAGCATGATTTCAACTGCAGGTTATTTTCTGGCTGCTGTACATAGATTTTTCCCTTCTCTTGCTTGTGTGGAGATCGTGGCCGTGTGTGACAGGGGTTCACTCAGTGAAAAGGGAAGCAGTGAAAGGGGCTGTGAAAATCCATCCCTTTCGCTGCTCCCAGCCACGGGGCTGCCATGCTGAGTTTAAGGGTTCTCTGTATTTGTATCTCCGCATGCTCTTGGGTTTGGTGGGTGCTGTGGGTGCCCACAGGTCATTTTCTTCCTACCATCCCCTTTGGCAGTATAGTCCTGGTGCGATAAATGAATTGCTGCCCTTCTTAGGGGTTTTTGCCTGCTGATATGATGGTGCCATTTCGGTTGGGTGCCTCTGCCCCATTGACTAAAGATGATAAATCGTGATGTACAGTAAGTCCCATGGAGGGCAAGGAACAGTCCTGCCTTATTTTGGGGAAGAGGGACGTGGAAACATCTGCTCTTGGAAGCCACCAAGAATGGAGCAGGAAAAGGAATGAGCAAAGTGGGACCTAAATTCAGCTAATGGACACGCGTTGGAGGTGGTGTGGTGCTCTGAGTGGTCAGAGACCAGGCAGATCCCGAAACCACCGCTGCTCTGTGCTTTTCCAGGAAAACGGAATACATGAGGCTCTGCAATATGTGCACTCTGTTAGGCATTGTCTGGAGTGGCTTTTCAGGGAGCAAGGGAGCTCTCTGTGCGTTAGCTGGAACAACTCCTCCACTGAATGTACGCTCTGCTTCCTTGCTTCTCTGGACCACTCCCTCCCGTCTGGCTCTTAGCACTTCCAGCCTTCAAAATGTTCAAATAACTCAGTTTATCCTCACAAGACCTCTGTGGGAGGAATGGAGGGATGGGTAAATCCTTAGTTTGCAATTGGGAAACTGAAAAATAATCCCTCATCCCTAATTTGCAGTGAGGCTTCAGTGTGCTGGGCAGTGCTCAGACCACGCTGCAAGCACATGCCTGCACACACAGGAGCAAATAGACACTTCTGGGTGTCTCTGTACTGACACAGCCGTGTTTTTATGGCTTGGTCAAGCTGTGTGGGTACTGCAGGTTCAAACATAACTTGCTTTTGATTTCCCTCACACAAAGCACACCTGGTATGAGAGAGTCTGGTTCCCTCTACTTGTAAGAGATGTATTTCCCTGCTGGGCTTGGTCAGTGAGGAGGAGAGGGAACGAACGACATGTGGCGACACCCATGGCAGTGTGTACTTGGGCACAGCAAAGCGTAACCCACCGGTGGGGCTGGCCAGAGGTGCCGACACACGTGGGAACCGCTGTCGGATACCGCAGCGTGCGAGGAGCCAACGGCGCCGCTGCCTCGGGGTGCTCCTGAGCACAGCTGCTGCCTCTGGGGGCTGGTTTACTCTTCCTGGAATCAAACTAGAACCCCCAAAGGATCTTGCATGAAATTTGTAAACCAAAGTCAAGCCTCTTTGTCTTGTGATGCTTGCTTTAATTTTACTGTGGGCTGTCGGGAGAATAATTTGTGATTAAAACTGAAAGGTGCCTTGGAACAGTTGCCAGGCTGGGAGATGTTGGTGGGGGCTCCGAGGGGTTCAGTGGACTCCAGATCTTTGATGCATTGTTTTCCCCACACTTAGATCCATGTGCAGGATCTATTCCCAGATCTAATCAGGATTTGGAATTGCAAAGGGGTGAATGCTAGAGCTGTGATTGGAGTCTGGGAGGACAAGGCAGCCCTTGTGTGATTTACCTTTATGCTCCTGTGAGCTGCTTTAAACCCTTTATAAGAAAGGGGTGAGTCTGATTTAACGAATTTACCAAAGCTCGCAGGTTTGTGGTGAAGAGTCAGTACAACAGGTCTTTGTGAGCCACAGATTTATGACATGTAAATAAGCTGGTGTGCTAATTGTGGCTTGTGTTACAGGTAGCAGGCAGTTTAAAAAAGTCTTGCAGGGTGATTTATGTGGGTTATTTCACACACACTTGTGTGAAATACGTTTATAGATCCTCTGCCTCCCCTCCCTGCGGCTGCAAGGGTAGGAGCAAGGAGCAGCATTCCATGTAGGCTGGCCCACGCTTCCTCCCTGGGGTGCCGAGTTCCAGCAACCAGGAATCATTAAACCAGAGGAGAAAAAAAATGGCTTTTTGGCTGAGCCTGAGCCCTCCCATCAGTGTTGCCCTGCAATCGCTGTACTGAATGGAAACGGTTTCCTCTCTCCCAGCCCTAAGCTTACAGACTGGGTTTCCTGCCTTCCTGTTAGTGCCTCCACCTACCCAGACAGCTCTGACACTTTAGACTTACTGATCAGCTATTTTCTACCACAGCTCTTTTAGCAAAGGTTTTATGCGGCAGTGTAACAGCTGACTAAGCAGCGAGCCCGCGAGCGAGAGAAATGAATGTAGGGCTTTTTTTATCCGGCAACCTGACAAGGCTCCATCTCAAACTGTGAGGCATTTCGCCATGCGAGCAGCCTGTTTAGGTGGATGGGCTGATGTTCAGTTATGCTCTTGGAGCTGGGAGGCAAGCCCTGACGGGGCCCCCCATGAGGTAAAAAGGCAGGGGTACATCAGGTGCATCAAACACAGTACCTAGAAGAGAGTGGCACAGGCAATTTGCATAGTTAAACCACGATGTGAAGATACGCTGAATGTGCGACTCGGCTTTGAAAACAGTTACCATATGCAAAAGCAGTTAATAGATAGGAGAATTCTAGAGGGAGACTCTGGACCAGAAATACAAAAGTTCAAAGTGATTTTCATAACAGACAGCCTGTCATTTCAGAAGGCTGCAGAATGGAGCATTTTGGGGCACCACAGCTGAGCTGGAACCAGCCAGCCAGCTCCAAACTGAATTTTGTGTATATATATGTATATTTATATATATACACACACACACATAATATATATATTCCCTCATCTGTGCTGAATTCTTTCCATAGTCAGCCTAGTGTAACCATTCAGAGCACATTTCCATGGTGCTTTCAGTTTTCATGCTTGCTTTTGCGCATTACTTCAAATATATCTCAAGAAACGAATTAACTCTGTCTTCAGTTAGTGATGGATGTACCTTAAAACATTCAAAGCTCTCAAAAAGTTCTGATATCTTTGGTCTGATCCTTAGCCAAACTATGTCTAGCCTTGTTGGAGTCCCTGTTTTATTCAGACACCACTGGCAAAAACATCTATAGACTTCCATTTAAACACTGTTGATCTACTGTCATCTATCATAAACAGGTCTTTAATTTTACCACACTGGGCAGCTGGTGAAAAAAAAAAACAAAAAAATGGAGCATAATCTTTTGCAAATTTTAGGAATTGAGAAAATTTATGTTACTGCTATGGCACCTGGTTTCCACTGTGAGGTGGCCTTATTAAGTGCCCTGTTGCCCACTGGGTGGTGTTTGAGGGCAGAGGGGTAAGGACACCAGCAGGACATTAACACTTGCCCATTGATGAGGCACACTCCTGGACAGGGCTGCTAATTCTGGGAAGGCATGTTCCCTCCTTCTGCTTGGAAAAAAGTCAAAAACAATAGAGGAATAGACAATTATTAAAAAGGCAAACCAGCAAAAGTGCGAAATGAATTCATAAGGACTTGAGAAGGAAAAAGGGGAACATAGATGCTCAGGGAAGTATTGGTAATGAGAGGAGATGATGTAGAGGGACTTTATGGGGGGATAAAATCTGGTTCAGTGGCAAGATGGAGCAAGATTAGAAAGAAAGTCCAGGCCTGACCTGTGTGCCTGGAGATGACAGGACCTGGAGGGAAACGTGACTTCATCTGAGGATGCTTTTTCCTTGTGCTTTGTCTTTTAAGAACAGCAGTGGCACGTTTCAATTTGTACCTGCTCCTGTCTCCATGTTAACCAGTACCTCCTTGAACACCTAACTTGCACAGCAAAAAGGATGGAATATCCATTGATATTGGGAAGACATGGCATTCCTATCATTCAGAAGGAACCTCAGGGCTGCCTATGAAAAGTGTTGGGAAGGAAACTCTGAAAAACTGAAACTTTTATTCTTTATATTCAGTATAATACACGTGGTTGGAGGAAGGTTTGCCCTCAGACCGTGGGGAGCTGAGAAGGATGCTCAGTACCGGAGTTCCTACTGAATGGGTCAATGAGCCCACTGATGTGCTGGTGCCTTTCATGGCACGCCTAGAAACTGCTTCTGAATGCAATGCAGTACTGACACCTCAGTGAATCGATTTCTCTGAATGCCATGCCAAGCAGATGAGAAGCCTTTGTCAGCCAGTTTGGGTCAAGTCCGTCATCCGATCCCTGACCTATAGCTTGTGCGAGTGGAGTACAAAGGATGAAGTCATCAGAAAAGTGCAAAGGTCTTGTGTCCCTGGAGGGGAGAGTTAGATGTGCAAGAGGAACAACATATTCAAAATAAATCAATAAATCAAAGGTGCCAGCCCTAGGCAGATGTGTTTCTGTGCTGATTCTGGTGCCCGTGAAGAAGCACAGCAAAGCGAAGGTTGCCTTGGTGTCTGAGAGGGGCTTTCACACCATAGTTTTGAAACGTACTGTCACCTCTGGAGCATCAGAGGATATTTAACATGCAGTGCTGTGTGCCTTTGTTCCCCTGACCCACAGGACTAAAGCCTGCAGAGTGAGAAGGATTTTTTCAGAGTGGTGTGGCAGGCTAGCAGAAAAAAAAGAATGGGTTTGTGGTGTTACAGCTATTCCTTGTATGTAAATGTCTCTTTTTACTCTGTTCAGATTCCATTTTCCCCAGGCTTTCCTCTGATTTCTTTATCTCAGCAGAAGTGGGTCAAACTCATCTGTGTGTTCAAGAGGGAGGTCTCAACTACTGCATCTAGATAAGATACCTTCAGTCAAATGTCACAGCCTGTCCACTCCAGTAAGGGGCATGACTGCTTCTACAAGCATGATAAGGTCCCAGATCATAATGCCAGCATCGCTGGGCAGCTTGGTGGCTTTTCAGCTTTTCATTCTCTGTATCTCCATGTCGATCCCAGGATTTGTGAGACGTTGGAGAGGCTGGATGTTCTTGCCTCTGTGGTTTGGACAAGAGAAGGAATAGGACTTGTCAGGCTCCAAAACTCAGGATATTAGTTACATATTGGTAGGCTCTCCAGCAGGGCATGCTGACCACTGCATGTACCAAAACAACCTGGGTTGCTTTTCCTGGCATGACACTTCAGCTCCATGCCTTAATATGTTTCATGGAAAGTGAGACAAGGGCAGCATTTTCAAAGGTGAGGAGGCAGAGGTATGCAGGGACCGTTAGCGGGAGAGTTCGCTTGAAGAGCTGGAAAATTAAATAAGGAGAGTGTAAGAAGGGTGATTTAGGAGTGCAGGGGCAGCAAGATGCCAAGGCTATGGACAGATAAATGGAGTATCAATTTAGAGTAAATTGCAGTGTAACTGCTCTGTGCACACAAGTATTACAGGATTTTAGAACCCAGGCAAGTTTAACCCTTATATTCCAGGTCTGGATATGTCACTATGGTGGCTGGACTGGCTAGTTCTCACAGATTGCAGGGTATTTCTGGCTTTTTAAAGATGGGACAGTTTTACATCTTGCCACAGCTTGATCTATTTATAGCTCCTGGATCCTCGTGTGGGAACAGAAGAGAGAAAGTGAGGGCTTGAGAAGAGTCTGGAGAATGAAAGCTGAGAGAAGTGAAAGAGAGCAGGAGGTGGGAGGCATGCGTGGGCCTCTGTGGTGGTAGTGCAGAGCAGTTCAGGGAAGTGGGAGAGAAGCCACAAGGCTGGGGTAAGAAACATTGTCAAACTGATGAGACCACCTCCAGGCCAGGAGAAGAAAAGCCATGAGTGAGCCTATAACCCGCCCCTGCACTGGTGGACTGTTCCAGCCCAAGCTGCTTTCTGGAGGTACCTTTGGCCAGTGTCACAGCAGCAGAGCTGTGGTGGGGTGTGCCCATGGCCTGGCTGACCAGCCCTCCCACTCATCTTACGGGAGTTTGTTTGGCCTGTGCCAGCTCTCCATCGGTCACTCTCCTTGTACAGTGGGGGCACAGCCTGCTCTGCCCATGGGGATGTTTGCCAGATTTTGTAGAATCATAGAATAGTTTGTGTTGGAAAGGACATTCAAAAGTCATCTAGTTCAATCCTCTGCAACGAGCAGGGGTATCTTCAACTAAATGAAGTTGCCCAGAGTCCTGTCCAACCTGACCTTGAATGTTTCCTGGGATGGAGCATCCACAACTACTCTGGGCAACACATCCCAGTGTTTCACCACCCTCACTGTAAAAAAAAACAAGCCGGTCTGGGACTAACTCTCCCATGGACTTCAGCAGCCTGGAGGTTCACTACATCTCCAGTCATGCCCTGTGGCCCCATTTTCCTCTGGGGAAGATTGCAGGAGGCATTGGTTGGAGAGGCAGCTTCTCAATTTAATTTGAAGTTTCAGTTGTTATCCCTGCAGGAGCAGGGAGTTGTAGTGGAGTGAGCTGTTGTCATTTCTTGCTGTTAATACCAGTGACATTGTAATTTTCATGGCTGTAAAGATGCCTGGAGCAGAGGGTGGGCCCACTTGAAGTTAGCAGCAATATTTTTTTTTCATACTCAAGAGAACAAATGATCTTTCCAGCAAGCAACCTTCACTTCTCTTGCCATGATCTACCCTCCTCTCAAGAAAGTACTCACTTCTTCAGAAGGACTCCGCAGCCCTGCAGAGTGTGAAGGGCTACTCATGAAACAGACACACACACATGCAAACAAAAAAACCCCAACAAAACCAAAAACCCCAAACAAACAACAACAGCAACAAAAAAACCCCACTCCCCCACACCCCCTCTCTGAAATAAGAAGCAGCTACTGGAAGTCAGAGCTAGACTAAAGTGGAGATGAAAGCATTTATGCAGAGCAGAGGTGGGGAATATTGGCTCAGTGGAGTGGGTGGAAGTGTCCTCATGAATGAGCAGCACGAAGCAGGGCTGCCTCAAATAACAAAGAGAAAAGGAAGGCGTTAGGATTTGATAGTACAGACTTCGGAAAAAATGAGAAGCTGAGGAGAGAAGGAAATCATGGCTAATTTAAAACCGCCTTGGAGAAGCAGGTGGGAGGAAGACCTTGAACATTTGTTACACTGGGACTTGAAAGTAAGGAAATGGTAAAACAAGGGTTGGAAGGCAGAGCAAGGGAGGGCTCGTCTCCTGATTGCTCTTTAAAATTAACAATACTGACTCTCAAAAAGAACATGGGATTTTCTGAGAAAATGCAGAGCTCCTGGAGTAAACTGTCCTAAGGGAAGGGCTGAGGAAAGAGAATGAAGCCAGTGGCTTCCAGAAAAATGATGATGATATGATGAGTCAGAGACACTTTCAGTTGCACTGAAATATTTACTCTTTGTCTGCCTGTATCCACATCAAGAAATGAGGGCAACCCTTCTTTGACAGGTTAGAGTTATGCTATCAGGAGGTGTGCTAAGGGGACAAATAACAGCACCCAGAGGAGCTTTATCAGCTCTTCCTGTTGTTACTTGCTTTGGACCAAATTCTTATTGACTCAGTTGGGTGCGTACTGGGGTGACCAAGAGCAGAGACTGGACACCTCTTCCCAGTGTGCCTGTGTTTCCCTTTTTTGCATGCTTGTCTTGACAGAGGTGGCAACTCCTTTAAACAAGGCACACATGACAGTGGCACTGTGCCTTCTTGAAAAGTTGCCAGGGTCTACATCCCACATTTTAAACAGAGAGAGCGAGCACCATCCAGAAAAAATAGGTACAAGTAGCCAATACAATCAGTTTCAATATATTCTCCTTTTTTCAAAAAAAGAGGCTGAACAACTCTCCAAAATAATCAGAGCTGTTAAATAACACTTCTTCTGTGTGGAGGAAGTACAGTGCTATGGGACTACTGGCCCATGCCAAGGAAAACACTTGGACTTGCTATAACAATGGACCAAACTGAAGGAAATGGGAGGCTGTGGTGCCTATGGGCTGTTCTGGGCTGGGGGGAGCAGGACCTGGTGGCAGACGCGAGAGAGGAGAGGCATGTGGTGGTCGTGCTGTGCCACGCAGCCGGAGCGCTCGTTGGCTCGCTCTCCCCCAGACAGTGTCTCCCAGCAGCCAAGCCCAAATCAGGTCATGAAAACAGAGCACTGCCACCATGCAGCAGCTTTGTGGTGATCAATCAAATCACAGTGATTTCACTGAGGGAAGAACTTAGGTTTTATTTGCAAGAGTAAATACATATCTTTTTTTTTCCTTTCCTCTCTGCTATACCAAATATTACCTGCTCATATTCAACAAACAGTCAATACTTCTGAAACTCTGTTCAGGATCCTAGCACCAGCACTGAATAAAGATGTATCAATATGTATACAAAGGTTTTAAAGCTTAGAGTACAAGGATGAACTGAAGAAATACCTTAAGGACTGTATCTGATCAATCCCACATTCTGCCTCCACCTTCCCCATGCAATATTAATAACCTTGTTTCAAATCAGACTGTCTCTGTCCCATTCAGCCACATCCCATTCTCACAGGTATGCGGATTTTCAGACATGCATGCTCAGGTGCCTACTCCATAACAATAGTATTGAGCAGCCCAGACTAGCTGCTGATGTGGCCCAGGGTGGGGAGGCAGGGAGACAAGCAGCCTGCTTACCACAGGCTGCTGGATGGAGAGTGCTGGTCGTATAGAGCCAGATTATATTTGCTGCTGCAGCAACCCAGCACTGTGGCACTCACGCAGAGACCCATCACAAATACGTCATGCTTCATGCAGAGAGACATCACATGACAAATACGCCACTTGCATGCATAGGTATCAGATTAAAAACAAGCAGTGTTTGGCCTGAGCAACTATATATTAGCTGTGCATGCCTGCTGATGGGAGGGAAGGGCTTCAACTGTGTCAGAGATTTTATATGTGAAAAGAGATTTAATGAAGCTCTTTAAGCTCACAGTCATTTTCTTGTGCTTTTCATAGAGCAGGAGGTGAAAATGTAGATTTGATTAGTGTAGCTGGATCTGTTCTAATAAAAGACATCTTTACATTGTCTTCCCATCCTCACACAAAGAGACATACTAGCTCCTGTGTTTCTTTTTTCTGCTTCTGCAGAAAGCATATCTCTCCTCCTATAGGTCTCCCTGTAAAGGTATTTATCCTTGATCTTCAGGTGCCCTTAGTCATTCCCAGTCTCCAGCACTGTTAGACAGCTGTTCCTGTCTATGGCTGTGTGTGGGGCAGCCCCACTCCCCCACAGCCAGCCCCACGTGCAGCTGCAGCAGGGCTCCCTTCTGGTCTCCCACATCCCAGCAGCTGTTCTCCTGGACTGCATGAGATCCCCACATGATGGCCTTCATGCAAGCAGGACGTATCATGGTGTGTAGCTAGAAAGGGGGACACTCACAGGAGCTGATACAGGGATGAGGTGATGTCCCCCTTGGATTGCCCCTGCTTGCAGGGAGCAATGTGAGGACGTGGCACTGGGAGGACCAGCATCATGCCAGGGCACGGCTTCTCCTGTCCCAGATCTGCTGCACAGGGCAAGTCCCTGATGCCCTGGAGGCAGGAACAGGAAGGGAGGAATGACTGAAACAGGAATTGCTGACAGCCTTATTTTGGTCAATATCCCACTGAAGTCAATGGGATGTTGCTCCAGGAAAAACTGGATAAGGATCTGGGGTTTGGCAGTGGCAGAGGTTCTGTCTTCTCGCTGTTTATTCTTTGAGTGGAGCCCTAACCCGCTGTTTGTGACTTCATGATCATTTCCAGAGCTGTGCTAATGATGTCATACCCAGGGGATTCTGGCTTCAGGTGGGAAATTAACAGCAGGAGCAGATGAACTCTTTAATAAACAAAGTTCCTGTTTTCATGCAAATGTCTTTAGAAATAAGGAACAAGGGGAGTGAGAAATATAGAAATTTATGGTATAGAAGTGACACTGTTTGGTAACAGACTTTTTATGAGTTTTCCAAGAGGCGCCAGCTGCTCTTTAATGTTTTCATTTAAGAGTTTTATGTATGAAAGCTCTAGCTTGTGTAAACAGCAAGGCTGAGAAAGTTGCAGGGATTGTTGTTAATGGTGAACCTAACAGGCTGGGGATTTGGCTCAGAAAGGACTGTGAGTGTTGATGGTTTTTCGGAGCAGAGGTTTTTAACGTGGCTGGATGATGCCTCTGATGTCGCCGTTGCTCTCTGGGCTCTCCTGCCCATGCCTCTCACTCTCGTGACCACCCCCAATGTCCCTCCTTTCCACCAAGACCTGAGAGAAGGTGGCACAAGTGCGTGGGAAACCCTTCCGGCAGGGCAGCATCTTCTCTGCTGTGCCGCAGCTTGTCACCCTCCAGGAGCAAGCCCCGCGTTAGGAGGTGGCCAGGTTTCTGCACTGCCCCTTGCTGAGCTCTGGAGGCAGAGCTGTGCAGGGTGCTGCTGCGGCAGCATGGCAGAAACGGAGCAGGCCACCCATCATCCTCCCCATCCTGTGCCCTGCTCCTTCCTGCCCTCACCAACAGCCACTGCTGATCCACATCAATTCATCTGCTGTTTTGGTGAGTGCCTATTGTGTACACCAATTAATATAATTGCTTTATTTTGCTGGAGAGAATGCTGGAGTCCATGCCACAAACAGCTTTGTGAGTGTTTTTCTGGTGGGTTCCCTTTGTTTGGCATTTAATCCTCCAGGGGTGAAACATGTGGCACCAGACTAAAAAAAAAAATAAATGAAGTCCCTTCAGCAAGGCCAGTGGACACAAAGCAGGCAGCTGCACACCCAGCACTTCCCAAGGAGGACCTGGGAGATGATCCATGGTGCTTGCTGCTCTCCATCTTGCTCTCAATGTTTTTCTGCAGCAGCTTTCTGTTTGCTCATCTACAGGAATACTCTGCATCTTGCCTGCCTGTTTTTAAAAAAGGTGACTGTTGATGACAGCTAAGATAACAAGAGAGTGGGTTTGGGGTTTTTTTTTGCCTTCATGAGAACACCTCCGGTTCTATTAATAAAATCCTGAATCTGACTCGTCCTTCTTAGAACTCCTGGCCTCTCTTCACCCATTCAAATCTGTATTTTTAAGCTGCTGTAGGTGGATTGTCGACAATGGTTGTTATGCAAACTCTAAGCGCTGGCTTCAGGAGCTTCTTAGAAATATGCAATGAGTAATCTTTATGTTTCTGACAGGTCTACGAGGAGGGAGGGTGTGCAGTTTTGCTGAAGATAGGTTGACAAAATAAGTGTCAATTCATGACAAACTAACTGCCAAAAATACTCACATCAAACACCGAAAACAATTAGTGAACAGTATGACAGAACATCTCTGAGGCTGGGGAGTGCACTGAGGACAGAACTAGTAAATGGATATTTTAATGTTTTTCTTAAATTTGGGTCAGGAGAAATGATCAGGTCCTTTGTTCTCCAGCATTACTTGTAGGTTTGGTGGTTTGTTTTTTTGTTTTTTTTTCTTGGGGAACTCATAAGCAGTGGCTAAACTTGAAAGATAAGATAGGTATATTTATTTTTCAAGCTTGTTGTGTGAAGTGAGCACTGATCGCATGAGACCTGGCTAATACAGTGGGATCACAGAGGTGTGAGATGGACGTCAAAATCTGAGGAACTGTGTCAGTAGCAACCTGGACTGCAGAGGCTTCTGAACTTGAAGCTGAAGCAGCATCCTGTGCTCCAGCAGGCTGATTCATTTCATACTTTGGAAAAAATTTATCTGAAGAGAAATTTCCCTGAACACAGAACCGGCTGTCGATAGCTCCTTTTGTACATGGTCTGCATCAGAAGTATAACGTGCAAGCCTTCAGATGCCAAGCTGAGAAAAACGGGGACAAGCAGGACTTCTTAGGGCAGGGGACTTGCAGCAAGATGAGGTCCCTCCCCAGATAGCAGTGCACTTGGGAGAGTCGCCATGTGGTGCAGTTTGCCATTTGACCCAAAGTCATCACATCCTACGCTGGCTGGAATTAGGAAGTTTGGCTTCACAGTAGCTGTTTCCTGACTGCGATGAGTGGCTCCTGCCACCTGCAGAGCATGCCAGCAGCAGATGGGGAAGAGGAGCCAGCACCGTCTTGTGATGGCCCTTAGGCTTGGATCTGCTACTGCCTCTGACACACAGGGTAAGTCACCCAGGAGTCAGTAACAGCATCAGTCAGTGGTGCAGGCTCATCTCAGTCGACTTTCCAAGGTTCTAAGCTTCTCTCCATGATAGGTCACGGTGCTATCACCCTCCCAGCCCTCCCCAAAAAGGACTTGCCTTCGGCAGAGGTTTTGAAGTGTCTGTCTGTAGCACAGCTGTACGGAGGTGACCCTGGAGTCAGGAGGCTCTGAAGGGCACAGTGCCAGGTGCCCTGGATGACCTTATATTGCTCTTCTCATTAAGCACCGCGTGTTGCTGTCAGCTGGCACACCCAAGTACCCATGGCAACCCACATCTTTGCATCATGCTGGTAGGCACAAGGAGGCAAAACCCAGGACTCCACCAGCTAGAAAGCCCCTTCTCTAGGCACAAGGATTGCCTTTTACTACACTGTATCTCACAGATCTTCAGAAGTCGACCAGCTCTGTGAATCCATGTTTTCTAATGCTGAGAGTCCCAAAGCTTCTGCCAGACTGCTAGTTCCATCACTCCTCTCACAAGTGAGTCAACAGCCATCTGTGCATGCTAGAAATCAAATAACTTTTGCTTTAAGAGGTTTTTTTGTCACTTATAATGAATCCCTCTGCATCACCCTGTGTGGGACCTAGTGATGTCCAAGATGCAATCAGGAGGAAAGAGTATGATCTGAAGCCACCCACACCAGCCCGGTATCACCTTTCCATCTCAGCTGCACTTCAGCGAGCCAGCTGAAATGAGGCAGTTTTCTCTGTGCTTGGTGCCAAACACTATTCTCGCTGAACCAGAGGGAAGTTTTGTTTTTCCCTAAATAGGAATGATTTGGCCTTTGGTGGTGCTCAACTGGAAAGAATCCAGCAGTTTTCTGATCTTGTCAGAGTGGCTGAGATGGTCATAAATCAGAAGGGCTGCTCCAGAAATATTTTTCCTGGGTTTGATTCTCAGTCCCACCATGCTGATATAATAAAAAGAAAAATTGGGCCCACCACTGGTTTAATTTTACAGATAACCGCTCTCTTTCCAGGCAATCTTTGTGATTAATTTTTCTCACAGTCTGTCTGGAGTTTTTTTGGGTTTGTTTCATAGGGCTGTTGAGTTTTTTTCACCCTCCTCTCTCCTTCCATATGGGGAAGAATAAAGTGAAGAAACAACATTTTCAGAGAAGAAAGACTTGGAAAGAGTTGCTGTTTTCTGAGAGTCTGCTACAGCTGTTAATTTGTGGAAAACCTCAGTGGAAAGTAAGCAATATGGCAGCATCGCTTTACACGAGAATTCAGCGATGGCCTCGTTCCAAACCATGGCTGATTTAGGTTCTTGGCTTGCACAGCCAAAGCTTCATGTAGTGTCATGCTTTTTTTAAAAGATAATGTTGATGCAGCTGTGGAAAGCTCTGATTTTTTTTTTATTTTAACGTGGAATTGTCGTCATTCAATCAAGCTTAAGCATTGTGGAGCTGTGATGTTGTTTGTCTTTGCTTGTTAGATGTTGGTGTGTGAGCCTGAGACAGGCTGACATGTTGTTTGGGAACAAAGAAAAGGCTCCCTCCCTTCCTCCTTGTCTGCTTCACAGAAATGCACACAGACTCAAACTCCCATCCAAAAAGGCAGAAATGCTGAGAAAATTTGGAACTGGGCTTAAATATTGTGAGCTGGGACCCTTTTGCCTCTTGAGAGCACACACACTCTTTTCTTCCTGTAGGCTTTGCTCCTCTCCAGCATTTGTCATGCATAGTTGGTGGCATATCAAGATTCTGAGTACTGTACTGAGTGCAGTAACCTCTTTTTCTTGGATGGACATTTTGTTTGTGGAGAATACAGCATGGTGCTCAGTTGTCTGGGCAGAAATGAACACTGAGGAAAATCTCAGCTATGTGATGTCTATTAGATCACAGATTAATTTTCCAGTAGAAATGTCCAATTATTCAAACCTCTCCAGTAGACGAAAGAGCTTTTGACAATCTGTTTTTCTGAAAAACCCTGCAATTCAGTTGGCATGGATTAGATGACCTATTAGAGATTCGAAAGGAGAAAAAAGATTTCTAATTAATGTCAGCCCAGCTGTTAACTTGGGGAATATCAGTGAGTGGTAGCACAAGGCAGCTCCTACAGATACTTCTGTGGTCACAGTTCATGTGTATATTGCTACCTGGACCTTCTGCATAAAGCATTGCATGAGTTCCCCCTTCTCTGGTAAGGTGATAGTGTGCACTGGACCA
Source organism: Cnemophilus loriae (assembly GCA_013397755.1). Taxonomy (NCBI): domain Eukaryota; kingdom Metazoa; phylum Chordata; class Aves; order Passeriformes; family Corvidae; genus Cnemophilus; species Cnemophilus loriae. Next base: position 596,706 of record VZTF01004190.1, on the reverse strand, counting down.
GTTGCTGCTTCTTGGCTCTGCCTCCTTTTCCAAGGCAGGCTTTTATGAATGGGTAACTCCCATTTTTTTCCCAGTGCTACCTTGTCACACAGTGACTGATTCACTCACCTCCTTATCTCTGGGCCATACGACTTGCTTTGATTGCATCTTCCTCGCCAACTTGGCTATGTATCTTATTTCTTTCCCCCGGGGTGAATTAGAGCAGAATCCTTCAATCCTTAGAGTTTCCCCATAACATCTGGAAAGAAGAGGAAAACCAGAGATGAGCCAGAAAGAGTCAGGCAGAGAAAGATGAAAGAATTTGGAGGCGGGAACTATTCACTCTTGGAATGAAGCTTCCGCCTGGCTGCCCTAAGGCAGAGCAATTTACGCTTTTCTGCAAAATGCACAATGGCCTAGGCCCTGCTCTTAGGAGCAAACATTTCAAATGTGCCTGAGGGGCCCCTATTTGTATTTTTATAAGGTATTTGGTCTCCTTTGAGTTTCAGGCTATATCCCCATTGCCAGTATCGGAGCTAACTTAAAGTGGGGTAGTGTCTTGTGGAAATACTTGAGCTAGGCTGAAGAAGTTTAGCTGATAGAAGTAGTTTACCCCCAGCAGTGTATTTGTCAGACCATTATACCTGCCTGCTGTGATCCCTTATCCTGTGCCAAGCTCTGTTTAAAGCTGTCTCTAGCCCACACTTGGGACTGTCCATGCAGCAAAGGCTTGTGCTGCAATCCTGACTCCTCTGCAGCCACCGGCTGATGCTCCAGGACCTAAATGCCATAGTCAGGGTAGAGCACGGGGTTTGGGAGCTGGAGTCCTGCCAGTGCTTTTGCAAACGTTTTGTAGGACTGAACCCACATTCACTACTAGCACTGTTAAATGCTTTCCTGTTTTTCTCTGTCCACTTGAACTCACACTGCAGCCCTAACCGACGATCGCATTTTGTTTTTAATGACAGAGCAAAGGTGCCAAAATATTTCAGTAGCTCCCCTAGGAACATCTGCAACTTCTTTAGCTAGTATTTTTACAGCTGGCCATAACTTTATTTCATTTTTGAATGCTAATAGTTGTGAATCTGGGACCCTGAAGGAAAATAATGGCTAATTTCCCTTGCATCGGGATTTAAAACCTTTAAAAAGCCACTCTTGCACCTTTGAATAAATCACCAGGAATGGAGCTAAGGCGTACTTTGTCATTTGACAGACCAAGTTTCTGAGCTCCAGACAGAGTTTAGACCAGCCTTCAGGCTTAGGATAAAGTCTGTGTTTGGAGCCACCAGGATCAAAACCTACAGATCCCTTAAGTGACAGAGCTGATGCTGCTGCTGCTATTGAGGTTCATGCTGCCATGCGGCAGGAGAGCCATGTGATCGCTGCCACCAGTGCAGTTTCTGTCATCTTTGATGAAAAAGGGAAGAATAAAATATCACCCCACTAAAATGATACCAAAGTCTAGGAACAGGAATTAGGTTTGGGAATTTGAACTTTCATCCAGTAAAAATGCTGCAGACCTTTAATTGCAGCTCAGATTTATTAAGTGCTAGCTATGCTTAGTTGGTCTAACGATGAAAATAAGCCAAAGATGTTTAGTCATTTTATCAACCGGTCACTTATAATCTTTCTGTGGCACCTCTCTCTCCCTCTACTGAGCTAGAAAAGCATGAAGAGAAAGAAAAAGCATGCTGCAGAGCTACCAATTTTATTTAACTACTGACAAAGAAGCTTTAGACTGAGTTTTAGACTGGCATCATCTTTGACTCCTGCTGCGGTGGAGACTGTAGCTGACTTCACATTCAGATGAAGCACCAGGCACCACTTCTGAGTGTGGCCCCCACTCACCTGGGACAGCTGCACCCTGTTTCTTGAGGGCAAAATGCTGAGGGCAGGCAGGTCTGCAGCCACAATTTGAACAAATGTACCACTGGCACTTGCAGGCTGGTGACACAGGCAGGCTGCAAATCGCACTGGGTGTATCTGCTCTTGGAGAAGTCCTTGATGGTCTGCCTTTCTGGGGGGAGCCAGAGCTGCCAGGTGAAGGATGCCGGTAGTGGAGGATGGTGTGAAGTGTCACTTTCTGAAAGTGACATTGCTTCCCAGTGTAGGTGGACCCATGCCAGCACACTCAAGCACCAATTAGATCTGACTGTGAGATTTCCCACAGCTCAGGGGAAATGCTGACGTGGAGTAAGATTTGAGGTTCCTGTTGGGGCTCATTCCCAACACAGACAGGTAGCTCTGGTGGGCTGTTATGGTGCTCCTCTGGGGACAGAAAAGACACTTGCACTGGGACCACAAGCTTGTCATTTCCTCAGATCCAGCAGTGTTTCTTCGATGTGCTTCTAAGTGGGAGGTGAGGTAGGCTAGGAAAAAAGATGCTTTCTTCACATTTCCATGGACCTGCCCTGTCAAACTCAGTGGCAGCTTTGCTGTTAATTGCAACTCAAGCAGACACAATGTTGAGTGTGATAAAATGCAACAGAAATCTTTAAAACTCCCCAGATTACCTCCAGTGCTGCAGTTAATTTTTTGTCTGTGACTTCTCTACGAAACCAGATACATCTCACGCAATTCAAGAAGGCTTAGTGCCTTGACCTAAGTGCTAAGGTATTGCATGATCTGCCTGCCAGATACCACAGCCCTGCTGCTACAGACAGGTAATTGGGTCACCACTTGTGAACTTTCGACACACACAGACTTATGGCCTGATAGCACAGATGCCCTCAAGCAAGTAAAGGCAATTCACCTATCCCCATGAATCTAACGAGCACTGAACTCCAGTCATTTAGAATAAGGTGGCTTCAATCCTCTCCACTTCAATCCTACCTGAAGGCACAGAACTTGTCTCTGTGGATGTCTTCCAGGAGATGCCCAAAGGAGCTGGCAGAAGTGCTGTGCTGGTGCGGTACCATGCAGGGACGCTTGCTGGGAGCTGTGGAGATGTGTGTGCAGTGCCCACTTTGGGACCCTCCACAGGGGCAAATGGTTCGTTTAGCAGTTTTAACACCATGGCAGGAGGTGTATGTGTGTATCTCTGTGCCACAGAAAGCCCACAGAAGCAATGCTGGACTGTAACAGGGGAGCACGGCTAAGGACTGGGCCTGGCAATGCTGCTGTTTCAGTTGTGTGAGACAGGAGGTGTCCTAAAAATGCCTCCACTCATCTTTCATAAATGGAAAATGCAGGGTTTGGTCAGCTCATCTCCCTCTGTCCCTGCTGTATTTGTGCATCCTGCATATTTTTTCCTCATAATACATCTCAAGACACTTTCCCATCAGCTCATGCTGTTATGTCACTCTCCAGTGGGTGAACTCAGTATGACTAGGAAACACTGAAGGAAAATGAGATGCAGATGTGGTAACTGCATTAATATTCCCCTTCAATGCAGTTACTGTTGGGGAGCTCAGGCTGTTAATTTGACTTTGCTCCTCCACAGAGTATTCATACATCAAAGTGTCAATCTTATCTGCCTTTTGTTTCAGCCCACCTGCCCCCATGGAACAGCTTGTGGCAATGTACTTGCATCCTCGCTGGTCATTCTCCATGGATGCAGCACATCTGGCAAGGACCACAGGGGACACTGGAACCTGAGAGGGGCTTGGATCTGTGGTTCAGTTATGTCATGTCTGAGTGGTGCTTGTTTGTGTATTTTCAGAAAACCCAGAGTAAAAAAGGTTTTCCCCCATAAATTAATAGTGACCTCAAAGCTCCCATGGTGGAAAAACTGCTATGTGATGCAACGCCAGTAAAATAAAAGCAACTGCAACTGCATAAAAAAAGCAGTGATATTCTGATTAATTGCTCTGTTTTCTGGGGTTTCAGTAAAAATGTCTGCTGATTATTCCTGAAACTTATGATGACTGTCTAAGTGCATAACCCCTTCTTAACATCAATTTGGCAAACAGAAAAGGAAATATATCATACAATATTCCGCTTGTAGGGCCAAGTTCTGTCATTTATCTGCTTGAAAAGCCTCTGTTGACTGCCTTGGGATTTCTCCCTGCAGAATGATGGCAGGACATGATCCAGACCCAATATAAATGTAACGTATGAACCAGTATATCTTCAGATGGAGAAAACGTGTGTGGAATTTCCCTGCGCTATCATGTGCATATTTTATAGGCAACTGCATGCACAGTTATTGAAAAGAAGCACAGACGTCTGTGGTTAGACATCAATGACTATTGTGGGAGGGAAAAGAGGGAAACTGGAAGGCTTAGAATTTGTGCTTTATTGGTTTACTGAGAAATACAAGGCGAGAGAAATGAAAACAGTTTAGGATAGAACTGTAAGGAGGGGAAATTGGCATTGCTGGCAACACTGATGAAATATAATGTCCTTGCCAGAAGAGTATAAATAATGGGTTTCCTGATAGAAAATGTTGATGAGGCCAGTAGGGGGGAGAGTATGAGGAAAATGTATGCATATGGAAACTGAGTTTTATTTTGGCAGTGACTGAAAATAACCATGAAGCCTGGCGCTTGTAAACTTGGGAATCCTGAAATTAATAATTTTCAGAGTTAACTGTTGGAGAGTGACAGCCCCATGAGGACCATTTTCTTTTCAGGTCTTGCATATCCTTGCCTATTTTAAGTCCCCAGACTCACTGCTGGCCTCATAACAGCTTGTGAACCAGTAGTTAGCCGAGATAGCAGCCTTCATTTCAGCAGCAGCCACGGAGGCTGCAGAAAGTGCTGAGGGCAATGGGCTGTTTGGTTAAGGGCTCTGCGTTGGGCAGGTTTTACATTGCACACATCTGTCCAATACCTGATTGATGCCTTCCTTAGCTGTATTATATTCCACCACAGTCTGTCCTGTGCTGTTCTGTTCTAGTCCTCTCTCCATGGGGAGGAGGGTGTACCATATGTGCTCTGTTTCCTTAGAGCTTCTTGCTCAAGTCTATGCTGTGGAACACACAGAAGCTCTGGAGGTCTCTTGTCCAAACTCCTGCTCAGAGCTTCACAGGGAGATTAAGTTTTTCAGGGCCTTGCTCAGGCACATTCTGCATGTCTCCAAGGATGAAGATTTCACAACTTCCCTGGGCTGTAGGCCTGCTTCATCAAGTAGGTTGATTTTTCTTTATGACTTTAAGTGATTCGTGCTGATCCAGGTTTCAGGCCTTTTACAACAGAGGATGCTGCTATTCATTGCCTTTGGGGCGGGTTTGGGCTGCTTGAGTATAAGCAGATGAAGGAAGATTTTCTTGGCTTGACAGCAAACCTCAGTATCAGCCCCAAGAAACTGGATCTAAAGAGGTTTCCACAAAGGCAAGCCTTAGGCTACCTGGCAGAGAGAAAGAGGATCCTGCAGGGAATAGTTCAGAGCACCTCTGTGAAGCTTCTCTTTTGAAATGCCCTCAAGAAGTGCTGGCCTATCTTCACTGATAACAGCAGGCATGCAGGAAGATTAGTTTCCCCCTTGCTTCCTATGTGCATCCGCTATGTGCGAGCCTTTGCACCATCAAGCCTGGAATTTGCACCCTTTTTTCTTCTTCGTCTGGACAGAAAACTAAGGAGATCTGAAAAGGCAAAGGGGAGAAAGGTGCTGCTGAAGGGCACTGATTCAACAGCTTGGTTTTATATACAAGTAATGATAATGCTGATGATTCATCAGCCCTTCAGCTCCTTATCCTGTGCATAGGCTGTGATTGTCCTTCAACTGACTTGGGAATTTGTTGAGATAGAGCAGTATTTGCAATCAATCATTGGTTTTCATCACCTGGGAGCTGGAAGGTCTTGGTCTTATAAAGGATCTTGTGGCCCAAGTCCCAAACCAAATTACTGCCTTTAAACCTGGTGGCTTTCCTCTACAAATACAAATATCTTGGTGGTTAAGATCTCAAAACAGCTCATCAAATATATCCACACATGTTTAGGGAAAAGCAGGCTGGTGATCAGTCAAAAGACTTGCTACACTGTGCTCCCTGTTGTGTGCTGCCCAGCTGTGGTTCAGACCCCTCCATCCTGGGCAAGCTCCTGGCTGGGAGGATGCTGCAGAAGTGTTTACTACATCCTCTTTAAACTTCATCTGTGCTTAGTTTTCCTGGCAGATAGGGCTGAACCTCCTAACTATTAATTTTGAAGGAAAAATATAAATAGTGTGCAGGATGTTTCATTTTGTGTGCAGCTCTTGCTTTGCTCCTTTGCTCCGCGTTGGGATTCGATGTTGTAATGAAAAATCAAGATGTGCTGCCACTTTACTGGGAAACAACACAGGTCACCCAAAGCTAGTGGGGTACAGGTTACTCCTGAAATTCCACACATGCCTACAGGTTGCTGGGTGGCTGGTGAGCCTCTCTCAGACTGCCAGTGCAGCAGCATTCCCTCTGGAATAGTGCTTCCCTTCTGCTGCACTTGCAGCCTGGCTTCTCAAGAGAGCAAAGCTCATGGGGTCTTGCTTCACATATGTGTGAAAGAAAGTCCCTGACAACATCTTTCAACATTTGGCAGATTTCAATCAAATTTGTCAGGAGGGTGGAGATCTCAGCAACTTTATGCTCTCTTAACAAGTTCTGTGAAAATAAACAGCCAGGTAAAGAGGAGACAAGTCCTCATTGATATTCCTGTTGTGGGAAAGACTGAAGTATGAGCTTGTATCTGCTTACAGCATCTGGATGGGAGACACAAAGCTCCAGGGTTTTCCCTGGTTATGGAGCTATTTTTTCATTTCCCCACCCCAAGTCCAGGCGAAGCACTGCATAGCGAGAGGCGGGGCTGGGGCTGGTTTCCCATCTGCAGTAAAGATGGAAGTGCTGGAACTGCTGCACTTCGGGCTCAGTCAAGAGACAGCCTCTTCCCGGGCCCCTTTGGATCACTGTCCACTGTGGCAAAAGCCGGTGTGTGAAAAGTGTGCACGTCTCCTTCTGGCTGCTGGACTTTTTTTTACAACAGAGCACAAATGCTTACCCAGAGTCAACTGTCTCTGGCCTCCTGTCTGCAGAATTTCTTTTATGAAGTAAATGTTTATGCTTTCAGACTCCCTCTAGGCCTGTATACTCATTCAGCACATGGCTGCAGGATAAATCTGTTCTTGCAGTTAGCAAAGGAGTAAATGCATTCTCCAAAATCCTCAGTGAAACCATGAGAATTGGAGGGACACCAAACCCAAACATTCTTCTCATTTGTGCTATTAGAGCTGCTGGGAAACTGGATATTTTGCAAAGGAACTGGCTTTTTTCCCCCCCTTCACTGCTCTTTTTTTTTTCCTTGAAGTCTGCAGCAATGGAATGAGTGAATTATTTCCTGGGGCAGCTGCTGTGTAACATCCAATACTTTATTCTTTGAGCTCATAAAAATAAGTGCATCAAGAAGAAGAAAGTGGCAAGTTGCTCAGTGTTCCAGAGGATTGGGTGGCTCTAGAGATTTCATGTTTGTTTTCTTGGCATGTGCTAGATATGTCCATCTTTTCTCTTTCAGCTTCTGCAGGCACCACCTGCCCCTTGTTCTTCTTCAAAAATAGATGAAATAAATCTGAGACACAGGGACTCGAGGGAATGCCTAGGGAAGGAGTGGAATAGAAAACAATAGGAAGAGAGAGGCTTGTATCTCTCTTCAAGGGATGGAGATGATAGATTTAAAAAAGCCTTAAATGTCTGAGCAGTTGGTGAAAACTGTCAGCCATCACGCCTTACTTGCATACTTACATACCTCTACAGGCAAATTTCCATCCACAAATTAAAGGAACAGACATTATATAACTGTATGGCCTTGGCCCCTCTTATGGCCCCACTCCTCTCCAAGCCATGCAAGGTGTCACCGTCCCATAGCAATGGCCAAAGCTTAGGGCAAACAACTGGCTGTTCAAAATTGCTTTGCTCATCTTACAGGATCCCTAATGCAAGCTCTTGGGGTGGAAAATGCAACTTCTTTCCCCTGGAAACAAAGGTTGAGCAGGCACTAGCTGAGGTCTTTGCTGTGGGATCTGAAACATCCAGGCTCATCAGGAAGGAGAAATCTCTCCCTGGCTTCTGCCTGCAAGGCACGCTGGAGGGAAGGGGAAGGCATAACCAGCCAGCTGGGGAGATCACTTAAGATGCATAGAAAAGGAAACCAAGGGCTGTGTGAACCACGCACATCAAAGTTAGCAAGGCATACGCTTGTAAGCTTCCTTTCATCCGAGGCACGCTTCTCAACAGGCTTCCCATCATAAATGTTACCACAGTGTGCCCATCCAAACAAACAGCAGGGGAAACAGCAAAGCAGTGCTTGGGCTTGAGGGTCACTTTTAAGGAGGTTATACCCAAGAGGCACCCAGTACCACTGGGGTCCCACCCATGGTGTTGCCGTGAAGCACTGTGGACAGGGGATCCACATGCAGCACCTGCCCGGAGCAGCATCCTTCACCTCCTCCCCTCCCTCTCTGCAAGCAGCCACAGCATCAGCTGAGGCAAAGCTGTGCAACTTGTGAAAGTCCACGTCGCTATGCTGATTCACACTCTCCGAGGATGTGGCCTGTCCTCACTGTCTTGCTAGCTGGCCTCCAGATCAATATTATCCTAGGGATTTTGGACACTCGTGCACAGGAAGCAGCTACGTGCTGCAGCTGATTGCACTTCAGAGGAACACTTGCAGGCCATATTTCTCTGATCCTTGAGATACTGGAGTGGTCTCCACTATTTCATACATTTTAATGCAAAAAAATCTTTCCCTCATGCTTCATCTTAGACGTAGGAGTGGCAGAACACACCCTTGGAAGATTCTTTATGCAGTTGAGGAGGGAACAAAATATAAGTGGATCTCTTTCATCCATACTGTGCTGGTTTTTAGGCCTTGATACACCCTGATATCACTGGGACCTTCTTGGGCACAGAGAAGGGTAAGTGTGAGACCCCAGAGCAGCAGCAGGGTGTGCTACTCTGCAATTCTCACTGAGTGTGACTTGGGCCCCCCCTCCCCCTAATTTCTCTGCTCCTTGTCATCCCATCTGTGAAATGAGGCATCTCTTTGCCTTTGGAGAAGGCTCTGAGATACTTAGAGGAGTTGTGCTTTTTTCATTGCTATGTATTTCTGTTTATGGGGTCTTTGAGTTTTAGTGGTGTCAAATGGTATTTAGTATTGTCCTAGTTATCTGTGGAGGTTGGGAAGAATTAGAAGGACATTATTTAAGGTGAAAGAAAGTCTGTCTGTGACCTTTTAAGGCCATAGCTCTGAGCACATTAAGAAAATGTACAGACAGAAACTTCCTAACCAATGTATTTTCTTCCTTATAACAATATATGTGAAGTGTTTTGAAGAAGGAAAAATACAGACATGACAAAAGTGATGAAATCAATAAATTAGTATCATATTAATAAGAGACCACTTCATCCACAGAATGAAGGTTTAAACAAACATTAAATATAAAAGAAAGTTGCCTGGGAGGAAACCAGTGCTGGAATTAACTGTAACCAGATGCAAACTACCATTATCTTTCTGAACAATGTGAATTTATCTCCAGCAACAGTCCAAAGTGCTGCCACTTACTATAATGCTATGACAATTGTTGGGGAGACTGCTTTGGCAAATTATAGGCTTTTTTAGTTATAAAAGGACAAATTCTTACATTATGGGAGGGATATGCAATGAGACATACATATTTTTTAAATTAAGCAAGTCCTTTCTTCTCTTCATGTCGAATTACCTAAAAAAAGGCAAATGTGGAAACTTTCTTCCTATGCAAAGTCCTGGCAAGCCGTATAGAGAAATCCAGAACGTCCCAGCACCTCACCATGGGTCTGCCACTGCTTTACTGCATGACCTTGAACAAGTCACTTACCAACACTTTCGTTTTATCTCCTCTGCAGAAAGGATAAACTATCCTGAAGCAGATGTTAGACAGTATGTTAAAAGCGGGATCCAGAATTGGCTACAACAAGGAAAGTACCATGTTATTACAAGAGGGCAACCTCCTCCAGGACAGAAGCATCACAGTGATGGTCCATGTAATGAAGAGGAGGTGAAATAACAAAAAGAGGGAGACCAAAGCCTTACCAAGGATGCTCTCAGTGAATTTGCATGGGCAACTGTCAACTAAGACTGGTTTGAGGATAAAGTCCACTGGTTCAGCATCCTGGTAGGCTTCCTAATCACGGTTTGAGTCTCCCTGTGCTATTGAGTTGTCCTCCACAAGTAGTCCCATGGGCACTGCCACTGCTCCTTGAGGGCAGCATCACTCCAGATGTGCTGGGTGGTAAGAGTCTCCTCCTAAATCAATCTTCAAAACAGGGATAATATGCCAGAGACCTTGAGTGTATTCACTAAAAGTAATAGTTTTCAAATGCTTCCATAAAGTGGCACAGCTGGAGTTTGAGAAGGCTTTTTATGGCTTTGTGTTTTGCTTTATAAGTAAAGAGCAGAAAGGAATACACGCTATGTATGGCTGTGTTTATAAGAGTGGAGAGATCTGGGTGTGTAGATTGAAATCCTGTGTGGAAGTGTGTGAAGCAAACCAAGTATGTCCTTGGGAATCGAAATAAAAATAATCCGTGACCTTTCCCTAATGAGCTGTGTGAAAGGTTGGTAGTGATGGCCAATAGACTGCACTTGTCATAACAGCATCTCATATGCTGTTTCACAGTGGGAGTCACAGCAAGAGCTCACTAGTCCTGATTTCTCCATCCATTTCCAGCATAGCATCCGCTCAGTGCCAAGTCCTTTAACTACACTCATCCTTGCAGCTACAAATTGCTTTATGTGATATACAAATGCTCATGGTATACTCAGATCCATTTTCTTTCAGTGTTTAGTTTGTCCCATATGGTTTCCTTTCCCTATCCTTCATTTTTACATGGAGGTGTGCGTGCCATCATGAGCCTTCTATTCATGGAGTAATTCATTTTGCACTGCCAGAGGGGCTGGAGTTTTAGGAAACATCATGTGGTTGTCCACTAGCTCCCAGTTCCCAGTAAGGGAACACTGCAAAGTCTGTCCTTGTGCATCTAATTTAGGTTAGAGATGAGTCTTTGACCCACTTTTAGATGTCAAGCAAATCACCTCCAGTGTTTCAAGCCAGTGTTAAGTGAAGGAAATCCATGCAGTCCTTATGAAGGTAATATACTGGCACAGCATCATTAATAACAGATTTTACCTAAACTGCCAGTGTGTACTTGATTTTCATTCTTGAGGGTAATTTCTTCTCTCTCCTCTCCACTGTGGTAGTATTTCATAACTGTGAGAGCTGTAGTAACTGTGGGGCCTTCTGGCTTTAAAGTAAATGCTTTCCTTAGTGGGAAAATGCCCTCTGGTTCCACAAAGAGCATTCATACCACACTGAAAACCAAAACAAACACTCATCAGATCTTCCTGCAGAAATTTGGGAACTTGAGTTCTCATATTTGTGTGTGTGTGTCTCTTTCTTTTTAAAGACTGATGAGGTTTAGTAGAGAGGAAAATGGCCAGTGTGAGGGATTTTTACTGTTTGCTCAGCATGCCCGTGGGAGGGTATGAGAAGAGGAAGGAAGAGTCTCCAGGCACAAGCACCAAGCCTGACCTCACCCTATGCCATTTGAGGTGCATGGGGTGCTTGTGGTGGGAGCAGAGCAGGGTGGCTGTGCCGGCACTGCCAGTGACAGCAGCAGGTTTGCTGGAAGCAGTGGCAAGCAAGGTGGCTTTAAACAAACTGAGCAAGAAGTCTGTGGGAGCAAATGCAGCTCATTTGCTAAGTAAGGGACTGTGGTCCATCCTTGTGCCTCCTTGATTTTCTTCTGAGGGCTTATTAAGTATATTTGCACTGGTGACACCTAAATATGTCCTATTTAGATGGAAGGCAGTGTCATTTTTCGTCAGATGAGCCAGAGGCACTGTTCCGCAAGCTCTACATTCATGCAAGCTCTACATTCACCCTCGGGCTCTGGCACTTCCCTAGCTCCCTCTGATCTCCAAATCCAGTGTGTTTTGCTCCTCCTGAGTTCCTCGGGCTGGTGAGGAAGGGGCCTGTGCCCAGAGAGCCTGGCTATAGAGCTGGCTCCTGCTGGCATCCTTGGATGCTTGAGGCTGCCTGCCTCTGCAGGTTGGGACCATAGTACGCTGTGGCAAACTCAAGAATTTATCTAATAGAGCATTGGAAAATATGTATGAATCCATACAGCAAATGTAGCTTGCTCTAAGTTGTCTGAATCCCAGCCTTCGATGTGGGAGTCTCCCCAGTCCCCTTGGAAAAGTTTCAGGACTTGGGTTTTCAGCCTGATATCCACAGTATGGATCCTGGTGCCACCAAGACCCATCTCCTCTGTGGATGTGCTTTTGGAGTTCCCTGCATGAACCAGCTGTGTTTGGCCAAACATGGCCCAGTTGTTCCTACTCATCCAAATAACAGGATTTTCAGTATTTCAGCAGTGGCTGTGTCTAGACAGTCAATTACTCTCTGCCCTCATGTCTCTTAAGAAACTTCAGGTTTTTTGAAGTTTTTTGAAGAACTTTCAGTTCTTCAGTCTTCTTTGACCTTGCATGTATAATTATTTGTCTTCCCTATAAATAATGGATTTCTTTGTTGCTGGTTGGTGCCAATTCATTAATATTTTGTTACCTTCTTGAGTTTCAAACACACTTAGCGTCTTTCCAATCTACTCTTGCACCAATGCCTGGTCCTTTCCATGGTTCCTAGCCCTTCGCTCAGATGCTACTTCCAAGTTTTCCATAATCCCATTCACTTTAACTGTAGATCTTCCACCGATGTGTGCTATGACATCATCCTATCTTAGCTTTTGTTCATGAAGAATGGGATGATTGTTTCCCTCTGCTCATGTATTCAGACTCAGAGAATCTCCTCTTCATTTTCATCACCTCCATATCAAACCCAGGAATCTCGGTTTTGCCTAGTGAGGGAAAGATCTGGCAAAGTGGGACCAAACCTGGGGGATGTGCACTTTACATAATACAGAGTAATTTCCCAAGGCATTTAGTAGCAAAGCCCCACAGAAGGCAAACCCAAAATGAACCTGATGAGCATGTGGAAAGTAAATTCCTAGAAGGGTTGCAATGACACTGGCTCTGCGTCCCAGGTGATAGCTGGCAGTCACGGTTCTTCAATTTTCCCTTTTGAAAACCAAGCCAGGTCAGGTTAGCTCTGCGTGTCTCCGGTAACCCCTCGCAGCACACGTGTGCTTCTGAGGGCAGGAACAGCAGCACCACCTGAAGTCGCAGAGCTCCAGCTTTGGTTAAGGCCCCCCCGGGCACTCCTCTAATTGAGAAGCTTAGTATGGGTAATTAGTAAGGGCGCTAATTGTCCGTTTTTAAGATCTCATCTTTCTCACAATGTAAATTGGCTGGTAGAGAGGAGAAAAGGCACAGGAACTGTCAATACCTCTCTGCAGATAGCTCACTGCACTTAAGGAAATAGTCTTTGAAAAGTGCTGTGAGTTTACTGTAATCTGCCCAAAGGCTCTGTTGCTAAGTCAACACCTTGTGAAAATGATAGCAAACCACCCTCTTCTCAGGCAGGGTAGGAATTCACAGTGTGCTTGTCGAGAGGAACTACAGATCTGACAAGGGCTATACCTCCCGGATGGGATCAAAAGGGCACGGGAAGGGGGATCAGGGGGCGGGCAAGCGAGGCCGTGCGCTCTCAGATCTCTTGGAAAGATCTCTTAGAAAGAGCACCAAGACTGTAGTGCTCCGATGCAACTTACTCACGCAAAGCGAGACGTCCTAGCCCCACATTTGCTTTGAGTCCACTACTGCACCCTCTCTCCCTCCATTTGGAAGAGCTAGGCGACTGCTTGGTAAGTGGCAATAAAGGCACCCGAACGCTCAGGTTGCCTTTCCAGGGCGAGGGACCCAGGTATGGTGTGTGCAGACAGCCAGCTGACAACATTCAGGATAGCCCAGGTTCCCCATCCTCTCTGTTCCGGGTGCCTCACCCTTGGCGATGAGCAATCCGTCCCTGCCTGCCTGGGGGCACAGGGGCAGCACCGCAGCTGCAGGCAAAAAAGGCAGAGTTGGGTTAAAGTGGTTGAGGCAGGGATCTCACTGGCTCTGCACGCTGGTGGCTATTTACCACAGCGAGTGTGATGCCTGTAGTGGTTCATCCCTGCTCCCACCCTCCTCGCACTGCAGAAACCAGGAAATTGGCTCCTTGTGGCTGTTGGTGGGGGTGTTGGAGTGTTCCTCCCACTGATGGAGGATTGCAAAACCACACAGGTCTCCACTGCTTCTCTGGGAGTTAAAAGAAGCTGAACTTCTTCTCGGTTTTACTGAGATCAGCAGGAGACCAATACACAGAGCATCAGCGATGCCTGCCCTGCGATGCCAATGAGTTCAGCAGCAAGGAGAGCTGCGTCAGTGGCAGCTGCTAATCACGTGTACCCCCCATCAAGATATGGAATGTCCTCCCACCTGCTGCTTACTTGGGCTCTCCAAAGCTGTTGCTGTTTCCCACAATGTGCATGTAGCCCCAATCTTGTAAACTGTCCAGCTTGCAGATACGAAAAGTAACAACTGTGGGAGCAGTGAACACTCGGTTCTGAACACTGCTCCCTGTTCCACATCCCTGCTCAGGCTGCTGGACCAGCTGGTGGCTGGTTCCCATCTTCTCCAGGGATGGTGGGAATAAATAATTTATTCCTGCTTCTCCTTATGCTGAGGTATTGGTAGCCTGATCTGGGGTGAACAGTGCATCACTCTGTTTGACATGAGCTGTGTGAGAGTGTAGCCCACTGCCAGACAAATAGTCTCATGTCTTGGGAAATAGTCTTCATTTGGCTCCTGCAGCTGGCTGGCTGGTCTGAAATGCTGACGTTTGCATTGTTTACAGGCGGCCCCAGCTGCAGACTACAATTTCCCAAGATTCAGGATATTTTAGATCTGTGGGTTTGGTCTGGACTCTTGTTGAGAGGCAGTGACCAGTTGTTTTAAGTGGAGAGCTGACTTTACATGACAAATCTGGTTCCTGCAGTTTTGGGCAGTACCTGCATTCATCCCGTGCATTTGTGTACAAAATACCTAGATTTCAGAAGTCCTTTGTTCCATGAGCTATAGAATTTAAAACCTCCTTTTTGTTATACATTTGTGTCCTGGGTGTTCTGCACCCTCACTGAAATATATTTGCTCCACCATATCCCCCGTAGCTTTCTCCACCATTTAGTATTGTCAGCTCCTTCCCACGTCTCTGTCTCCCTCTAACTTTTGGTTGTCTTCTACCTTATAACTGCTGTCACCTCAGGTCTTTTCCATGTTCCCATGTCCCTGTTCCAAACATCTTCTGGCACTTGTCATGGCCTATTCCCTTGGGAAATCTGTCTGAAAAGCAGATAAAGGCTAAGCACTTTAACAGGATCAAAACTGTATTTTTACATTTTCTGCAACTGTGGCAGTGTGGATTTTACTGAAAACTAAGCACGCTTCATAAGTCTATGCAAGGCCACGCGCCACCCATATCTGGTGCTGCACCACTGCAGCAGGGGCAGGGCATCCTTTGCCATGTGCAGACCTCAGGCTGCAGTGCTGGGCTACCATCAAGCTCACTTAAAACCACGCTGCCATCACCAGAGGGTCTTCCTGCATTTTCCCTGGCTCATGTGCCACAGAGTGCGGTGTGAGCATTCCTGCAGCCACATTGTGTGTTGGAACAGTTTGTTGTTCCAGGTGGAAACGAGTGACTTAGTGGGGCAGTGCTCAGTCTCCGCAGAGTGGATGAGCAGAGGCAATTCATGAGCTTCACAGCTTCATGAGCCCTTGGTCTGACACCAGGCAGGTGGCAGGAAGGTAGGAGCAGGGGGGAGAGGCAGGATAAGACTATCAGCTTTCAGCAGTGATGCTGTATTAGGTCAGTGTTGGGTTGACCATGACACAACACACCCTTCGTTCCAGCAAATGTGGGAATGACAAGTGCTGGGTGCAGCAGGCTAACATGAGCTTCATGCTTGCGGGGAGGAGGAGGAAGAGGACAGGTGGTGCCATCCCTTTTGGGGCCTGTTCAGGCAGCATAAACTCCTTCCTCAGAGCAGGGGGAGCCACCACACTGTAAATAAGCTACTGCATCCTTTTGGACCCACGCAGTGCCAGGAGATATCAGCCCTTCACTGTTAATACTCTCTTTGTTCCAGAGCAGATTTCATCAGTGCCACTGGATTCCTCTTTTCTCTTTCAAGAGAAAACACCCAAGTGAACCCAAACCCCCAGAACTTCCATTGAGCAACAGTATCATATTAAAAGAAAACAAACTAGGGTGAAGAAAAGCCCAGTTATGTCAGTTTGCATCAAGATATGAAGACAGATTTCCAGAAGGTTGTGTGCACAGGGATTGCAGAGTGTTTTGGTGAGCAAGCCAGTGCTGTCAAAGTGGGAGGCAACGGTGTCAAAACTATCGATGACAAGAGCTGTGCTCAAACAAGGGAGCAAATCCTTCCTAGTGCAAGTCCAGGTGCCTCAGAAATGTTCTCAGCCTATACCTCTTTTCCTCCACCTTGGACCAACTTGTTTTTTCTTTTCTACTTCTACAAACCGCGGCGAGCTCATCCAAAAACCTGTCATGCTTTTTAACAAAAGGGTGAAATAAACATCCCAGCATCATCCTCGGCAATGTGCCACAGAGAAACTGCTGCAAGATATGACAAGATGAATACTGCCTTTAAATGTGATACAGAAAGGAAACGAACGACACCCACTTGGAAGAAGCAGCACTGAGGCCCTGCAGAGCTGATCCAATGGTGGCAGGATGGGATGCCAGGGTCTTCTCCCTGGCACAGCATGTGGTCCTCATGACCCAAAGGGTCCACTGGCCACAGCTGTCCCCATCAAACCAGGATGAATTTCTGTTGGCCTGGGCAGAGAGCACTGGCAGGGCTCTCCCAGATGGTGTGGAGACAACATCAGGGCAGCTGTGCCTTGTTTTGTTAAGTTGGCTGTAAAAAAGGCAATGCCCAAGGCAAGCTGATTTTTTTTTTTTTTTAAGAAAAAGGTAATGCTAGTCAATCTGGACTGAGGCAAGAGGAAGAGGCTAACTTTAAGCTTGCTAAAGAAACGCCTAGAAGAAAGGGAGCCACTGGGGAAATAAATGTGTTAGCAGGAAATGAGAAGAAAGCATTGTGTGCAGGGCTGTCAGTCTGGAGGCCTTTGAGCCTCCAAAGGGGTGTGCAGGTGCTCTGTGCTCAGCCACTTGGCTTGCAGGAATTTGGTGCAGAGCTGTACCCACACATCAGCAGCAGGGGACACTTGCTCCCGGAGATGGGTTTAGGGGTGATCTGACTGCTGAGCTCTCCACCACATTACCCTGCTTGTGTCTGTGTTCTGTGCTGTGCAGCTCCTTCTAAGGCAACAGCACAGCCAGTGCAATGCACTGAAATGTTGCCATTTAAAGGTGATCTATGGCTTGTCCTTCTAGTTCTTTGCTTTTAAAGCTTCTCGCTGCCAGGGACCCACCATAAAACACAAAAATGTAGCATGCTCTTCATGGAGAGACTTGAGTTATTTCAACTCAGTGTCTCTAATCTCAAAAGCACATCAGAGAAATGTATAAAGGATGTAGTCTTTGCCCCAGAGATATGATCTAAACATAGATAAAGCATAAGTAAAAAGATGGCATAACAGGAGACTAGAGGGAAAGGCACCGAGATGTTATATCTGGGGTATTGCAGCCTTTGCTAAGTTTATGGAGACCAGCGATACAATTCTGTGTGTGTCTATGCACGTATACACACATGTGCATATGTGTATGTACAACCATTACTTTAGCTCTAGTTGCTAAAAATTTATCCCATAAATGATTTGAAGTAAAAAAGTCCTTAGTGATGCATGGTGGTCAAAGGGGATGAAGATGAAAAGAGGATAGAAGTGTAAGAGTTTTCCATGGCCACCTTGTTTCCCCTCTGAACCCTCCAAACGCTGCTAAGCTCTGTGCATGAAAATTGCAACTCCCACATACTCTTACATGTCTTCCAGGAGCTCGAGTCCCTATCTCTACCAGTTTGTTAGAGGGCATTAGTTGCAGTGATGGTAAAAATTTGGCCTGGATCATGTAAATCTTTGGCTTTCACAATGTCTGTGCTTTGGTTCACTAGCTCAGAGCAAACCTTGGGTAGCCCTTGTAACCATGACTCATTACAAAAATATTCTTGCTGTCTGGAGAATGGGGATAATGCTTGGCTATATTTCTGCCAGGAGTTCTGATAATTAATTATTTAATCTTTCTAGAGCACTTAGATATTTGGATACCTCTTGATAGAATCACATATTCCCTTAGCTGTCAAACCATAATAGCACCTTTTCAGCCCTACTGGCGATGCAGTGAGAGATAGTAAAACATGCCCAATGCCTGAACACACTGAGTGACTGGCTCTGCCTTTATCAAAGTAAACCACAACAGGTTTCACTACTTGAATGAAATAAAGCCTGAAAGGAGATGTGAGAAATAGACAGTGAGGAGATTAATGCTAGTATTGATGGAAGACTTCCTGGCTGGCTGCTGTTGCCCAGAAAGTCCCTTAGAGAGTAGAATTAGGGGGTTTCATGCACACATTAGTAACATTTCTTCATCCAATGCCATCCACGTTCTCTGTGCTTGCTTCCTCTCTTGTGGCTCTGCATGCTTCGTGTTCATAGTTTTGTAGCCTGGGTCACCCTTTCTTTTGTGTCAGTGCGGATGGGCTCGTCTGCAATGTACTGCAAAGGTAGAGCAACACAATACCCACATGTCACTGCTGTCTGAATGCGTATTTGGCTGTTGGAAGGTTTATAGCCTGCATGGGAATCTGCAGTTCTCAGAAGTCCAGTTCAGTGGCACCGAGGGACATCCTGCGGGCACTGCTGCCATGTGTGCCCAGGCAGCGGGTCCAGGCTCAGGTCAGGCCGGGTGCTGAAGCAGCCAGCCTGGGTCGCTTGCTCAATAATTTCTAGTCCTTGTTAGCAAATGGTGATGGTGCAGTGTTCCTCCTGGCTGCAAGCCATGGCAGTACAGTGCCACTACAGGTGACCTCCACCTTGTGCTGCCATGCGGCACTTGGAGCAAGGCAAGCTGTTTTTTCTCTCAGAACAGGCACAAAATGGCAGATCTCAGTACTTTGAAGCAAAGCTGGATTTCAGTGCAACTTCAGCAGATCTGTGTTTGATTTAGTATCTCAAATTCAGGCATGGATCTGTTCTGGACCTTACAACAGTTTCTGTTCCCCGTTTACTCTTTGGATGGATTAGATAAACTGAGATCATTGTGATTTTACCACTATAAAGAGTCACAAAATCTAAGATTTTCATCCAGACCATTCAGAACAGACTCTGATGACTTCCGATACATTGAAACCCAGCTTTAATCTGTTTATGGTTTTTCAGAATTATAATATAGGTTAACTGAGCTTGCACAAACTCAGTACCCAAACTCTGTACCTTGTCTTGGTTTCTATTACCTATCTTAATAGTGGGATTTTTTTAAAAGTCACATTGAAGTAGAGCTTCAATTACATCCTGTTAATAACTAATAATTTAATTGCTACTTAGTGCAAGATCCCACCCCACCAAGGATTGGCATTTAAAGGATTATGCCTGCAGGGGTGAGGACAGTTTGGTTTCAGAGTTGTATCTCCTTGGTGCGACTGATCCTGATGGATTGTGAACAAAATTGTATTGTGAAATACATGTCCTTATTGGAATTGCTGTTAACTTCATAATTGCTCTGTAATTACTAAAGAGAGAGTATCTTACACTTCTGACAGCCAGGTGCATGAATTGCTTAATCTGTCTCCATTATTGACTTGGCTCAGTTCCTGGGGGTGCTTTCCTATTCTCTTTCAGTTGTGCAATACCAAAACTGACTAAGTGGTTCGTTTGCTGTTTTGTTCCTGCTTTGGAGCTAACAACAGGAGCAAACAGAGGTGAACTTTGAAGAAGCTGAAGTGTCTGGCCAGCCCCGAGCTGCCACTCCTTCCATGAGCTCCTTTCCCGGCTGGAGGCCATGCTGCCTGCCCTGTGGCAGGCTCCCCACGGGGCAGTGGGGAACAGAGCCTGGCTCAGCCCCATTGCCCCTCCTGCCCTGTAAGCGTGGAGCAATACTGCAGCATCTGACAGGCAGCTTTGCCAGCAGCTGAGAAGGCTACCAGGAGGGAGGTCAAGGGTCTTTCTTCTGGAGATCTTCAAGCTGGAATCTGGGTTAGAAAAAGTTTCATCTCAAACAGTGATTAAGAATGGGACTGAAATGAGATAAACAGGGAGTTGTCAGCAGCTTCAGAAGCGATTCCTGCCCTAGGGGAAGTGCCATTCGTCTGTTTTGCTGTATACTGGGTCAGAGCTTATGCTAAAATATTGCAGATTGTCAGCTTTGTCTGTGGCTTTGGGAATATTTCAGTGGCCCTCGCTGCATGCACTGGCATTCTAATAGAGCTTTATGAAAGAGCTTTTTTGGTGTAATCCATCAACAGATAAGCCCAGGGAGAAAGAGAAGGAGAATTCAGTGCCTCTCCCAAGAGAGGCAGCAATGAAGATGCATGCATTAAGCATCCTCCTCTCCCTTTGGTACCCCCCGCACAGCAGGGCCTCCAAGGATCTCGTCAAGCACAGTGCTAGCTGAGTGGGTGTCCTGGCTGATAAAAGCTTTTCTTAATAACCTTTTTCACTTACATGTAGAGAATAAAGTTCTTGACTTTATCTTTCTTTTCCCAGGGAAATAAATGTTTCAGGTATACGTGACCAAAAAACAACAACCCCACAGGGGTATTGTCAATTTTTATTGACTTTCCAGTAGAGCAGAAATCGATGAAACAGGTTCCTACAGATACATCTTGCTTGTTACGCATGTGACAGCCACGCAAAACTGTGACCAGGCAATAATTTCTCCCAACATCGATGTTACACCTCCAAGGCCACCAGCAGTGTTCAGTTCCCAGGCAGCAGGAGCCCATGGCAGGCTGAAGAACACGCCAGTCCATCCGCAGCTCTGTCCTCTCTCTCCTAACCGGCCCATGAGCCCGCAGGGCTCAGATGCTTTTGCTGGCATCGAGCTCCAAGCTGCTGCCCCTCAGGGGGCTGCTTATGCCCAACACCTTTGTTGCCCACAGCCCAGGCTGCCTGTGGCCTGTGTTCTGGGCTCGTTACTGGAAACTTTTTGCATCTCGGGCTGACAAACTGGCTTTGTGCTTTTCTCTGCCAGGAAGATGGAGGGTCCCCTTGGGCTATGGAGGCAAAAATTTCCTCTTTTTGAAGATGTTACAAGTGTCATATTTCTCTTCAGTCACTGTTTCAAGGTCAGATAATGCCAGCGTTGCTTTCTTACCCTCAGTGGACTGAAAGCATATGAAGCATCTGGCTTCCCCTGCCCTTTTTTCAGTTGTCTCCTTATCCACGTAGAGTAGAAGTTGTCTTTCCAAGAGCCAGGGGTTCACTTTGTGTTATAATAGGTGAACTTTTCAGCTGCCACAGCTCCCCTTTTCCCATTTCCTCTGTTGTTAGTATCCCTTTTCTGCTGAGAAAGTTTTTAGACAAAATACTGACATTTCAGGAGGTGCTGCAAAAGACCAGAAAAGGGAGTTTTTAATTTCAGAAGACAATTGTGTCTTCAAGGCCTCACAGTCGGTGCAGTTCTAGGAAAGACTTTGAACTAGAGAAGGATATGAGATTTTTTCGCAGTGACTCATACTTTTTATAGATTACCAGTTTCACAGCCTTGGAGGCTGATAAGTCTGTCCACAGAGCAGGTGCAGCAAGCGCCCTGTGGAGGCCTTAGTGTGTGCAGCGGGGTTGTGTCAGTGCTGCTGCAGGGAGATACGGTTGTGTGGATGCCCTTGACTTCTCAGCCCTGCTGTTGTGCTTGCTGTGGGGGCTCCCAGGGCTTTGGGATGCACAACCATCTATCTGGGCACAGCGGGAGAGACTGGAGAGGATGGATGCATGTCTCATGATGCAAAGTTGCACTCTTAAAAGGTGCAGAGATGAGAGAGTCGATGTGGGGAGTCTAGAGGAGAGACCTGCACAGAGGCAGCTGCTTGCTGTGACATGGCAAAATGAATTCCAAGTGCCCACAGGTACATGATGACAGTGGCCAGAGTGTGTCTGAGTGGGCACTGAGCTCTGCCCCTCAGCATCCCTGGGTCTCAAGGGAAGCCTGAACGGACTTTACATGTAGCCCACCTTGTTCATAGTGTATTGTTATTGCTGCTGTACCCTCCTTTCCAGAAAATTTACAGCTCCTTGTAAGACTTTTGCCAGTAAATGGAAGTTGAGGAGAGCTGTAAAAGCAGCATGCCTGTGCTTTATTAGATACAGTTACTAAAT
Organism: Cnemophilus loriae; assembly: GCA_013397755.1. NCBI lineage: Eukaryota > Metazoa > Chordata > Aves > Passeriformes > Corvidae > Cnemophilus > Cnemophilus loriae. The sequence continues at coordinate 574,555 of VZTF01004190.1, read as the reverse complement.
AGTTACTGGTCCAGCTTGGGGTTAAGGCCTGAACCTAAGTGTGACTTTGCAGTAATCCACAACACACTAGCTTTTGGAGCTGCAACACTTTGTTGTCTTTTCCTCTGGCTGTGGCATGTTCCTAAATATCCTCCTTCCAAATAGCATGTCCAGGTGCTTTCTGCACATATGCAGAGCAAATGTGATGTCTGTTTTTTCTCCAGGAAGACATCTTGGACCTTTGGTTCTGTCATCAGTCAGATGAGAGTCAGCTGCTCTAGGCCTGCACCTATTCCCAGTGTGCTCTGGAATGTGTATTCTCCCAGATGTTTGGTTCTCACTGGAAACAAATTTCACATAGGAGTGTTTTTTCCTGCCAAAATTCGGTCCCACAGTTGGGCTAAGTGATAGCACGAAGTCTTCTCCCTGAGTGCTGTGTGGCTCTGTGGGACGTTGTTGGCTCAGCATTACTCAGCAGCGATGCAACTCTTGGTATGAGGATGAACCTTGGCCCCAGCAAATATAAAAGGCCTCATTCTGCTGGCCTCAGGATGAGTTACCAGCAGGTGACTCTGTCTTTATAACTTTCTTTATAATGTTTGGAGGCAGTGGCTTGTGTGGAGGTGGGAGGATGGCACACATTTGTCACTGCCGCTCGATTACCTTGAGGCAGGTTAGCCAAGTTGTAGATTAACTGTGCGCAAAAGCCCGGCAATTACAGAGCCATTACAGATATGCCATTATGTATATCCTTATGTTTATGACTTCATTCTTTCTTAACCCTGTTTCTCAAAGACAAATACATTGAACGTGTGGTGTTTCCTCAGCCTGGGCTGATGCAGCCTTTGTGTGACCTGCCTTCTGAATGAGATGTGCCCTCCTGCCTGCCCTGCCTGCTATCTGCTGATCCACTCTGGGTCTCAGCAGGATGACTGCGACTGAGAGACCTCAAGGAAATGCCCATCAGAGCAGCTAGGCATGGGCTGTGGAAGCAGAGGGCCTTGTTTGTGCTGCCTGCAAGCACCACATGCTTCTGTGTGCCCTGCGAGCTCAGCTGAGAGCTGCCTGCCCTGCTGTGGTCACAGGGGCTCAGCTCCACTGGGGTTTGTTGAAACCAAAACCCAGCTTGGTGTCAGGAAGGAAGGCACGAGAACTGAGACTGTCTTGAAACTGCTGAGCACTGACTATGGAGGAAGAAAGGAGTAAACAACCCCTGGGCAGAGGGAGAGCAGGGTGAAGCCTGGATCCTTGCATCCTCCCCATGGAGGCCCCCTGCTCAAAAGGCAGGCAGAGTGTGATGTGGGGATCTGCAGGCACACCATGGAGGTATTTAGATTCCCCTTTGTCTGTGAGCTGGCAGGCTGTGTGCATGTGGTGCATCTTGGCTTGACAAGGGGAATAGCCACCTCTCCTCCCTGCTCTCTGGCTACCATGCCTGCTCTTGCAAGGCCTGGCTTGCTGCAGGCAGTCTGGAGCAGGGGCAGACTCTGGCCTCACAAGGGGGCCAGAGGTGTGCCGGTGTGTGGGGTCACTCCTCTTGGCTGTCAGGGAAACCAGTGCACTTCAGCCTGCAGAACTGCTTCCAGTGCCTTCTCATTAGCTGGCTGATTTCCCTCTTAATGCACACATTATATTGGCATGGCTGTTGAATGAATGCAGGAAGTGCTGGGAAATGCATGTTGACTTACAGACAGCTGGAGATTTAGTGTGATTCACAGAAACACCCATAGCTGAGAAAATACTCATAAAAGCAACCAGCCACTTACTCTAGCTTAACACTTCCACTTCTGGCTGGGACAAGGAAGTGCCAGCTCCTCGGGAAAGCAAGTGGGCAGGCTCACTCAGGTGCATCTGAAGTGTGGGAGGAATTTGCCTTGAAAACATTTCTGATTCAGCCTCGTAAACCCAGTCCCTCAGCACTCGTGCTGGCTGCGAGTGGCCCAGGTCAAACCCATCGATGACATCAGGCGAGGGACTTTTGGCACGCTTGGGAGAGTAGGAAGAACAAAAGGGGAAAGACAAATCCAGACTCAGATTTTGCAACACTTTTGTAAAACCCCACCAAATCTCGGAGCCAAACGTGGCTAAGATGGGGAATACCACGAGCACAGTTTGCCTCTTGGGCCTGTCTCCTATGCTCTTCTTTCTCTCCAAAGGTTTGCCACTGAGCTTGCAAACAGAAAATAAACTCAATATCATTGACTTCAGCAAGTCTCTGTGCATGTGGCAATGGTCCTGTGAGCATCAGCCGGACTGCAGTGCTCAGGAAAAGTGGCTCTGACATAGGTTGAGGCTGGAAGGCACTAGTGAGCCCTGGGCAGGGTAACTCCCCGGCTGTCCTTAGTGCTGAGCTCAACCCATGGCTGCCCATTAGAGTGGTAGACAGGGCAGGGCAAGGGAGGCTTCAGAAAGAAATAGCTTTTTGGGAAATCCTCTGTCCTTCTCCCTGGTGCTGTTCAATGCAGTAGGGACGGGCTAGCTCCACTGGTGATAGCCTTTCATTGTTTCAGATTGTCAAGTTCTGCCCTTCTTTCTCCCTTCTACCCTTCAAAACTAAAAAAAAAAAAGTCCACCTGTTTCCTAAAGTTTAGAGATTTTTGGAAGGTGCAGAGTTAATAAGGTGGATTTTGAAATAAGATGGATTTTGAGCTTGAAAAAAAAGGAGAAAACGCAGGACTGAACACTGAGTGCAGCCTTCCTGTGGCACATCCTCACCTGCATCAGAGCACCCTGCTGTTAGAAGGAAACACTCCTGCACAAAGCATACACTGACACCCTCTCCCTTTGCAAGCAGAATTAATCATACTTATGTGCCATATTCCATTTTAATTTTTATTGCACAGTCCAAGATTAAAGGTTAATGTAGTACATCTCCCCATCTCCACTCCCATTACAATGGAGTGCTTTGAATAACTATTAACTTCTTGGTCAACTGAAAGAAAATTGTTAATCATCTACAAGCTTATATTGCATAAAAATCGTTCTCTCTAACTTTCGCCTGACTGTGGGAGAGCCCTTTCCTCAACACTGACCTTCAACGACACCTGGTACCTGCAGCCTGCAAAACACAGAAAATCATACTAGATGGGCTTATCTGCCAGCCAAGGTCATAAACTGCGTGAATCAGTGGAGTGCAACTTATGTTTCTTGGTGTTGATGTTGATCCAACATCCAGTTCTTCTGCCAGCAAAGATACAGTTCTCCGGGTCTTCACAAACCACCTAATGAATTGCTTTGTTTTGTTTTGTTTTGTTTTTTTAATTTAGCAAATTAAGGCTAATCTGCGGAGCGCTGGGTGTTGCTGGGACACACACAGTGACAGTACAGCCTGTCCTTCCCGCTGCACGAGACGTGTGCAGGCTGGCAGGCGTGTGCGCTGTGCGGGTCAGCGGCGGGTCTAGGGCTGCCTGCCCCAGGGACCAGCTCTCGTCCGGGCATCGGCGATGTGCGGCGGGGGGCAAGGCCCTGGGGACTTTGGCATCCCTGCCGCCAGAGGAGCCTGTTGGCATCGCAGATGGGGAGTGGTGGCTTCTGCTCCTTTCTGCCTCCTCGTGCAGCTGCTGCAAGTGGCCAAGTTTGGCTGCAGAGGTGCGGCCTCCCCGTTGAGTGATTACATGGAGGAGGCTTGAGTCCAGCCATTTGGGAAATAAATCACCTGCTGTTTGTGAAGTAGGAGGGAAGCACTTGGGACAGTGAAAGATTAGACTGTAAGCCTCACAAAACTCCCCTTCTGGCTGTAAAGATGGGCTGTGGATGTTGTGTTTTTTAGCTCTTTAAATGATTATTTCTGTGCCAGACTTATTAGGCAAGATATTGTTGGGATCTTGGCAAAGAGATAAATAGGGCTGCAGGCTCCGCAGTCGCTCCTCTCCACATCTGGTCACTGTCAGGCCTTCAGCTAATAGGCTGAGGACTGTGTGCTACAGTAAACAGCCTCTGCAGCTGCTAGGGGCTAAATGTAACTATATCTTGCTCCAAACACAAACATTTCCACATTAGGCATTGCATATCCTCCCTCGGCACAGAGCTGCAGCCACTGACCTCGGGAGCCTGCACTGCATCAGCTTGCCCTGGCTTCTCCTTGGCCAGCAAATTCCGTCTCTTTTTATGGCTGTGGCTCTTGAAAGTGAGAGCAACAGCCCCTGCTCGGGTCAAGCTGAACGTGGCCAAGCATTGTGCAACCTCCTGCAGATGGTCAGTGCTGAACAGACAGGAGTCTGGCCAGGAGAGACTTGCTGGGGACAGAGGGCAAGGTGGGGAGAAATGGGTGGTCCCAGCATCAGGGAGCTGCCGAGGGAAGGGTTTTGGAGGAAGGCACAGATAGCTCCAAGATCTCCTGGGACTTTCTAGACATCTCTGGCTGGATTGTCCCCTCCTCGCACCCCCTGCCCTTTCCCTTCCCCTTCCCTCCCCCTTCCCTCCAAAGCCCTGCAGAGAACTGGGAGCTGCACTTGTTTCTTGGCTGGACTTCAGACAAGTTGCCTTGCATGCAAATATGACGTTTCTGTGTACAGTGCCTGGCTCCCCCAGTAGTGTGCTTCCTCCCCTCTTCCTCCTCCTCTGTACTTTGCTGTCCAAGGCCGGGAGCAATTTGGTCAACACTGCTTTCAGCAAGGTGTTTGCTACACTTGTCTCGTGAGAAAGACAAACACGTCTCATCAGCTGGAGCCTTTGTTCGCCCCTATGGTAAAAATAAAATCCATTTCCATCCAGTATCTGCAGGAGAGCTCACTAACACGTGAGAGAGTCTGAGAGTGGAGGGGGTTTGGTGTAGCTGTTTTCAGGTCTGGCCTGTTCCCAAGTTGTTGCAGAGTTCTGTCCTTCAGTGCCTGCTCCAGTGAACTGGACAGATGACAGGGCTTAGGGAGGCTTTGCCCCAGTGCAGCAGTTGGGTGTCTAAAGCAATCTTTCCAGAGAAGGCTTTTCCGAGACCCGGCATCCAACACAGCAGGTGCCTCCCAGGCACCAGCCCCCAGTTTGGAAATTCAGCATGCCGTGCTGACCGGACCCTGCTTAAATACCTTCTGATTAATTAAGTGTTAGCCTATTTACATCAGCCCTCCAGCCTGCTTGTCTACTGTGCAGCACTGCTTGGTGCTGCAGGGAAGAAAGACGCCTTTTGCTGTTTGGTTGACTCCAGGCTGGATCAGCTGGCCAGGTGCATGGCCAATTTCCATTGCCGCTTTGAAGCTGAGAAGTATTTTGAAAAGAATAGAGCCTTTAGCCTTGTAAGTAAAAGCCATTTATCTTAGGATGAAAAAGTGCTGGCATGGAAAAATTCCAATGCTATGAAAGTCTCTTTTCCTGAATGTCTTGGATACTTGCTGGATTAGGTTCACTGGTAAGGAGCTCGGACTTATGAATGTGTCTTTTACAGAAATGAGCTGTAGAAGGAAAAGGCAAGCACTGGCATGCTTGTAAGTGGGACAGAGCGAGATTCCCTGTGGACCAGACATTTCTGAGATTGCTTTTAGAGGTACGGTCAGTATTGCTGCAGTGAGCTGAGGTGGCACTAAATCCCCTGTTGTAACCATAGCTGTTACTATTTCCCAGGGGTATAGTATCAGCAGAATACCTTACATAAACAAAAGCAAAGCACTGTTGGCTTTGCTCTGCGTGGCTGTTTAATAACGCTTTGTGCTGCATACGGACAGCGTCAGAGTGTTTTATAGACACTAATGAAATTAGCCTCATGATGCTCTGGCGAGGTGGGGATGTGTCATTAGCCCTTTCCCTGGGCTCAGTGTGTGTGTGGTGTAGGATTCCCAGCAGTGCGGGGTGCTCACGCCTGCATTTTCCAGCAGGAAACACCTCGTCAGGATGGGACCTTCTGCAGCTCTTGGTCTGCCCCACCACTCCCTCTCTAGATAGTTTCTGACTCCTGGTGCCAAGGGTGGGTGGGAGAAGAGGTGGTGGCAAGCGTGCTGCCATGTCACCCCCTTGCTAGGCACAGACTTTCTCCTGGGTCAGAGCAATGTTCCACCACTCAAGATCTGCTGGCAGGGACAGAAAATTCAGATCCTCCTCTCAAGTCACTCAGCGTGTGTGCTACATTTCAGGACCTTATGTCAGCTTCCAGTGGCTGAGCTCCAGGACTTTTCCTACATGGCCAGTGTGGCAGGGTGGAGATGCTGGAGAGGAGCTCTCTTGTGTTCATTGTGCATGGTTCTGACCTCTTTGGGTGGAAGATGGGGCGTTGTCTGCAACAGCTTTGCAACGATCCAGCCCTGCTCACGTGCAGCAGCCCCAGTTTTGTCAAAAACACCAGTGCTGGCCCCGGGGTTGTATTGAAGCTACCACCAAGCCATTGCTTTAAATAGATCCTAAGCAAACCTCTCTGTTTGTTTTTCTTGACATGGTACTGACTGGTGCTTTCCAAGAAACAAGGAAAAAAAAGCTGGATTCACAGTGATGACTTTGACTCCATCTGGCAAAAGCAAACTGATCTCCTAAATGAGAAAGGCACAGCCATGAATAGAAAAAGTAAACAGGTCACTGTGAGAAGCAGCCTGTTCCTTTCAACCCAGTGGCTACCAGTGACAAAATCACACTGGAACTTGGTTAGAAGATCCTCCCACTTTAGGATTTTCTCTGTCACGAGAAAGCCAAAGGTCTTTCCAGGTACATGAGATCTGCATATGGAGTTTAGTATTGGATTTCATAAGGTTTGCTGCACTTTACCCTGCTCTGCTAGGTAAATATTTTGCTTCCAAATCATCATTTGCCTTTCTGGGTCCTTTGGCCTGTGAGGCTGGACCGGACTGGGGAACTATTGTGCGTTCTGCATGGAGTAAGCTCCTGTGAACCCCTCAGAATCTTACTTAGACACTCTCTTGCTGTATTACGGTCTTCTAGCTGAATGTTCAGCCTGCAGTAGCTGAGAAACCACCCTGCCTGTGCAGTAGTAACACATGGGCCATTGGAAGTGTTCTCTGTAACTCAGAGTGCAGGGAAAATGCCATGCTCAGGCTGTGAAAACACTGTGCTGGAGGAAATTATTTTCATGATGGGCAGAGCCAAACCCCATATTGCAACACAGGCTTAAATATGGATGTACTTGAAGACTATGTCAGGTCTTGAAGAGTTTAACAGGTCTGGATCTAAATTTCGTGACTGGTTCTATCTTCATGACTGGCTGGGCTATGTGCTCCTGAAATCCAAACTGTCCACCTTGTAAAGCTCCACCTGTGAAGAGAAGTTGCTAACAGCACTACCTATGCACAGCACATTGGGTGGGCTTCTCATTGTGGGTGTGGTGGTGAAAAATGCACTTTAGTTTTATTTTATGGCTATGTTCACACATCTTATTAGGCATACGAGCACTGACGGAGAGAGCTCAGGACAGGTTTTGTTTTCCATGCCAGTTGGTGAGCTGTGGGGAGAGCATGAACACCTCAAAAAGGCTCTGTCCTACTGGGCCTCCCCTTCCCTGCCTGTTGCTAATTAGAGCTCAGCTTAAGCCATGAAGCTTGAGTTTAAGGGCCACTTCTACAAACTCTCTTATCATGACATGTAACATTGACGCCAGTAGGCAGTCTCGGTGTGTAGGTAGAAATTCCATCCTCGTCCGAGCTGACTGCTGGCCTTTTGCAACTCTGCTTGAAATTTGGGCTCTTTATAATCTGAACGATAAATCTCTGGTGCTTCCCACTTGGGTTTTTTCTGCTGCCTGTAGTGCCCGGAATATATGTTAACAGTCTATTGATGGAAATGATAATTAGGGGATTTGTCATGAGAAATGTGCATGAACTTTTCAAGCTGTCATTCAAAAAAAGGTTTTTTACAGTCAACTCTCGATTATCTGTGGGTGCATTCTCTGAGCTGCAGATTAGACATGCCATGTTTAAAAAATGCAGAACTCTGTCAGAGCCATTATAAAGTATAATGTACAGTGTTTTTTCCTTTTTATTTATAACCTCATGCTGCATCTTTAACTTGTTTTTTCAAAGGTAAAGGTATTAAAGTATTACATTCCTGGGGCCTTATTTACATATATTTTGTATTATTAGTTTTGCTTTTCTTTCTCTGCCCTCATTACCCCGGATACTGAGAGCTGAACATATCAGTTTATAGCATCTGTGGAGGAGGGCATGTGACACGGTAACCTTTCCCCAGCTGTTTTCTTTTCTTCTGGTGCTGCATAAGAGTTTCTGCAGTGTGATGCTGCACAGCCAGATGGGCTGGAGAAGAGGAAGTGCTCTGCTGTGAAAGAAAAAAAACCTGTACCTGAAGGAACATGAGTGAGCGACAGACAGCTGAAAGAGAAGGGATGTCTTAGAAGCCATTTGTCAGGCTGAAGAAGCGTCAGCTTGTTAAAAACATGCCTGTTCAGTTAAAAGGATGAATTGACAGACGAAGGCTCAGTGCAAATTCAGCTGCCATCACTTCAAAAGCCCTCACAGCTGAATCAGCAAATTTCTGTTTCTATACATAATGGATGCAGCCAGCATGCCATTATGATGCCCACAAGAAGACTTGTGTTAAGCTCTTCAAATTAGCTGTTTATGATAGTCACACTCTATAGCTGTAGCTTATTTTTTCCTGGGCCTCCTTCTCATCTCATGCCTTTTGTTTTTGCAGCCCTGGAAACAGCTGCCTAAGCAAGGATTTTGGGAAGGGAGTGGTACTGACTCAGTGCTACCATGCCGAGGTTTTCAGCCATGCTTTTCATGCTCTCGCTGGCCTGTGCATTGCTTGCACGTCCCCGTGACTCGTGCTGGTGCTGCCGGACCCACCCTGAGCCAGGAGCCAGGGTCCAGCAGCGCCACTGGACTGACCCATGGAGCGCCGGCCTGCAGGAATGTGCAGCTATGGCACTGGGCACTTTCTCCCCACACTTTTACCTTCCTTGGCATCCCCTCACTGCCTCTGCTGCCAGAAACATCTTTCCTCTGCCACCACCTCCTCTTCTCATCCACCACCTCCTCTCCTCCTCTTTGGGTCCAGAGCCCTGGTGTGATTATAGAGTTCTCTAAGAATTGAGACCTGTCTTTTTTCAGTGTTGCCTGAAAGTAGCTCAGGAATTTCACAAAAAATTCTGCTGAGTAAAGTATTACTGAATGATTGTCAACATTAATCCAAAACCTACTGCCCTATGATAGATTTACTCTCCTTTTTTGGGGTTTTTTTTTGAGGTGAACGAATGAAGAGGAATAAGAAAGAGTAAAAAAGGAAAACAAACACTTCTTCTGTGAAAATGAAAAAACTTATATAAAGTTGGCACCTTTTTATTCGAATCAGAAGATTTTCTGAAGGCGACTTTTGGCTGATTTTTTTTTCAAACCGCTGGTCGAGAAATGTCAACCAGCTCTAGTATCTTATGAAAGATGTTGCACTTAATAAAACTGCAGGCAGGGAGGCAGAAACAATATACCCATTCATCTCCCTTAGCCCCTTGCTCCCTTCCCCTGCTGCTCCACTCGCTCCTGAATGCGCGAGCCCTGTCAGGTGATGTGAGCCCTTCCAGTGGCTTCAGTGTGATTTCTAGGCTAAGCAGACATTTTGTCAGCCACAGCTGCAGAGCAGCAACCCACAGGAGATAAGGGAAGCACACATCCCTGCCCGGGGAGGGATGCACGGCATCTCTGCCAGGGGCGGTGTGAGCTGTGACACCTCCAGGGGATATGCTGTATGGAGGCCAGCAAAGCACAGTGGAGCAAGCAGCAGTGCTGGCTAATCCCTGTTTCCTTACACAGGCTTTTTGCCTCCCTCTCTTGACCCTGGGGAAGTGTGAAAGCTGTGCTGCTGGTGGAGGAAGGATGGAGCAGTGGGAGCTCCATACAGCACCCTTGCAGTGGCAGCAGCAGGGCAAAGCTGCCTCCGGGGGCTTCTCCTTGCTGTCCCTCTCCAGAGGTGGAACCAATGGGGACGGCAAAGTGCTTATGGACCCCGGAGGCATAGGCAATGTTTCTGTTTGCTGTGCTATTTCGGGAAGTTTTCATAAGGTAAACAAGGGCCTCCTCTTGATTCATTGAGGTCATTAGCGAGCCGTAGGATGGTATTTACATTGCTAAGGTATTAGCACAGGCTCTCTCCCAGACGGCAAGTTCACGGGGGAGGAGGTGACCTTCAGCGTTTCTTGTTTTGCCCTGTATCTGGCACGCAGGGGGCCTGCCTGTTTGACTGGAGTGCCTGGGTATTGTAACCAAAATAAATCATCCTTATCGTGGCTGGTGGCAATACTGCAATGGAAACAGAAATAGGCGCCTACTTTGCACTTTGTGAAAATGGCATCACTGTGAGGAGTGGGGTGGGAGATTGGAGGACGAACTCCAGGCGACTGCGGCCACCACCTGTCCTGAACAAGGCTCTCCTTTTTGGGGCCGGCCTCTCAGCTTGGCATGGACGAAGCGCTGTGCATGACAGGGGACTGATCTGCTGTCCAAATTAAGCAAATATCAACTGGGGAGTATTTCTAATGAGAGAAAAGGAGAGAGTGTGGTGACGTTCTGGTTCAGCCTATCACAAATTGATGAGGGAAGCCCTCAGCCCTCTGTCTCTCCCCTCTCTGTGCAAATCACAACACACAACTTTTCATTTTGGTTTCCTAGTCTGTTCAATAAGTAGTGGAACTATTTAAGACTGATGGGGTTTTTTTCTGTGGATCTATATGATTCTCACAGTGCTGAGGGCTGACTGACTGAACTGTCACAGTACTGAAGAAAACGAGCACTTGGAGAATCTACTCAGACCAGCAGTGCTGTGAATACCATAATCATAGGAAAAAACTTTACAGTTTGCATTGCACAGAGTTGCATTCAAACCCAGCAGCTCCACAGAAGAGTAGGCCATGAGCTGAAGACTGAATTCTCTGATGCTCATCAATGTGTAATAATTCTTTCCCTTTGAAGGAGGATTTGTAGAGACTCTGTCTGGCTGCATATTTTCATGAAGCTTGTAGCAGCAACTTCCTATCTCAGAGCCCAAAATGTTTCAAAGAGGATTTTCCAGTTGGCGTCAAGGAAAACAGATGTGGGAAAGGTGGGGAGATGTGCAGGGAAGAAAGGGCTTGTGCTTGAAGCAAAGCTAGGTAAAGCAGGTCCTGCCTCCTACCATGAGCAAGGCACACACGCTGCTTGTGCCTCCACGGCCTGGCCTTAAGGCAGGATGAGCATGAGTGACGTGGGCATTCAGGCTGTTGAGCACTTTGGTCTCCGTGGGTATGAGATGTGACTCCCTTGCTGCAGGCCCTTCAAAGCCAAAGATGAAGGCGCTGACTCCATCACCTAGGAGAGGGAAGTCATGGGCATTCCAGCTGCAGGGTCAGCCAGGGAAAGCTTCTGCCTTGAGCTATCCCATATGATATCCCTGCTGATGCTCTGCACCCTGGCAGAACTAGGCAAAGGGTTTTAAGATGAATTGCTTTAATGCTTCCACACTCCTCCTTCTCTGCCTGCCTCAAAGAGACAAACTCTAGCTTTGAAGCCTTTGAAATTACATCAAAGGATGAGATTTCCAGAAGAGCTTAAGGGAGTTGGGTGCATTTGTCCCATTGATGGTCAACAGGAGATGGGGCGATGGGCGCTTAATCCCTGGAGGTGCTTTGAAAATTTTGTTCTACGTGTACATCCCTTACTGGGGAGAAAGCGAGAAGATGCCGGCAGCTCCTTGGCTGTGTAAAAGGCAGATCTTGCCTTTTTTTCTGAAGATAAAACGTGATGGATTTGAAAATGATGTCCAAAACTCAAGTTTGCTGTGAAAACTTCTGACTGTTTCTTAAAGAAGAAGGATCTAAAAACAGTCTGTGACTTTGCCTGATACAAAAGATGGTATCTGTTGATAACTGAGGTGCTGCTACTTTCTCTCCCTTCGCATCAGTGCGGGCGTTGTGTAACCTTGCCGGAATCCTCTCAACATGGAGGCCGTTACCCGTGCAGGTAGTGCCATTTCTCTGCCTCTCTTGGTGTCATCTTTCAGCACTACTTTAGCACTGTGTTACTTTTTGACGAGGGTATCACCACCTGTTTGCTTCTGCTGGTGAATATTAAACCCGTGTGGTTTAACTCATAACACCCTGGAGGGGAAACTGCAGGAGCAGCGTGCACTCTTGGGATCTTCTCACTGCTGCTGCCAGTGCTGATGCCAGATGGCTGCTATCGGGTTGTCTTGGGACCCTGAGCTGCAGACAGGACTTGCTGGGAGCTGTAAGTGCTGTTTCAGCCAAGCCTGCTCAGAGTGACGAGCCACCGGGCAAGCATGGGAGGTGTGGGGCTACTGCTGGTGCCCGTCCTTGGGGCTGGTGGTGACCAAGAGAAGAGGCAGTGGGAGGAGGCCGTGGCTGGGGACTGTGGCCAAGGGCTGGTGTTGATGGGCTCTTGCAGAAAGACAAAGGAAACTGGGCTGCAGCCTTGCTGTTGTGCTATTTTTGTTCAAGGTAATAACAGGAACTCTGCTGTAAATAAAAATAGACAAGTGAAGAATTTCCCAAGTCTGTCTCTGCTCATTTCTTTCCTGATGAGGAATTATCCCACTCCAGAAGAGTAAATCCTTTCTGTCTGCTCCTTGGAAACTGGGACAATAACACTGGAAGCGAAAGAAGAGATTATGGAGCTGTCACGAGGGCAACAGCAACATACTATACGCTGGGTGCCAAAAATGCATTCTTTAAAGCAAATAATAGCTGTGCTCTGCGGGGCTCATCCTGACAGCATGAGGGCAGGCAGAGCCAGTCTCTGCTGCTCTTGGTGCCAGCCGCCCTGCCGAGGCTGGGCTGGGTGCAGGCCCCATCTGCCAGCTGCCCCGAGGGGCCCTGCCGCTGCTCTTGGCTTGGCTCCACCACATCCCTCCCCTCCTGCCTGTCACCCACACTTGGTGGCACCTCACCTTTGGAAGCACACAGCATTCCTGCATCAGCTGATAATCAAAGAAGGTGTGGGGGGTGTAACCCTTCCCTGATGATATCAAGTCTTTTCACAAAAGACAACATTTTGCTGCAGAGTCTGAATTTCTGGGGGTACTTTTTTTTTACCATATGATCCAGGGCTCTGAAAGTCTCCCACCCTTAGTCACTGAATGTGTCTTTTGGTTAGTAACTGCTGCTTAATTATAAAAGTGCATTAACTGCACTATTCCCACAGAGCCAGGGGACTCGGACAAGAATTGGACTAACTGACCTTTGTCACAGTCTTCCTTCCCCTCCAACGGTGCTAAATGGTGCTCGCTTGCTCCTTTTCAAGTGTCCTTCGCTTTTGAGGAAATCCCAAGTTACCAGGAAATGCAAAGGCATTTTAGCAGGAGTTCCAGCAGATGCTTTAGGGAACCTGCGGATGTGCTGCAGAGCGCAGATGGGATGTGGCAGTCAGAGGCAGCGTCACACAACCCCAGGTGAAAACTTCTCCCTGCCGGAGGGCACTGAGCAAAATGCATGCTCACGCTTCCCATCCCAGACGGGGTTTGTAGGGAGAGTTAGTGACTCACTAGGGGTGGGAGTCTTGTTAAAGCTGTCATATGGAGGGAGCATCAGAAGCTCACCCAGTTTCAGATGTTGATTTTTCCATTCTCAGCTATTCATGGCTACAATAACAAGATGGATAAGCCCACTGTTATTGTCTACAGAAAGTGAAGGACAAGTGACATCTACTTTCAGAAGCAAATGCAAGAATGTTGTTGGATTTTTCTCCCCCAGATTGTAAGCAGTAAGATAGTGTTTTCAAACCCCTTATTTCTGAGAAGTTTGATTATGCTTTAACTAAAACCAAAATGTCAAAACACAGAAGGAGCTATATCTTCTCTGAAAGTGTGTTACCCTTTTTTATAAAAACCAGTCAGTGATATTGATGGCTAGATGCTTTGAAGAGAGAGGGGAGGTTCTTGTTTTTACCCTCAAATCCCAGCCACCCTATGATCAAACGTGTGATCAAAGTTTACAAAGTTTGAAACTGCAGAGTAAAGAGAAATGCAAAGCAGCTTGTGAATGGAGAGGTGTGAAACCAAGGGTGTGAAACAGCAGATCTGATCTGCCAGGTTAGCTTTCTCTCTCTACTGAGATGTAACCCACAAAAGATCAGGCAACTCTGCCATACAGGGTTTGAACTTGAGAAGATTTTAAAAAGGCCTGTATGAGATGGATACCCACAGAAAGAGGGATTTGTGTGCATGTGAAACCCTGCTAGCAGAGATAACTAGTTCTGGGAGGCTGAACACAGCCTGAGAAGCCCAAGTTCTGTCCTCACTCATAAATACAGCTTTTGTCCATGGCTGTAGATGTTTGAAGGATGAAGTGCACGGATGGTCTAGCCCCCTCTCCACCTCCTGCTGTCTACGTGACTGACAGAGGAGATCTGGTGTTAAAGTTTTTTAAGCAAACATGAAGTTCCTCCATGCCTTTTACCCAGGTTGCCCTCGTGAGGAGCAGATGATTGAGACTGACAAGTAAATGCTGCAGGAGAAAAAGTGGGTGGTGGTTCTAATTTAAGGATGCTCTCTAATTTTACCCTTGCTCTCTAATTTTACCTCTTTTCTCTCTGATTTAGGGATTCAGTGCACATTGTTTGGCTAAAGCTCAGTAGAGACTATGCAGAAAGTTGCTGTATTCATCCATTACCTTGCTGAAGCCTGGTTTTTCACAGCAGCCTGCTACTAGCACTGCTGAGGAGCAGGATACTTACTCAGAATATTACTTTTGTGCTTGTCAAGCATTTCCAGAAAAAAATATTTGTATTTGAAGGGTTTTTTTTTTCTTGGAGTTTATGATGAAAAATATTTTCTGTTCAAAGCTTAGCCCTCTGATGTTTTTTCATCATGGCATTAGTCTAGCCAAGCACTTACATCCATGCTTAAGTGTAAATGCATGCCTAATAGAGTTAAAAGGAGCCTCAAGAGTGTCCCTTGCTGCCCTACTGAACAGGCATAGCCAATGTGTAAATGTAGGTGTCTTGCTGAATCAGAGCTAAGTGATAATATGCTCTCACTAGCTGAGACGGAGCAGTGAACTGCATGTGTTAACAAGGTGAGGCTTCAGAGTGGAAGTGACATTAGAGGACAGGGAAACCAGTTTTTAATAGCATCCGCTGCATCTTGACATTGCTGCAAGACAAAAGTCTGAGCTGAAACAGTAGGACTTTGAGACATAACTTGGAAGTGGTCTGGACGTTTTGCATCTCTGTTGGCTTTCTGTGTGGGCATACAAGAGGGGAGGATTTCTTCTGTTCTCATGTGTAGAGTCACACACCTTACCTTCTCATGGTAGGACAAATAGGCCACCAAGAAAGTAGGACACTTGGCCTCTCTCCTCTATGGGAGGTGCAGTGCAGATTGGCTTCTGAGAACTAGGACAGTGCCTCCAAAAGTAGAACAGCTGGTCACCCTGTTCGTGTGTTTGTTGACTTACAAATGTATCCTTTAAAGCTCAAGATTTAAGAGACATTTTTGGCCTACTTAGGGAAATGTTTTCTGAAAATAAGGACAGATAGACTGGAACAGACTCAAACCTGTGCTTTTCTTCTGGAGCACTGAGCAAAGCAAGCAACTGGAGGATCCACATGCTGGGCAAATAAACCCAACAGGTGCTCTGTGTCACTTCTTGCATATCGAGTGATACCACAGTGACAAATCCGCTCTCCTTGTCCAAGAGGTGTTCACTTTTCAGTAGCAGAACATAGGCAGAAAGACTTGCACTGCAGTGTGAGATGATGCTTCACTGCAAGAAAACTGTTACCAAATCAAAGTTGAAATTGTGTACATGTGTATGCTATATCTATCTATCTATCTATCTATCTATCTATNATGCTATATCTATCTATCTATCTATCTATCTATCTATCTATCTATCTATCTATCTACATAAGACAACATCTATTCAATCAGAAACAAAAAATCTGACTTCCATTCAAGCACATAGAAAGCATCCACAGAGGATTTCATTGTCCTGCATTAAGGTCTTTCTCTAAGTGTAATTAGGTCCATAATGTCTACAATCCCATTTGAGTTCTAACAATGCCAGTGGGATGGTAGCATGTTGTCCTGATCAGTAGAATGTGCCTGGGGACCATGCAGCAGTCTATGTGGGTAAACAAGAGCAAAGAGTACAAACCAGGTCAGCTGACATGGTTCTTGGAAAGAAGCTGCTGTCCTCACTGGTTGAGAAAAACCCCTCCATGGCTCCCATAACAATGGCCATTAATATTTCCACCTGGTTGCGGCTTGGACTAATCCCACATGAGCTTCTCACCTTGAGCCAGAGGTTGCTCAAAGTCATTGTGCTGCTCTGAAGTCTGGGTTCACTCTCTTGGGACTCATCATTAGTCAAGTCAGGTATGAGGCTGAATCTTAATAGTTAGAGAGGGAAGCTAATAGAAAGGGAAGCCTTCCAATTTTTTTTATCCAGTAAGTGTGCTATGGTAATGAATTTGGAGCCTAGTGGCTCCAGTTGGAGTGAGAAGCTCACTGCCTTGAGAACAGGTCTTTAATCCACATAAAGAGGTGTTTCATAAGCCATATGTGATGCCCTGCTTTGAATATTAATACCCAGAGTACTTATTCAGCTCACAGCCATTTCATGGAAATGCCATGCCTCTATGAGGCCAGACGGAGCCCTTGGGTGCTCCAGTTTTGGCTTTTTTTTGAAAAGACAGTTTCAGATTGTTCTGTACTCTTAATTCAAAATTCTCATTCAGCTTAGAGTCTCTGAAACCACTGCATTTATATTACATAATATTAACTGATTTTAGATTTAATGAAAATGCGAAGGAGACTATAGGACAGCAGGTTTGGTCTACTTAGCCAAGTGACCTGTTAGTTATATACTTCATGAAGTTACTTAATTTTCTACAGGGCAGGCTCTTCTAAAATGAAATAACACAGGAGGCAGGGACTGTTCTGGCAAGCACTCGTGTTTTTAAAGGCCTTCTGCAAAAACTGGGGAATGAATATTCAGTGCGAACTGAGATGCATTCTAGCTGTGTCAGCCGTACAGCTTTTGTTTTTTACATTTATACCTGTGGGCAGAGCTGGGGAAATTACAGCTACAGAGTCCCTGGTGTAGCATTTGCTCCCACCAAGTGCCATTCATCCAGAGCTTGGGGTACTGCATCTATGGCAGTGGCAGGCTCAAAGTGAAGTGGAGCTCTTAGAAATGGATGTGGACAACCCTGATTGTTTTTAATATCAGCCTATGCCTGTGATAATGCCTGGGGAAGATGGTTTGGGCTGCTAGGCTGGGCCTTGGTCGTACTCCAGCTCAAGCAATCCAGAGGAGAGCCAAGCCAGCTGCCTTGAGGGGGATCCTTCCCACAAAGCCAGACTTAGTGAGCAATGAGTGGGTTGTCACTTCTGTGCATCAATTGTTACAACTGTTTTTCTCTCCCATTGCTGGAAAGGGAGGATGTAGCACGTATTGCTATTCTCTGCGGGTGGTTACTGCATTTAAATGTGCTCCCGATTAAAAAGTATCATTGTTATTTGCTAGTTATGGCTGCAAAGCGCTCTTGTTCTCTGGGGACCAGCAGGACACAGCACATACTTGCAGTGCAAGAATCCTGCTCTGAGGCAGGTAATAAACTAATCCTAGTCTTGACATTGATTAAGAAAATAAGTAAGAAATAGCTATGGAGAGGAACATTTGTGTCCAAAGCTCAAGGACATGGACCTTGCAAACTGTGCTCATCAGCAAACCATCTCATCCTCTTTACTGTATTTATTCATGCATGAGGCAAGAGACTCACTTAATGCTTTGGACCAAATCCTTCTGTATTTCATTTGTGTAGCCTATGATAGAAGAGGTGTATGTAGGGTCACGCAGGTCAGGTACCTTCCAGCGACTCTTCCAGATGACTGGGGAGGGCACTGTCACACCACCAGCCCAAAAGACTTCAGCCTGGGTGGTGGGTGCTTGCAGAGATGGGGGCCTGGAGCTCCTGTGTGAGCAACCACAGCATTACTCTGCTGAGCCTGATAAGAATTCCTACCTGGGCCAAGGACAGCAACATAATATAAGGAGAGACAGAAGCAGCCTCCGGGGATTTCTAGGCACACAGCATGGTGTGGAGTTGTCCTGGGCATCTTCATTTCCTAAGCAAGATGAAGGTGTAACTTGCAAAGTACAAGTGTGGGATGAGAAAGCAGAAAATAAAGAATGAAAATGTCTACCCAAATCATAACTGTCCGCTGATGAATTCAAGGAGTATCAAACACCATCCAGAATTTTTAAAGCATGTCAGATAACCCAGCTTGAATTTCAACAGGAGAGTAAGTAAGTCACAGCAGAGAGGGATGAAAACCTCAGGTGTGCTGCAGGCAGAGGGAGTTTCAATGCCCCTACACCTCAGGGAGGAAGGTGGGAAGGTGAAGTGGGTGCTGAGTGTCATAACCTTTGAAAGATCTCTCTCCCCTGCCTGCCACTGCCTTGGATATGGTCCTCTGCCCTGGCAAGTCCCTTCTCCTCACTTGGTGGGTGTATTTCGTTTCTTTGGTGCTTGAGCTTGTCTGGGAGATAGACTGGCGGTGCTCTCAGGAGGTAAAGAGGCTGTGCAGAGATGAAAAAGAGGCAACAGGGTTTTGAGGGAGAGGGAACAGTGGTCAGAGACAGCTGAAAGTCTGCTGACCCCCTGAGGGGGAGGCACTGACCTCCTGGGGCTGAGAACTGTTGGAAGCTGAACAGCTGTGTTCTTTCTCCCTGCTTGTGTGCTATCAGCTTGAGAAAATAGCCAGGACTGTTTGTCTTTTGACTGTCCCTCATCTGGACATGCAGGGGAAGCTGTATCAGGTGGAACAGAGATGCTGCCCCCAGGTAACTCCCCCTGCCTGCAGTGGGGCCAGTGCCCTTGTGGCTTTGCAGCATCACATGGCATCCAGAAGCTGAGCCTGGGGTGGCTACAGCATGAGCAGAGTGGCCTCTCTTCTCTGTTATACCCAACTGCACCATCTGTTCCCCCTTCTCTGTCTGGGGTTATCTGTCTCCGTGAGCTTTTTCTGGGTTTCAGGGGGTTTGCTTAGCTCTGACCACAAAGGTACTGAAAAGAGATGGCTGAAAAGGCTGCTCCTGGTGAGGGAGAGAGTAAGTTGCTGGAGGAACTGATGAGCAAGGAGATTGAACTGGGTGTAACAAACAGGTCTAGGATGGTGAAAGGCTCACCTCTTCAGTTAAAGAGAATTTGAAGTCTGGGAGCTTATTTAGAGGGTGTGGGACTGGGACAGGATGGCAGTAAGCCCAGCCTTTAGACTGGAAAGGATTTAGGTCTTTCTCCCTTTACTGCTGCAGGGAGTGTGTGCTGTGCATAGGGTGGGACCGGCAGTGGGAGCACTGGGCAGGGAGGAGACAGCATGGCTTTCTAGCAACTTGCCTCTGCCTTTGTGAAGGCAGTGATGGAGCTTCCAGGAAGGCAGAGGCTGTGCTCACGGTGGCTGCGTGGTGAACCAGGAAGTGTCAGGAGCTCATGAGAAACAGCAAATCTAAGGAGGAGGATTGGTTTTTCAAGACTGAAGTAGGCACAGAAAGTGGCACGAGGGTGATTTATGCACTTAAGCAGGGTTTTGGTATTTGTGCCCAGCTTTGTGGTTCATTTCCTCATTCACTCAAATGCATAAAGACTGAACAAATGTTTGGTAAACAGGAACCCAAGGTTTCAGAGATGAAAAGCTTTAACTCTTGCCCACAGAGCTGCTTGCAACATTGGCTTGGAAATGTTTTTGAGAAGATGATGATGATGATTTCCTCCTCCCCAGTCTCATGACTGGGGTAGCTGCAGCCGTGACTCCCCACACTGCCTCACGGCTGCGCCCCCACCAAGCTGCCAAGGGCTGGAACAAGCGAGAAAAGTGTGTGGTGAGGTGGGGCCCTTCGGGTCAGCCTCCATCAGCGCTGGCAGGGGCCAGCTCGGAAACTTGCACAGCTGCTGCCCGGGCTCCATTTGGTCTGTGAATAACTGGAGAGCTTTCCATCACCAGGGCTGTCGGTTCAGGTATTTGCAAGCACTTTCTTTGGTGGTTTCTTTTTAGTGTGGTTGCTGGACAGGGAGGACAGGATAGAGAGAGGAACCTTTCATGCTTCAGCTTCTGCAGCATCCGGCGTTTTCATGAAACCACAAAGGACGTTAAAGAAAAAAGAACAAGCGCTCTGTTTATAGGGATTTAGACCGTCAAAACAAAGAGGGGGCTGTGTTGTTTAGTGATCACTCAGAGTCAAGGAGCCAGAAGACATAGGTTCACAGGAGATGGGCTTCCAGGCTGTAGCCCACCCTCCCCTGGCCAGTTTGCTGTCCCTCGCTTGTGCCACTACAAGGGTTGGCAGAGCTGGCTGGCACTTCATATCCACTGTGCTGCCCAGCATTGCTGTGCATATTAAAAAGTCTCTCAGGATGATGACTCTAGATTTCTGCAGCTGTCTGGGAATTTGTCTTGTGCAGGGCTTTTCCACTCGGAGCCCCTTGTAGGACATGTTGGACGCAAAGGAGAAGCTTGCAGCACCCAAACGAGGAATGCATGGGAAAGGGAGTCGGGCGATATGTAGTCCACACACTGACATCTTCTGCTGCACTGGTTGAGAGCAAATGTTTCTTTCCACCACCTGTGTTCAGTGTAGATTTTTGTGCAAGCATGATAATAGGAGGTAGCACAGAAACAGGTCTGATGGCAGCAGCAGAGAGGCTTCTGCTCCCAAGGGTAATCTGGATGCTTTTTTTAGGAGCATTGCACCAGGGCAATGGCAGTGGGAGGAGAAGGGTGATGACAGCCTGTGATTCTTAATCTCTTGTTCATCTCTCCTCAGTGTCCAAGCTGACTGAAATGCAAAATGAAAGCAATTGTGCAGCATAAATCAGATGCTGGAAGTCCCTTTCATGATCTACACCCAGAGTCACCACCACAGCTCCTGGGCTCTGTGCTGAGGCAGCCAACAGGGTGTGAAGCTGCCCCAGCCTGGCACTCACCCACCACTTCATCCCTTGGAGGAACAAATTGCAAACTAAGAAATGGCTTGCAAACATCACAAGCCACCCAGTGCTCTTTGGTAGGTGTTTGTGGAGAAAGGCATTTCTGCCTTTGTGGAGGGATGCAATATGAATGGCTGCAGTGCCATTGCAGACTGAAGGTCTGTCCAGTCAGTCCTGGTGGTGGCTACAGGAGCCTGGCTGCTCCCACACCTCAGTGGCTGGCATGATTCCCAGAAAAGCCGTGGCAACACAAGGGTAGAGCATGAGAGAGGCACAACTCTGCACAGACGTGGGTGCCCTGCACCAAGGAGCATCCACACTCTGCCTCCAGCTTGGTGCGTCAAAACTTTTCCATCTGATTAAAGGTTGCTCTGTTTTCCTAGATAAAGAGACCCCTGCCCACTGCCAAAATTCCTGGTTTCTCCTTGCTGCTGGAGTGTGGGATCTCTTAGGAAAAAGAGCTCCAGGAGGCAGAATAAATAAATAAGTTCTCACTCATATTTTTTAGTCACCCAGCAGCCATTGGACACCTCATTTAAGTATATTATTAGCAACCCAGGCATTTCAAACATAAACAGCAAGCAAGATGGTGTGTGTGTGCTGCCTCCAGACGCTGCTGGCGCGTGTCTGATGCGTGGGCTCTGTGCATCCCAAAAGCGTCTCCCAAGCCAGCGGGCAGGTCCAGCCAGGAATATGTCAGGCAAGAGCCCTCCTTTGCTTTGCAGGGAGGGTGAGCACTCACTTCTGGACTTCCTCAGTGCTCAGCCCCCTTCCAGGGTTCAGACTGCCCCGAGTCAAAGGGTTGGCCATGTGTGGTGCTCTGTTTCAACTGAGCTATGTCCAAATCATCTTCTATTAACCTGCGAGGAAAATACTGGGCTAAGGATATTTTAGAAGCCTTTGGAAGGGCAAGGGCTGAATCAAATGCTACTGTTTTATTATCCAATTTTCTTTTAACAAGCTGTCCATTCACGGAGTGCCAGTGAAATTTGGAAGTCCTATTTTGGGTGTGGAAGAGACTTCATAATTTCTAGTACTTATGGAACCTGTGAAAGTTATTTTCTTTTTGGGTTTATGTAAAAACATTCCCAGAGTCAAGCATTTGGGGATTTTCTGAGGAAAAGGTGTGGAGATACAGTCTAAGTAGTCTCCATGGTTTTCAACATCTCGGTAGAGAAAAAATCAGATGTTTTACAAGGGTATTTTTTCCAAAAAAGGCTTGATTAGGAGTCTCCACATTACATAAGTGACTTAAAGCTGAAGATTCAAGCTAATTAAACACATTTTTGGTGTACCACGCTGTCTGTACAAATACTGATTAATCTAGTCTAAGACTTTTTGGACCTTTTGTAGTCAGGTATTCTTGCCAGGTGATTTTAGCCAATCAGATGCAAATTCTTTTCAGCACTGATTTTGTGAAAAGTTTGAATTTGCTCCTAGAGGTTTCTGTTGACTCTTATGGACAGTCATGCTGGTCCACAGTACTTCTGCAGAGCTATCAGAGTAAATGTGCAAGTGAGTTTTGGGTGTGTATCCCACACAATTGTGTCACCCAAGTGCATGACTTGGAAAACACACACAAAGGCAGAATCTTTACTTGAGGTTCCCTTGCAATTAAATTTCTTCATTAAATGACAGATATTCCTGTCCACCAATAGCATATACCAAATCATCAGCCAAAGGAATTCCTAAAAGGCTACGGGACTGACCACAAGGTAGCCAGAAGGTCAGTGAGGTCTCTCAGGTTAACAGCAGTGTGGGAGGGGTAACTCCAAATTCAGCAGCATCATCCCAGACTTACATGCTAGTGAATCCCACCAAGCTAGCCAATACTTCCGATAGGTTAGTTGTCCTGACCTTCCCATCAACATTTTCCATAGCTAAATTTCTGTGGATCACATCTTTAGTGTTATCTTGAAATATACTTTGGTGTCACGTAAATGTGTTATCACTCAGAGACAACACAAAGTGCCTTCAGACCCTAGGCAGAGAGCCAAAACCTGTCCTTGGATGAATATTTGCAATTCCTCTTGACTCCGTGTTATCTGAAGGTCAAGTTGGACCCAGACTGAAACATTAAGTCACAGCCAAAGAAGTTTTAGGAGGACAAAAGTAGTTATCAGTAGTTTCCACTTGCTTTTTTCTGGTGATGGGGAGGTAAAGTGTGAGTAAGAGGAGGCAAAGGGAACATTCCAAATGCATCTTGTAGGATTCTGTGATCTCTTGGTTTCTAGCTGTTAGAGTGCAAGGTATTTTGCTCTTACCTTATAATTTGTGCTGAGCTCTTCCACAGTCTTTTTTCCCAACATTGAGCCCAACTGTGTCTTTAACTGAGTGCACAGTTTTTGCTTCTTCTACTGACTTTTTCTGTTGGGTCCATCTTGCTGAGTGACACTCCTGTGCAAGGATAGGGGTGCTTGCAAGAGGCATTCAGCTGGGTGCACCTCCTCTCTCTCAGTTTCAGGAAGGCATATCCAAGTGTAATCTTATGTGCAAACATCAGTGAGTCAGCGGTACTAAATGCTGTCTGCTAAACACCGATGCTGTGCTTGGCCAATAACGTATGGGACTCAATCCTGTGTGTGGAGATTACAAACTAGAGAGCTGGGGCTGCCCATGGTTCCCCTTGGTGCAAGCCCCAGTGATGTGCCTCTGCCTGGGGCTGTCACAGGGAGAACTCCCCCGCTTCTGTCCCCATTCATGGCTGGGCTGGCTCCCACCACCCCATGGCATGCCAGCTAGGGAGGACTTCTCCCACCAGGAAAACACCTCCCTACCAGTTGCTGGCCTGGGGCCACCAGCATGTTCCTCATCTGTCTCAAAATCATCTCCAAATGGCAATGACTCCTCTGAAGCCCACTAAATGAATTTGCTCTTTACAGATAACTGGTTACCATTGGGACCTAGAATGTTGCCTTGTGGTTGCTAATAACCTGGGTCAGAACTGAGCTGGTGATTTATTCAGGAAAGGCTTTATATCTGCCTCCTTAAGTGCTTGCCTTGCTGCTTTGCCTCTCTCCCTGATCTCTCTTCCGATCCCCTTACTCTCACGTTCTGGGTATTTCCAGCTACCTCTGAATGAGGCATTAATGCAGATAAATATTACTGCAAGGAAGTAATGGCCAAATACTCTCTGCATCATCTATATGCATTGGTTGAGGAGTGATTTTTCATTTCATACATCATTTGCTATTTCAGCATGTGGCAATTCTGCAAAATAAGGAAGGAGAATTAGAGAGCTGAAGAGCCCACCCTTTGTTCTTGCTGTTCCCAGCACCTGCAAGCACAGGCACAGGGTGATTGCTGTGCATTTACTGGCCTGAAATGCCTGGCCTGGCCTGGCCTGGCCTGGCTTGAGATGCGTTTGGATGAGCTTATGTGAAACTTCTCTGGACCCCGTATTAGACACCCTGCACAACTTTATTCTTGTTTTCTTCCTGTCTTTCTGCCTCTCTCTCTTCTTTCCTGGGCTTTAACACAGCCATGTAGTTTTAATCTCTTCTCACTCCTCAAACCTCCCCTTTGCTGTACTCTGCATTTTTCAGTGTAATTGGTCCCAGCATATAACACACAACTATCAGCTCTTTCCCCTAACTCCAATAAGAGCTCGTACCCCAGTGAAATAATCTTTCCCACCTTGGCTGCTCCAGTGGTTTCATATCATTTAATTCTCCCTCATGAGCTGAGGACAAGTTCAAGGTAACATCTGCTCGGCTTTATGTTGGTTGTGTTTGTACTGGGGGTCCCTCGGTTCCCATTGTCAAGCAAGTGAAAGGAATGGCTTTGCCAGAGTCCCACATTTTCTGGGAGCATTTTCTGGAAGATAACCAACGCTGCTGGGCTCAACCTGCTATTAGAGGCCCCATTAAAATCAAGGATGTATGTTCAGTATATTTATTCTTCTGGACCGCTGTGCTTGTTCCACCTTCCTATTTTCCCCTTGAGTTTCTTTGTGAATTTGTTTCCCGCCTGCTCTGTCCCTGTTGCTGGTGGCACTGGGCTGTCAGACAGGAGCTGAGCCGCCTTGCCCTTGGCAAGCCACAGGCTTTGGTGGCCCTGCACCTTGCTGTGGCCCCGCAGCTGGCAGCGTTGGCTTGTCAGCCTCACTGCTGAGTCTCGTTTCAAGCCCTCCGCTGGAAAGACCTACCAGATTTGCTTTGTGGGGACTGCTCTTCAAAGGCAAAGTACACCCTCACACAACACTCTGCTGGCAATGCCCACAGTCCCCGCAAAGGCTGTGGGCAACAGGGTTCTCCTGCAAAGCATTTCAGGGGCCTGTTGATCCTGGGGATGTATCTGAAGGTCACCTCCTCCGCCATACTGCAAGTGTGGTGGGAACTAAGGGGTGTCTTTCTGAAGATCTCTCCTCCTCATGGTCTCACACAACATGCAGAGCCCATTCATCTCTGCAGTGTGCTACTGAACGCCTTGAAGTGAGCCATCATTTCATTTTCGGTGACTTCCTAATGTGTTTGTTCCTTCTTTTCTCTAAGCAACAGCAGAGGCATTGCTGTATTTGGCAAAAGAACAAAGCCTTATTGTTCAAAGCCTGTGCGCTCCAGTATCAGCTGGGACAAACACACCATTGCGCTCTTAGACCTCCATCTCAAAAGCCAGCTGGACAAAGAGTGAAAAGGCTCAAAATCACAAGTTAGAAAAGCCTTTACCTTTATCTTCTCTCTAAAAGACTCTGTCAAGTACAGTTTTATATCTGTGCTTTCTTTTTGTTAGTAATACCATTCTAGAAACCTGAAAATAGCATCTCTTTCTCTATTGATTTGTTCCCGTGAGCAGCACAGATTTCTCCCCCTCCAATCGACATGGCTCATCGTGTTGATTTGCTTATGCAACTCTGTTATCAATGAATGTCAGTGTGGCTCTGGTCACACAAAGTGGGCATGTTATCCTTTTCTTTGCAATTGCCTGGGCAGCAAAAGCCCTTCCCAGGAGTCTCCTCCGCA
The DNA here is from genome assembly GCA_013397755.1 of Cnemophilus loriae. Taxonomy (NCBI): domain Eukaryota; kingdom Metazoa; phylum Chordata; class Aves; order Passeriformes; family Corvidae; genus Cnemophilus; species Cnemophilus loriae. Next base: position 548,751 of record VZTF01004190.1, on the reverse strand, counting down.
GGTCCTACCTCCCGAGGCAGGTGCTGGGGTGATGCCTCAGCTCTCCCACAGCTCGGTGCTAGCCTGGCCCCTGGCAGCCAGCGGTGGACGAGCCCCAGGAGGCTGCAGTATCACTGTAACTGCTTTGTGGCCAACCAAAACGTGCAATGCTAGTATAACGTATCTCACACTGATACAATGCCCAATTTTCCTGTCATAATTATGCCTGGTAAAAAGGACACCTTTCCTGACATGCTTATCTACACCTTAGAAGCGTGAATCTGGTGTTGCTTTGCCACAGAGCACCTATATAATTCTCTCTCCATAAGCCCATCTTCTCAGCTTTCAATTATTTTTGCTGGTTTTCCCAGCTCCTCCCCCAGCCTGGCAGGCGGTCAGGAGGCACCCAGAAAGAAAGCTTGCACAACAGCGATCAGACAGTTGCTTATCTCTCTGCCCTGGGGTATGTCATGCAGCCCAAAGCCACACTGAGACTTTTTCTGTTGACGTGACAAATTGTAAATTCCTGTTCAGTTTCCTGTATGCTAACCCTGCAAAGTGTTTCATTGCATTTGGGTCTCCTTCTCCCATAGAGGGTCTTAATTTTGGACTACTCCTTTCCTAGACATATTATTCTGTGTGTCCTTTGAGCTAGGTCATTTTCTCCCCATGTCACATATTGTTTTTTGTCCTTTTGTGTTATTTTCCACTCTTGGCTGGTGATTGCATCTCCTCCCCACTGTAGTATCAGTTGCAGTTTTAATAAACACACTGTCTAATGCTTTTTCTAGATCATTAATGAAGATGGTAAATAAAACTGGAGTTAACACCAGTTTCTAGTAATAACCCTACTGGATGCCTCCCCACAAGCTGACAGTTTTGTTGCTGATCACTATTCATCACCAAGCCTGAATGTCAGTGTCCCCGTGTGAGGTAATTTATATTCATTTAACACCATTCATCACAAAATTGGAGAAAAACATGGCTAGAAAGGGCCTCAAGAGGCTAATTTCAGAAATATTCCAGAGATTTCCAGCCTGCTTTTAAACACAGGCAAGGATACAGGTTTTATATCCTTGCCAGGCAGGTGGGTTTAGTGTTGGTTAGCCTTCCCCTTTGCCAAGCATCTAACTATAACCTCTCTTGCTGCAATCCGGGCACATTGTTTCTTACCACACTCACAATGGATATAGACAACTGTCTGGAGGACATTTATTCTCTCCTTCTCTGGAGATAGTGTTATGTCTCCCCTGGTTTCCTTCTTTCTGGAGGAAACAATCCCTATGAGTAAGTATTTCTTCCCAGTTCCTCTTTTCTAGACCTCTCATCCCACTTCCTTCCAGACTTTCCTGAACTGAACAAGGATTGTAGCAGCACTGGGTAAAACAGAGGGCACAGCTATGTATTTTACAGGCAGAGCTTCTCTCTGAGTGCACTGATATGGTGACTGCCTTGTGTATGACAAATGGCACTTTTTATTCATTTCAGGTTCCTGCATTGCTGCACTGCTCCACACCTGCCTAATCATCTGTCTCTCACTTTGTCCCTGTGCAGCTGACTATACCTACCTCTGTGCACAACTTTGCTTCTCTCCTTGTTGAATTACATCCTTTTTTTCAGACCTTTTCTCTAACATACCAGGATGATTTTTGATTCTAATCCTCTTTCAGGTCTTTGCAGATCCTCTCAGCTTGGTGTCATCTACATATCTGATAAGGATGCCCACTGTCTCATAATCCAGTGGCTGGACCTCTGTTGAACCCTACTCAACCCTTTCTTGTATTTTTACAAAGACACTTTCTTTCTGAGCATGTTTTTCCAACCTGTTTAGCACTCCTTTCTTCAGGTAATTTCTCTAGGGTGTGTTTCCTTAAATTTACCTCTTGTTACATGAAATGAGATGGTACCAGAGATGTACCAAAATCAAGATACAAGAAGTATCCTGCTTTGTCTCTATCCACAAGACCTGTTGCAGGATTAAATTAGGCTGATTTGACATTATTTGCTCCTGGCAAATCAGCACTGGCTGTTCCTCTTCTCCTGGTTGTTTCCTAGGTGCTGATGATTAATTTGTTTAATTATTTGTTCCAGTGCATTTCCAGGAACCGAAATAGAGCTGACTGGCCATAGCTGCCTCACTCCTCTTGTTTCCCCTTTCTGCAGCCAGGCAGGGTGATGCTCTGCGAGGAGCCCCGCTCCCCCGTGCTGCTCCTGAGGGTTCACAGAGGGTCCCAACCTGGGCTGACCCTTGTGTGGGGTAGTGCTGCAAAGCCATCAGACCAATGCTTTCCTCAGCCTTCCTCTGACCACCAATCTACAGCCAGAATGCTTCCCTGCTCACCTTCCTGTCCTGTGCTAGTTATGTTGCCTGTATGTCTCTCGATTTTATCCACCATGGTACGTGGTGACCTTTGATGTCAGCCCTGAGCTATTCGCATGTATCTGTTTTTCTTTTTGCTTCCTCCTTCCCTGTGAGACCCCTGAATACTGACTGACACAGCCAGTTGATCTTTCTTTATATTTCTTAACTTTCAATTTTGCATCAGCGTGACTTAGGTTTGTGCCACTGCGATTTGCTCCTGTAGACAATTCCGACATTCCTGAAAGTGTTTGTCCTTGGACTTATTTCCCTAAGTGGTTGCTTACCAGTGCACTGTGTTGCCTGAATATTTGTGGTGCTCAGCACAACCTCTCAGTGGGGAAATGCAGAAACTCAGACTTTCAATGAAATGGTGAGCTTCACCCACTTCCAACTGGACTTTCCCGCACAAGACTTCTTGTTTTCGGTAACCTCCTTATCTCTTAGCAAAAGTAGGCACAGTGAGCCAAATTCTGACCTCATTTACACCAGTAAAATCTGGGCCTGTGCCAGCAAACTGCTGAAGTTGTTTTGGGCTTACAGTGATGAGAATGAAAGCAGCATCTGCCTCATTAATTCCCCCAATCCACAGAAAGTAAATGATTCCAGGAGGAAATAGCTCCACAGAAGGGAGCCCTGTAAAGAATTAGAGACTGACTTAATGGGATTAAGGGGGAAAAATGCTTAAGCAAATTCAAATTGATCCTCTCTTCAAAACATTCAAGGTGCCAAAATAAATACAAACACTGTTTTGGGAAGGAAAAGGTTAAAAAACTATGAAAACAAAATATCTCAGCCTCTTCTAATGATGTCCTGTAGCAGAATGAGCACAACCCAGAAAGGGTTGCTGAATCAGCAATACCTACCTGCCACTTGGTGTTTATCCATGGGACTCTAAGGATGGATGCTCATTTCCCCCTATATCCGTGGGGCTCATTCTGCATTTTCAGGTTTGATAAAATACCCCTGGAAAACAGATGGCATTACAAGTAGGGTTGGGTGAACAGGCCTGGCAAATGGAAACCCTTCTCAGATGCCTCACCAACCTGACATCCAGCCCCTAGAGCCATGCTCCAGCTGCTGCTTTGGCTTTTTGTTCTGCAGTTAATGACCATCTTTGCACATCTCTTCACCCATTCCACACTGTGCATGGCACTAGGATCAGGTGGGCCAAAAAGAAATATGTATGTGCAAAGATCCTGCTCCTGATGTGTTGCTAGATATACTGTAAGCTGCACACATTCAGCCTGCTTTTGTACAGTGATGTGGAAGGGGAAATATTTGGAGCAACTGGCAAAAGCCAGCATGATTCAGGCAGGCAGGTGGCCCTACATACTGGCAGGGAGAAGGGCAGGAAGGAGTGCAAGGCTCACACTGCCTATTAGTAATAGCTGGAGGCAAGCAGGAGCTGTGACCCAGGCATGCAAACTGCCTTCTTGCATCTGCTGCCAGCGAGGTGCTGTCCCCATTCACCCAGCCACCCTGATCCACCCACCAGAAGAGCTGGGGGAAAATAATTAGAGAATGGTCAAGACCTCTGAGTGACATGGACATTTCTTCTCCTTTTAGAGATCAGAGCACACCACTGCCAAGGGCAGTCAAGTACCAAGGACATGGACTGCCTAGTCTGATGACTTTTGAGGGAGAACAGGGCTTTGTGCAAAGACCTCTTACACTGCAAGGTGAGCTTGGCTAAATGAAAGCACATAGAGGGAATATGTGAGAATGTACAAGGGCCACAAAGCACTCCCTGTGATGGGAGACTACAGAGTGATCTACTTCACATAATTCAGAAATTATAAGGCAACTTGATAACAGTGCTGCAGTAGGAAAGAGATTTCTGAATAGGGACCTCCATTTAGGGAAAATGTGCAATCCAGTGGATAGAAGCAGAGGCAAAGCAGATGCAGAGGAGAAAAAGAGGGTCTAAATGAGGGTAAATAACACACACACACAAAAAAGGCTTTTCTAACATCCTAGTTAACTCTTCAGATCTTTCAGTCTTTATGCCAAGACTAGGTGACATTCTAACAGATACATGTGCAAATCTGAAAGAAGTTGCGGGCAAGCCTCAGAAATGACTGGGGTGGTACCCTGAATCTCTTATGCAATAGGTTACACTTGATGATCATAATGGTCTCTCCTGACCTTAAGCAATGAATCCCTGACATTCAGCTGTGCTCAAGTGTACCACTTTATTGTACAGCAGTTTTGGATCAAAAATAGCTGTTATCAGTGAAGTAAACAGAAAAATTAACAACACTGTTGCTCCAGCACCCCTTGTGCTCCTTAATTTGCTGTTTCTTTATTTTATGTTGTCCTTAAATTTTTAGTGTGCTGCAGATCTATGTATTGGATATGCAGAAGCACATTACAGGGGTAATTATAAGGCAGCTGGAGGGTTTTGGCAGCTGGAAAGGGGATAACAAGCACTCTTGGCTCTTTGAGAGGCAGTGTGGGTTTGTGGGAATGGGATTTTAGCTGAATGATAAGATTGTCAGCAGGGAGAGTCAAAGGGGCTGGCAATGGTATTTGCATCATTTTGGAGTTAACCACTTCCAGAAAAGAACATCAGTTTGCAGCAAAATAGAAGCCATTGTTTACCCTGCAGACTGGTAATCTCTTGAATCTTGCAGCAAAGGGCTCTTTTCAATGCAGCTTTAAATCTAAAGTATAGGGTGTTTACAGAGGTTTAAGGCTAAATGCTTCAGGAAAGCCGCTGTCACAACACACGGCTCTCGGTGCTGTGTGTGCTGTAGGAGTCTGCGCTGGTGCAGAACCAGGGTCCACATCCACAGCAGTGCACAGCTGAGGGAGACCACGCTTCACTTGCTTCACTTTGCCACAGTGAATCTAGCTTGGGGTGTTTGTTCTCCTCCTCAAAGCGCAGATACCACTCACTACTCTGCTCCCTTGTTGCCTGTGAAGACGTCAACCTTGCAGCTAGGGAAGGGTGGTCCACATAGGAACCTGGCTTTAGGGAGAGTACAAGCAAAGCTGGAGCAAGGGAGGCAGGACCAGGACACGAGGTGCCTCTCACCAGCATTTTAGTTTGGATGAAAGAAGCACACCTCCTGATCAGGCCACATAACCGTGGTTTGATGATTCATATTGTGAAAGAGGATTGCAGCATGCAAGATGGGCTCCTCTCGGGTGACACTGTGCTGGGAGAGGAGATGCAGGTGTGCACCTGAGGTGTTCCAACCTGTGGCTGCTCAGTCACAGGTAAAAGTGACTGACAGCACACCAGCACTGCTCTTGTGCTGCTCTGCTTGCTAAGACTGATAGAGCCCTTACCCTCTGTGACTGTGTCAGTCAAAATACCTTAATGTCTCTTGTTTCCCAAGGTCAGAAGTGATTAAGTTAATTTATATTTCGGAAGGACCCATCGAAGGAACTGTCTTGGTCATGATGTAATCATCAGGAAAGCCAGAGTGTCTAGCCTCTTTTCTGTGACTGACTGAGGATGTGAGGTTGGCTTCCTACTGAGAACCAACTCATGCCTATCTCTCAAGTTTTCCTGCTTAGCATCCCTGCCCTGAACCAAGGCTGTGCTAATTTTTCATTAATGTGTGAGTAACAACGTAGGGGAAATACAAAGTGGTGAGGTTACAGAACAGTCTTGTGCTTGGTTGTCAGAAGCCAGCATAACCCTCTCCCTGGTCAACATCGCCACAGAGGTGATTTCCAAGGTGAGCCTTAACTTCACATTAGTAGGACCATTAGCTCCGTTTATTTTACCAAAATCTCTCTAAGATGATCATACATTTCCTTCTCCAGACTTAAAATTTCCCTTTGGTTTTATGAGTATAAACCGTTGTTTGAGTTGCTGAATATTGTTGAAGACTGACCCTCCCAATCCATGCCAATATTGGGCAAATTGAATCCTAACTTGTATGTCATTTCTCCATCAGAGAACAAAGTGCTTTGGCAGTCTGGATCAAAGGCACTATGTAAATTCAGGATTACTGTTGTTATAGTGAAATGAGCTCATGGAAAAGTCATGCTGACTTCTCTTTCGAGATTGCCTGTAACATGGAGGCTTTGATGTCTAATGGCCTGGTGCTGTATCTCTTGCAGGTATAGGCTATAAACAAAAATTTATAATGAATAAGTAAATTATTATTATTTTTAGGACCTCAGAACACAAGCCTATACACATGACACAATGTATATACAGGGCCCAAAGGTGTTAGAAAGAGACTAATATATATTAGAAAGAGACTAATAGGTGAGGTGTTCTGTTTAATCCAGCATGGACATCTTTTATATTCTCTCCATCCCATTATAGATGGACGTTCATTCAGCAAGATGAGGTGTTAGTTTGGACGATGTATCTTCAAATTTTGTGTTGTTGGCAAATCAATGTGAACAAAAATGATGTTCTGTGTGAACTCCACAAAAGGGCTAAGGATTATGGTCGAGGAAGAGTCAGGACTCCGTGAAGGCTCTGGGGGAAACTTCCAGACTTTCAGTACCTGAAGGGGGGCCACAAGAGAGCTGGAGAGGGACTTTTTAAAGGGCATATAGCGAGAGGACATGGGTAACTACTTAATACTGAAAGAGGGCAGGGTTAGATTGGATATTAGGAAGGAATTCTTTACTGTGAGGATGGTGAGGCACTGGAACACGCTGCACAGAGAAGCTGCAGATGCCCCATCCCTGGAAGTGTTGAAGACCAGGCTGGACGGGGCTTTGAGCAATGTGGTCTAATTGAAGGTGTCCCTGCTCATTTCAGGAGGCTTGGAAAAAAACGATATTTAAGTTCCCTTCAAACTCAAACCATTCTACAGTTCTGTGAAATTCAGTTAGCACTTTACATTATTCTTCCAGGCCAGAGGAAATCTCATGTCTGTTGTGAACTGCCCTTACTTATATCCTAATTCCTCCTACATCTGTAAAAGGCTTGGGGAAAAAAACATTTAAAAATGGGTTGTTGTTTGTGATCACTCTTCTGTGCAAGGTCCCAACAATGGTGCTTCTGCCCTGCAGCAGCTAAGCAGCCCCTGGTTCATGGTAACCTGCCGCCAAAAGCCATGCTGTGGCTGGCTGGCTGTGGCTCCTACAGGGACAGAGTCTAAAGAAACCTACTTCACCTTGCTTAGTCAGGCTCCCCACTTTGTGACTGTCATGGTGTGCCATGTCCTCACGTTTCTTCTTGTTGTTTTCCGAACCTCTGTGCTCCCCAAACGACTCCAACAGGGATGAGCATATTGCCATGGCAACCAAAATACAGAAGCTGAGCAAGGCTTTTTCCCCTGACCGTCCCCGGTCTACGTCTGTGGGAGATCTCTGGCACTGGTACAGGGAATGGCTCTGGGAGGGGACCCGTATGGGGTTGAGTTTCCCAGCAGGCAGCAGAATGTGCAGTCCTCATGAGGCACCTCTCATTAACTCTCCAGGGTGTACAGTAGATGGGAGGGTGGAGGGAAGGTTTCTTTCTCTGCCGCTGTACGTGGGCCAGCATGGCACAGGTGCTGCATGCAGGACACAAAGGCTGAGGCCAGCCTTGTGCCTGCCATCAGTACTGGGGCACTGGTGGAAAACACAGCTCAAAGGAGAAAGCCAGCACCAGCATGGGGTTCCAGGAGGGAAGCACGTGCTCCTGTAGGGCAAGTTTCTTAGCCCAGGCTTATGGGGTTGGTTTGATCTCACATCTCCTTTGTTTGTTCGCAACATCAAAGACAGTGGAAGGGGCATCCTCCAGCACCTCCAGAAGCCTCTGCAGACCCTTCATCACCAAGGCTTTGCTAGGAGGTTGATATGCCCCCAAAGGACTAAAATCCAGGCCTGGGATATGGCTGGAGCAACCCTGTCCCTCCCCCTCCAGGACCAGCTGCCACTGAATGTATGCACGTCAGGAGAGAGGAAGTTAGTGGGGAAACATCGTGAAACTTCTGAAGGTGCTAATTAAGCAACTTTAAGTTATAAACATTTTTAATTGGACTCATTTTTGGTGTCACATACTATCTCTTGATGAGACAAGTCCTAAAATTAAAGCTGTTTTAATCTCTCTTTCTCTGCTCCTCCTCTCTACCCTGGTTGTCTTTCTGGTTGCAAAGTAGAAAGAAATCACTGAGGCTTCTGGGCTTTGCTGAAGACTTCTATTTTTAAGGTGTTATATTTGATTTACTTTAAATCTGACCAAAAATTCCACCTTGGGACCAGACCTCCTTTATCAGTGTTATAGCAAACTTTCTGCTTTTGCATGTAGATTTTTAAGGAGGAAAGACAAAAACTGGGCTTGTAAGAGGTGCTAGCTCACCACCTTAATGATGACAGCACCATCCTTTAGTGTAACCTTTGCCCAGGGATAATGCAGCATACCACTGTCTCCTTGTGATAAATGATACGTCATCATCTCTTTTTCTTTCTTTTTTCTTTCCATGATTAAATGTTTCTTAAATTACAGAAATGGCTTTGTATTGAATTACAAGATCCAAATACCATCAGATTTTCCTGTGTGCTCCTTTGTCACTGTCATGGGCTAACCAAAACTCTCCAGGTTTTAAGAGAGTGGGGACTGTGGTCCAGGCTGTGCAGGTCATACCCTGTTCTGCCCTGGGAATAGCTAAAGACATCAGATTTCAGCCTGTCTCTTATGAGCCCATTGCTGCTTCACATGTGATCTCTACTGTGCAAGACCAATTTTAAACCCAAGGTCTTGAAATTAATGACTCTCTGTGAGAACCTTTCTCTAGGGGCTGAGGATGTCAGAGATGGAAGGGGCTGAAGATTTCACTATCAGTCTCAGCTTTTCATTCCTTGCCCTGCAAGCGGTCCTTAACGTGGCACTCTGTGACAGCAGCGATATTTTGGTCAATGTGCATGTATAGAGATGTCTGTGCATCTGCTGGGCAGCCATCAGCCAGCAACATACAGGTCACAGTGGAGCTACACTGGAAGGGTGCTTGAGCATCCCTGTTGGTAGCAGCTGGTGCAGGTCAAAGGCTGTGCTCTCCACTGGGCAGCTCCTGCTTTTTGAGAGAGGTGGGAGAAGCAGACAGAGTTGCCCTAGTGCTCAGGCTGTGCTCAGGCTTCAGCCTTGCAGATTTGCTACTTTTACATTCCCACTGATGAGGTCTGTACACTAAACTTCAGGGGATTTATAACCTGCCCTACCAAGAGGAGACAGATATTTCTGGAAGAAGCAAGATGTGGTCCTGGCAGTTTCCTCAATTCAGCACTGAGGGCGGGATATTTCACAGCTTGCATAACCCAAATTTGCTTTGGGATTTTTGTTGAGGGGATATGATGCCAAGGGCTGCACTCTAGAGGTTTTATTTCACTTCCAGGAGACTGCCTGCCATTTCTATATTATCTCTCATGGTCGTTGAGCACTGCAGGTAATAGAAACCTTTAGTTTTCATTGATTAGTCACAGCATAGCTTGCTTTGCTAGGCATCCTCATAGGCCACAGAGCCTGCAGCCTCCCGGCATGCGTGAGGGGACACGTTTCCTTGCCACAGACAATTTGGCTTGAAAATTTCCTTGAAGTGTTCCAGCTCTGCAGATAATGAACACTTGGGTGACTTTGACTTGAGTTCACTCCTTACCAACTGCTTATGCCAACTCTGGGCCTCCTGGATTCCCCTGGCCCAGCTGCTGCCCCTGAGAGGGTTTGGTAGCCCCTTTATGCCAGGACCTTGCCTCCTTACATCCAGCCATGAACTCCATTTGCTAATCCTGACCTCTGACCTGCAGGTAACTGACTTGGGTCCCTGCCAGTATGAGCTGGGAGCTAGCGAGGCCAGCAAGGAAGTGCTGAAACTCGGACGTCTCCATTTCACCTTAAATTTTGGGGGGAAATCCTAAAAAGCTCTTTATGGAGATTGTATTTTTGCAGCAGCCTGTTTCCTCTTTCCCTCTCCTTCTTTGCTTTCCCCACCTCTTTGTCTGCTAAATAAAACAACCTACATTTTTGACCTGAATTACTTTATGCGTCCCTGAAGGCATATGCAGCTCCTTGGACTGTAGGAGGGTTTTCTTCTATGGTGCGGTCAGATATCATCATTAGANGTGTGAACACTGTATTTTTATTTTGAAATACAAACAATAACCCCCTGCATTTCTGTAGCACTGGCTGTCAGGGAGAAGCTTGGGCTGCTTTACAAACAGGCAGGCATCAATCCTGTGGGCAAAATACCTCCCTGTTTCTGCAGGTGAGAACCGGAAAAGTCAAAAAATTGCCAGCATCACTCAGCAAGGGCCTGAATCTGCCTGCACCTGGATTCACTTAAATCAGCAATAACTCAAATGCTGTTAGCAGAGGAACCAGGAGCACACCAAAACCAGGACCCCAATCTGAAGATGGCTCCTCCAGCCCCTGCAGCATCTTTCCCTCTGCCCTGCTAGTGCCTCTCTCTGGCCACCAAACTTCCCCAGAGCATGTCCAAGGACCATGCACCTTGGAGAAGCAGTAGAAGAATGGGGTGGGGTGTCCTCTCCTTTACCCTCACCTCTCTGCTGCTGGAGCTGAGACAGCAGCTAAACCCCTGTAGAGAGCCTGTGGGTCAGGCCTTAGCTAAGCCCCACACAAACCACACGTTCCAAGTGGTGAGTTTGTTGAAAGGACAATGAAATTTCTCATTCTAGCTCGTTTTAACACTCTTTCTATAACATGCATGGCAGACTTGCTGAATTAAACCAGCCATGCTAATTTCTCTTGTTACAGCAGCCCTGCGTAACACAGAAAATGCTCAGCTTTGGAGGATGATATTATAAAGAAGGACACTGTAATTTAGTGGCTCATTTAATGTGAACCAGGAGAAATATGAGGCATGCCAATGCCGCACTGGGGCTCTATTTATATCCTTTTTGGTGTGCAGTATGATTTATAATAAAGGATCATTTTTATATGGTATTAGCATGGTAATGGAGCTTACTGGGTTACCATGTCTGAAGTTAGAAAATATTGTATTAGAAGAAGCTCTGCAAACGCTGTGTAAGAATAACCCTTTCTACAATATTAAATCATGATTCTAAGCTTTTTAAAATAAATATTAATGCACTCTATTTACCTAGGAATCCAGGCTTTTATCAATGCAGCAGGAGGATCTACATCTCTGAGCTCAAAAGATGTGTGCAGCCTCACAGAGTTCATTTTGTGGCTCCCAGCGCCACTGCTCAGCACCCTGTGGTACCCTCTGGCACTGGGAGCATCCTCCTCTGCCAGGAGCCCAGGATGGGAGCAAAAGGCAGAGAAAGCAGAAAAGCCATGTTTTTCTGGGGAGCATGGTATCACAGCTTATGAGAAGTATGTTCCTCTGTTCTCCTGTGCATGAAGCCCTGTGTCCCCCCACAAGTGTCCCCTGCCTTGGGGATGTTGGTGGGGAGGAGGAAGGACCAGGATTTCCCCCCTCAGAGTTCTTTTGGAGGCCACACAGTAAGTAAGTAGTGGAGCCAGGATGAGAGCAGAGCCACTCCTGGCACCTCACGCTCTGCATGATTCAGAGCTTGTTTCAGAAGCAAGAGGACTGCGTAAAATTTCATTTGTCCATCTAGAAAGCAATGTGTTCTGCTTCCCATTTAAACCTCGGGAACCTCATGATGATTCAGAGCACATGCACCTCTACGCTGATTTTTAGTGCCAGGTACCACAGTGTGTGCCAGTGATTAGTTCTGCCATGCAGGTGGGCAAAGGAACAAAATTTGGTTTAGAAATAAGGGGGGAACTGATCAGCTGGAGGATGCCAGCAAGAAGGAGAGCTTGCACAAGCAGAGCACTGCCTTTGCAAACATCACTTCCACTGGAGCTGAAGTGCAAGGTGGGGAGATATGAAAGGTTTTCTTTAAAGTATGCTGGTTGCTGGTGTTGCTCACCCCTTGCTCAGCCCTTCCTCTTTTCCTTGCTGGGCAGGGAGGAGCTGCAGGAGGCCACAGTGCCCCTGCTGCGATGCCTCAGTGCCAGAGTGCCTCTGACCAGCTGCACAACTGAGGCTTGGCTTTTGGGGCACAAAGTGACAGTTTGATTCTTTTCGGTGCTGATGGGACTGATGGCTACCCTGGCCATCCTGGACCAACCTGCAGGAAGGGCAGCCACGAGGAAACCACCTTTAGTGCTATTCATAACATTGCATGCAGCTGGCAGACCGTGCATGCACGTGCTCCCAGTCCATGCTCCCTCCTGGTTCATGCCAAGATGGATGTGACCCCGCAGCCCCCGGCACATGCTGTCTTGCTGGAAGGAAGTCCCCGTGCTCCTCATTCTCCCAGCCCTGTGGGGACACAGCTGCTGTTGCCAGCTAGGAAGGTGACATGCAGGAGCAGACAAAGCCAGAGCTGACTCTGCTTCCCGCTGAGCCAACCTCAGGGAAATTACCCAGCCACTTTGAATAAAAGTGAATTAAGCAGCCTGGCAGTAACTCAGACCATATTTTATTAACTTGGCCAGAACCAAGTAACATTAATCCACCACCCTGAAATTTCTTTTTTTACAGCCATGCTCTAATATATGAAAATGTCCTGGCAAAATTTTCTGTAGGTTACAACCCTCCAGTTAGCAACAATCACGCAGTGGGAGGGTTATCCCTTAGACAGGGGCTGAGATGCAGTGTGGAGCCCCACACAGCCCACCTGAGCACCAAGGAAGCAAGTGATGGCTTCCCCCTCTGCTTGCTCTTCCACCTTGGGGAAAGCCCTAGTGGCTCTTCACTTTCTAGGTGAGGGATGCCAGGTGCCTAAGGGGCTTCGGTGGTCACTGGGAAACAGTAGGCACTGGCTTCAGCCCACAGGAGTGAATTGCTCTGCAGAGGTGTCTCCCTCCCTCTCTCCCTTGCCTGTGTAGGAAAACAGTTTTTCTTGGCTCAGCAAATGCTGTGTCTCGGTTCTGCAAAACTGGAGCTGCATCCACCCAGACTGCTGGGTATGGTGCCTCAATGCCCACCCTTGCTTTAGACAAGGTGCACCCCAGAAAGAAGTCAGGCATCCAAGAAAAGGCAAAAATCACCTCCTGCACAGGTTTCCCCGTCTGAGCCACCCACTATACATGGTGGAGTTCAGGATGGTGCTACAGAGCAGGCCTTTGCTCGCCGGTGGCCAAGAGCTCCTGCCACTGGCCCCACAGGGGCTGCCAGGGGTTCAGCACTCCTAGGGAGGTCTCCAGTGGGCTAGCGACCCACCAGGATCCCAGGGGGTTTCTCTTTGTGTTTTACAGATGCTGCCTTTAAGCTTAGCACTGGCAAGGGGGTCACCTTTGATACAAATTTACATCTTCCCCAGTCTCTGCATTCTTGTGCCCTGTGTAAGCCTACCAAGAAATAAAATTGCCCTGCCTTCCTTATTTATTAGCAATAACAATCCTAATAATACTTCACACATCAGTAGGAGCTTCCATCTGAGGAAATGAATGCACTTAACAGACATTAATGATTTAAGATGCTTAGCCCGTCTCTGAGATACGGAGGAAAACCATCCTTTTTTTTTACAAATGGGAAGCTGAAACCGTAGCTAACTGACTTATTGCCATGCAGGAAGGCAGCAGTGAGGCAGGGTGAGAGTCCAGTCTCCTTCATTACCACCTGTGACTGTGGCTGCCTTTTCCTGCATTTCAGCCAACCTCTTCCCCATGCCCACGATGCTGCAGTGGTGCCACCAGAGGAACTGCTGCAGGCTCTTGGGGGCCAGACCCAACTTGCTCACGGTTCTGTTTTGGGGCTGTTTGCCTTCCCAGTGCTTGCTTGCTCAAGGTGAGCTGGTCCTTGAGCGGCTGCAGCGGCTCGGTACTGCTCAGACCAGGTTTGCTCCAGCAGCTCCTACATTTTGGGGATGCCCTCAGTGCAGTGATGTCCTACTGTCTGTGAACATCCTTAGGGCAGGTGGGTAGCCTGTCCGGGGGGTTTGAAGAGGATGGCACACCAGGAATGGGCTGGGCATTGCATCCCACCCTGAGCAGTGTTATCTGGCCTTTCACTGCAGCCTCGCCTGCAGCCGTACCGGCTGCTGGGCTGGCTGCAGACATGGCCACCATTGCCCAGCGACTGTGCCGGTGCCTGAAGGGTGGGCGTGGGGAGAAGAGACACGATTATAAATAGTCAGATGAACTCCAGCTCACTGGGCAGTGATCTTTTTTGTATATAGCGTCTTTGTAAAATGAATCTAGCCCGTGCCTCTCAGGGTGGAAAAAGAAAGCGAGTGGGGACCACACCTCTTCTATTATGTGCGTAGATCTGCCCATCAGGGTCTGGCAGCACTTGCATAGTTATATGAAATGCTTGCTGTAAACATGGGACTGCTGGGTGGTTGGTTGTTAACTGTTTAGAGCACAGCTTGAAATAATACCATTTGGCCTGAACCAGAGGCCGAAATGGGATTTTCCGCCTTAAGACGCCACCAGATCTGGGTTGTCTGCTTCCCTCTGGTATGCAGAGCTTATAAATAACCCGCATCTCATCCTCAGAACANTTTTTTTTTTTTTTTTTACACATGAGAAGGAGGAAAAAAAAAGGCAGGCAGGCAAGCAATAGTGAAAGTGCCACCATGTTGTTCTATTTTAAACCCTGTTTGCCTGCAGTTTCAGATGCAGGCAGGGGAGGAGACCACTGGGTCAGCCCACCGCCGCCTGCCCGGCCGCTGCGGTGTGTGTGTGCCTGTGTGAACTTATTGTTTTATCCTCACGTCACCTTTCAGCCTGTGCCGCCCGCCCTCCCTCTGTCCCCGAAATCTTTGATTAAAAAGTTTGCTTGCTTTTTATACCCACACATGTGGCGCATCTGGAGCAAGGCGTGCCTCTGCTTTCTTGCTGGTTTTTTATCTCCCTCTCTATCTGTATGCGCGCATTATTTTTTTATTTTTTTTTCCTACTTGCGACTGCCATGGCAACTGTTACATGTTTGGCAAAAAGCTTACGGAGAAGAAAAGGGGCTCAGCGCTCAGCTGGCAGATGTCCAGTGTAATCATGCTGCAGCGCCGAAATGAGGCCTTTGGCCGGCTGCCGAGCTGGGGAGAACAAAGATGTCAGTTCCCCGTGTTGGCGGCAGCGCTTGTTTGGCACCCTTATATGGTTTCCCAGAACTCCTCGCCTTGGCGGCTTTCCATTCCCTTTAGGGCAGCAAACAGGATTAGCACACACAGACTTGTTTTTCTCTTTTCTCCTCCAACTGTTCCAATGACATCATCCCTGCTGCATTCAGCTGCCAGCAGGGTGACTTTGGGGGTGGATTTTTTTTCCCCTCTTAAAAAAAACACCACCGTGCACACAGCAGCCAGCACGATGATTTAGGTAATGCTTGCACACCTTTCTTGTTAAATTAAAGCCCCCAAAGTGCAGAAATCTCAGGCTAACCAAGCCAGATGCACTGCATTTTTTTCCTCTTTTTTATTTTTTTTTTCTGGTCTCATAATTGAATTCCTGCAAGATAAAAATCTCCTTTTCCTCAGTAGGCTGTAATCAGTGCTTGAAGAGCTGTGGTTTCCAACTGCCCTCGTCATGTGCTTCCTTATGAAATTCCACAGAGAAATCTTCTTGGCTTGGGCACCGATTTAAAGGGCCCTGGAGTGGGATGCAGCCCCTGTTGGTCCCCCAAAATCACAGGGCTCGGACCACCCAGCCTGTGGTGGAGGGGTACATGGGGGCCCACAGGGCTGCTGTGGGGTAGTGCAGGAGGGAAGCCCTGTCTGTAAAGGAAGGACTTTACTTAGGAGGGTTTTTAGTTGCTGCTAGCCATGGAGAGTGGGGAGAAAGACGTACAGGAGAAACCGTTGAATTTTCTGCCTTTTCCCTCAAAGTCCAGGCCCATTTTCAGCTTCTGGACATCTTCTATCCTGGGCATTTTCCTCTTTCCACCTGGCCTCTTTGCCAGCTAAACAACAGGGTCATGTCCTGTTCCCAAGGGAGCCCCAAGGGGTGCCAGCATCTCCCACCACCAGGAGGTGGGCAGCCCTTGGTGGGGAGGCCGAGGCCAGCTGGGGCAGCAGGGCTGCCTCCCCACTCCTGCACCTCCTTCCCTCCCAGCAGCGCTCCTGTTTTCCTTGGCGCAGGCCACAGGATGTGATGCTTGCTTCCTCCTGTTGATGCAGACGCAGGGAAGGGGCCCAAAGGGGATGGTGGGCTTTGCATGAAATGTTGCTCAGTGATGGAAAAGCTCCCCAGCTCAAGGCTTGCCGCAGACCACTGGATGTTAGTCAGCATGGGAAGAGCTGGCCAGTCCAGTTCCTCATTGGGTTGTTCAGTTTTTCCACAGCAGAGGTGGACAGACAGACAGATGGACAGGCAAATGTGGACGGCAAAGCAGGGTTGCTAGGAAAGCTTTATGTAAGCGGCTCTCGGCCGGCAGCTGACAGTGCAGCAAGTGTTCAGCTCCCAGAGCTCCACATCAAACCTGGCAGCACATCAAAACCTCTGTTTCATAACCCACTAGAAACAGGATTTTCTAACAGCGCCAAGAGGACTCGCCTTGTTGTGCAGGGGCCCGGGATTTTACCAGTTGTTAATGGTTAACTAGGCAATGGCCTAAAAGATTCTGTAGTGCCCTTCCCCATGAAGAAGTATGTGATTTTACCAGGCGCTGCTGTGCCTGGCGTCAGCCGTGCCACCCTGGTCCACCTGTTAATAACATAACTCTGGAATTAATTAGCAATTAACAGCAACCAAATAATTACAGAATCAGCTGTCAGGAGAGAGGCCATGATGCTATGAGTGGCTTTCCCAGGATGGGAACTGCCCTCCGCTAGGTGCATAAGCCTGGCTGCAGAGGGACCAAGGCTGGAGGAGCTGCTTCCCCAGGGAAGCACAGATTTCCAGAGGCAGAGATTTCATGGGAAGTAGAAGGCACCAAGAAACAAAACTGGTGTACCTCAATCCTGACACTTCAACCCCCGTGCAGTGGCAACCCTCACCTGCCCACTCCAGCTGAGGAGGCTGGGCTGATGTCTGGGCTCCTCTGGCTCCCTCCTCTGAGGGAGCAAGGCAAGAGTCAGCCATGCTTTACGGTGCAAGACAAAGCTCCTCGAGTGCTTTGCAAAGCAGGGCTGGGGCTTTGGCTGTGGGCAAGGGGCTTGCTGCAATACTGGAGGGCAGAGAAACCAGAGCGCTGCTCTCATTCCCTGCCTGCTTGCAAAAATCCCCAAGAGCCACTCACCTCCTCTGCTCCTGGACACCAAAGGAGATGGTTGTGTGCTCCCACCCAGGCATCTCCCCATCCTGGCTCCATGCTGAGATGTGCTGATGGCACAGGAAAGGCACTTACATTTTTTTCAGACATTGAAAATGCAGTGAGTGCATTAGCTACATAAATTCATGGAGATGGAAAACACTCAAGTATTCATCTTATTCACTACTCTCTTCTTGCTGATGAAGAGTTATCCCCTCTTGGACATGATCCAGTATTTTGTCCAGCCTTGTTTCCAGTGATTCAAGTGATGGGGCTTCCTTTGGGAAGCTTCGTCACTGCCTAATGCACTTCACTGTTAGGAAGTGCATCTTGCCCTGCATTTGGCTTCTGCAGTTTGTCTCTAGGCTCTAGGCTTGCTTCCCAATGTGCCAGCTGCTTGTGGGCTCCTGATTCCTCTAGGCAAACTAGATGTCTTGGGCTCACTTCACTATCTCCGTAGGTTAGTCGTAATCCTTTAATAATTTACTGCTTTCCTCTTCTTGCTGCCATCTGCCCCACATTGGCCTGGTTCTGCCATACATGGGCAAAGTATCTCTGGGTGGAGAAAGCCTCCCTGATGCTGGACTGAGGCTCTCTGGGCTGTGACGGCAGTGGCTCCCTGACAGCTCTGTGCTTCTCCAGCTCTGGGCCAGGGAGCGTGAGCTCAGTGGCTGGCACAGGAAAACACAGCTGGAGGGATGCTCTATTTAACACCAACTACTAATGGCCCGAAGGGGTTGTTCCGGCCAAGCAGGACTTCTGAGGCATAGAAACACCCTGGCTACATGGAGCCTTTCCCCTGGCCATGCTCCCTGCATAGGAGCAGGAGAGAGGTTTGGGTGAAGGAACTCAGTGCAACTCCAAAAGGGCAAACAGCCAGGTCGGTTTGAGCAGGGTGTTCACGATCCTGTCCCTCTGAGGAGCATCACCAGTGCAGTTACAGGATGCCTTATACCCAGCTGGGTGCCTGAACTGGATGGAGCAAAAACTTCCTGCATTGTCAAAATAGCTGGATTGGCCCAAGTTATATCCCTGAGGGTACCTCATGTAAAGCAGTCTCTTTTCCTCCATCACATTCACAAAACTGGTGTGAGCACCCCTTGTCTTTCATGGAAGTTACAATCTGCAGCTGATTCTCATGTGAGTGTCCTCCTCTGTTTGGAGGCGCAGGGGTGTCCCCGTCCCTCACCCACCACCTTGAATTGAACCCAGAAGAACACATTTTTGTGGTCATATTCCCAGTCCCTTTTTGTCCTCTCACCCCATTTCCCTTCTTTTGTGTCCCTGTACTTGCAGCTCCTTGATATGGAGCCAAAGGGGCCATGAGCGCCTCCGCCCTGTGCTCCCAACTGCGGCAGGGGTGAGTCCCAGTCCCCGGCTCCCCACTGGCTTCTTGCGTCCTCTTGCACACTGCACCCCCTCGGCCTCAGGCATTCGTCACAGTGCTCAGCACAGCTTGGCCTGGGTCAGATGCCTGCATTCCTCCTCGCCCTGGGACCCAGTGCTCTTCCTCTCTTTTTGTTTCCTTTTGTTTATGGTACTCAATCCAGCTCTCAGGCCATGCGCAAATGCTCCGCTCTTGGCCAAGTTGAATTCATTTCAAGGAAGATTGCACAAGAGTTCAGGGCTGGTGCTCGGAGCCAGGCCTGCTGGGCTGGATGTTTTGTTCTCTCGGCCCCGGTCCTGCTGGAGGACCTGCTGGCATGAACTCCTGCCAAAGCGGAGTCAGCAGGATGTCTCACGGGCTGCCTGGCTGGGAGGAGCCAGAGCAGCAGTCCTGTGAGGTCAGGGACAGGCTTTGCAAATTCAGTTAAAAAAAAAAAAAAAAGAGAGCAAGTTTGTTTGGGATGTTTTGCGCTTTGTCAAAACCACATGGATTGATGGTAAACCCAGCTTCCTCCAGGTATAAATATTCTTGTTCCAGTCTCACACTGGGGCTGTGGTAGAGGAGCCAGGCTCTGAGTGGTGAGGAAGGGTCTGCCAAACTGAAATAGCTCCTTCGAAGTCAAAGGGGATGAGGTGGGGAGTGCCCGACGGTGCACAGCTGTGGTTGTGGCGGGGAGCCTGAACCTCCTTCCCTCAGCTCAGGGCTGGGGTACCCTGCAGAAGCAGCTCGCTGGGTTGCCCTTCGCAGTCTGGCTGGCCTTTGGTGAGGGAAAAGCACTTACTACACCTGGTCTCTCAAGCACAGCTTGTATTTCAAGGGATGTGAAATCCTTGCTCCATGGGTTTAAGAAAGCTGCAGGCGAGTAGTAAAAGAACCCTTTTTTTTTTTAATGGTTCCTAACTTTTTTTGAAAGCGGGTTTGTTATGTTTGATTGTTTGGTCTGTCTTTGTTGACCTTGTCAGCAAAGATATCAGCAAAGAGATGATATGGGAATACTTGGAAAAATCAAACCTATCTGTACGAGCAGGCTCCAGTAGGGTGGACCCTGTGAGAGTTAGCTGACCTGCTGAGCCTCTGTCAATTATTTTTGAAAAATCATGGGGAACATGAAGCTTGAGGGCACAGGAGGTTCCTCAGCAGCTTGTGCTGAGATGTTGAAGTGCCTCGGGACACCCATTGCCATCATAACTAAGAAATTTTGTTTACTTTCCTGACACAGGACCTCCCCGCTTTGAAGGAATTTGGAGTGACTTAAAATCCCTTGGCAAATCTCTGTCTTTCTCAGAGGTGGGATTCATCTCAGCTGACTGTAGAAGTGTGAAAGTCACACAATGATCCAAGCTAATCATCGTTTCTCTTCTCTCACAGCATAAGGAGCAACAGGCATCTCACACACACATATATAGATATATACATGTTCAGTGGGGCAAATCTCTTGCTGGAAGTGCCCACCTCCTCTATGGAGCATAATGGGAGCTTGGGAGTTTTGGTTTGCCATAGCTGACCACTTTAGAGAAGATGAGCACTAAATGGTATGTCCTGCCCTGGAGAACAGGCTTATTTTTGGTCCTTTGGAACTGCAGAGGAGGTGCTTGGTGACTTATGGTGGCTATGCAATGACACAATTCTTTCTCTGGCTCCTAGGTTCTAGTGCAGCTTCTTGGCTGTTGGCAATCTCATCAAACACCCTGCGGAATGCAAAGATGCAGCTCCTGAATGATTCTCGCTTCCAGCAGTTTCGTTTGAGAACATGGCAATATTCTTCCCATACTTTACAGTTTAACGTAATGCTGATAAATGATATGACAATGATAAATTTTCATTTTATTTAAAACTGTTTATCATCCATATCTGTTATGGAAACTCATCAATTATGCAAAAAGCATGAATGTTTAAAAAGCCTCTAAAGTGTCTCTATCTATGGACTGTATTCTTTACTCCTTGCTTGTGCACACACTGGAGAGACTCCTCCATTAAGTCTCATTTTTGCATAAAGAGCCTGAAAAATGGAACTTGACAGGGGGATCTTAGACAAGCTGGAGGCTTGTCGCGAAATATGACAGAGCCATAAAAATTCCACATTCTTGGGAAAATCCCTTGATGCTTGATGCTGGGTCTAAATCAGAGGAGCAGTGAACTAGATGGATGCAGTGTATCCGGGGTCAAAAAGTCATGCTCTGTGGCTTGCCTGAAGTCACCTTCCACAGCTTAGCCAGGGCCTCTCAGTGAAGGAGAAATAAACGGGTCCTTCATAAGCTCTCATTAGCACAGGGGTCCACACTTTTCACAGCCCAGTGATTTTTCCAGTCTGTGGTCCTTCATAAAAGCCACAGGAACTGAATCCCAACAACTGGCACGTGTGTGGACCTTGCTGCATAGACTTGTGGCTTACAAAGGTGTGCTCCTGCTCCGGAGTCAGGGAGCAAGATGGATGCAATGGCTGAGATGTCATAAGTCAGGAAATACTGCTCATCTCTGAGTTTGCACAGCAACCTCTTTGCTCTGGAGGGCCAGATTCTGCTCGCAGGCAGTGTCTTTGGTGCCATCTTGCATTAAGACCAGTGTAATTGGCAACTCGTTTTGGCATGTGCATTAAATCACAGGAATGGGGAGCTTTCACAGCAAGGAAGACAGGTCAGGGAGTGAATATCAAACAGAGACCCTTTAAAGGAGTGGAAGATGTTGGCATCTTGAATCTCTTCTTTCTTTAATTTCAAGATGCTGGGGGGACAAAAAGAGTTAAAGTAAGGAAATTAGATCACAAAAACCAAATTAACTAAACAGCACTGTCCTGGCCTCATGCTGATTTTGCACATGGTGTGCCAGTAAATCCCAAGTAACCCAGCACACATCTGGGTGTTTCTGGGGCGGCTCTGTCTATTCAGGCCTGCCAGGGTGTTGGAGGGGGCCCGCAGCTGCCAGAGCACTCAGCAGCGTGCGACAGGAAAGGGAGAGCTTTCTCACACGTCCCACACAAGAGGTTGATTGTGGGGATTGCTGACGGGTGACCTCCCTGTGCCACCGGTGCTGGGGCTGCTGGCTCTTCTGGCACAGGCACCCACCAGGAGACCTTCTGCTCTTGCATTACAATGCCTGCAGCGTTGTAAGTGTCCTGTATCTGCTGAAGACTCAGGTACTTAAACATCTCCCTGAAGTAATTACTTATGTTTTTAAATTACTTACAACCTATGTAGTGCTGTAGGGGGTGTGACAAAGGAGGGAGCATGAAGCCTGTGGAGTGGGAAGTACGGTGGCATCTGCTATTTTTAAGCATTCCACACAGGGTCACCTCCACAGTATCCCCGCACCCAGCGCCAATGTCTGCTGCCCGCCTGCCCTTCATGGCACTTGGTGGTCTTTGCCATGAAATCTTTAATTTTCTTTCATTCTTCCTTCCCCCTCGTTGCTATCAAGAGATACCCTTTACAGTGCCATGCACCTTTAAGCCAAGTAAGCAGTAACACAAGAGAGGACTTGCAGCCATCGTGCCTTTTAGCGAGTGCATGAAAGGCCTGAGATCAAAAGCTGGCTAATCCAGCACTAGAAGGGTTGCAGCGACACATTAGTAGGACTTTTTTTTTCCTTCCAGTTCAAACAGCCACACAAATTTTCCATTTTCAGCTTCTATTTCTTCCCTAGGCTCATGGGATGAAGATTAATGCCCTCTGAATCCTGGCTTCTTCTGTGCCTCTCACTGCTTTTGTCCTGATCCAACCTGGCTGTCACAAAGCTCACTGTGGCTCTTCTACCCAGTGCTCTGACTGTTGGGCTGGTCCAGAATATCACTGCTCTGCCAGAGAGAGACCTTTTGCTTTACAGTCATGAGCAAATCAGTTTCTCTTGTGCCATACAGAGAAATGTTATTGTGTTTTTTAGCTTTCTCCTGTACATGGTGATGAAGGGAGAGAGGTTCCCTCGGGCGACTCCCCATGGCACTCAGCATCTCAGTATCTACCTGTGCATGTCAGCATCTCTGTTTTTCACCTCCTCTGCTGAACACACTTTCCAGCACATGCTGGGATCATGCCTGTCTTTCCATAACTGCATCCTATTCATGCCCAAAATAATGAACTACCAGCATGTCCTTTTCCCCTTCAGCCAGTTCCAGATGAGTTCCCAGTTCACAGTGCCAGTTCTCACTCTTAATCCATAAACTATAACCTTTACATTGGGTACTGTTCAACATAATTAGATTTCTATTACAAGATGTTCTTTCCTGCAGTTAAACAAGACTTGCCTTACTTAAACAGCCAGCCCCAGGTGACATTTAATTGTAACCTTAGTGTTAAAGCTCTGTGCTTGCACGCCGTTCTCTCAAAGCCTCCAGTCCACCACACCATAGCCTGTACTTATCTTGACATGACACGTTAGCAATCATCTGTAGCTCTCTGGCAGTGAGATCCAGACTTGTCCTGCAGGATGTCAGCCCTCTTCCAAGGACCCACTCTTTTCATGAAGAGAATAATAAAACCAGGATGGCTCTAAGTCAAGTCACCCCAACCGGCAGTATTAAACACACTACCTGTTCTGGTGCAAGCTGGGGTGGAAAACAAAGGCACAATAACCTGAACAAGGTCATTAACAACAATTTGATCCAATTATGCATCTAAACCCAGGACTCTTTGTCTGATGATTTTTATTTTGTGCTGAGAGGGAAGGAATAATGAAGTGGCCCTGGGTACTGAAAGGTGTCTCCTCTCTCATAAAGCAGCAGTAAGGCTTCCTAAGTCCACCTGTATCTTGGTTGAGTGTTCATTTACCCTCGCTCTCGCCATCGCCATTCCCTGTGGTTAAAAAATGTTGGTATGCAGGAAAAGTTTCCTCTGACAGTGAGAAGTCCGTGGCCACCCCCCTGCCTGAACCCAGTGGCTGCTTTGATGCCACAAGAGCATGACAGTAAGAGAAATGCCTGGGGAAGTGAATCAATAGCAGCAGGCTGGCCAGCTGCAGGGTAAGGATGGGGTAAATTGCTGGAAGAAACTTTCCCAGCCACCCACCGGAGGAGTTGGGAGAACAATGCGTAGAAGAGGATATGAGGCACTTCCCGCCGCTGGCCAGCCCTGCGCCAAGGAGTGCCGCAGCCTCCAGTGCTATCTTTGTCCCCCTGTCATCCTCTGGAGGCGGCTGTTACTGTTGGCTGTGGGTTTCTACACTCGTTGTTTCTTTCAGCTGTCTCTTAGAGATCTAACTGTCACTGCAAAACAAGGGGACTGTTTCCCCCAACCTTTCTGGCTGACATCCACTCAGCCTGTCCAAGGCAGCTCTCTGGGCCAGATTAGGAGTGTGCTGGTTCCTCTCTAAGACCTGGCTGGTAGAGCAGTACCAATGCTTATTTCTTTTTCCCATCTCTCTTTCCATCCTCCTATTCCTGAGAGATGGAGATAGTGGATTTCTTGTTTGTTCTGCTTTCCCGTCACATTTGTCTATTACCAACCACTTGAATCTCCCCGTCTATTTCCTGCAGAGCTGCTTCTCTCCACAATATTCAAGTGCCTTTTACAAGTGAAAAAAAAAAACCAAACCAACGAAATAACCCAGCCCTGTGATTTTCCTCCCTGCTATCAGGAAACAGGTTTGTTTGTTTTTTTAATGAATGCAAAAGAATGCAGATAGCGGTGAGGAAAAGCTTGGGCAAAGAGTTCAGCACTTCTTTATTTAGGCTACTCCATGTATATCAGCTGAGCCCAGCAGGAGACAAAGCAAGAGCTGGATGTTATTTCAGGAAAAGCCTGGTCTTTCATGCTTGAGACAGAGTAGTGTCCCTGGAGGGAAACTCTGGGCTCCTGTTGTGCCTGGGTGATTTGGGCAGAAAAAGGTCAAGGAATTTCAGCAATGCTGCTTTTCTTCTCTGTCCAGGCTTTTTGTAGCAGGTATCCCTAGGGCTGCCCACTGCCACTGTGACAAGTTGGAGGGGCTCCACATCTACAACTCTGCCTGGCCCGGTATTTCTCAGCACTCTGGTGCCAGACATTTGCAGCTCCCAGGACTGGAGACAGAACAGGCAGATCCATGGCACAATGTGAGAGATGGATGGTGCACGGAGGTGCTGGAGACTCTGCCACGTATGCCATATGGGCAAGGCAGCCGGTCTAGGTGGCACAGGCTGAACACTAATAACAGGTTCATTGCAGCTGTGTGCTTGCTGGAAACAATGGACTGAAATCATGGCCACACTGATGTCCACACCAAAAAGAAAAAAATTCCAAAGTGATGTGGCATATAAAGCACAACATTTCTCTTAACTTACTGCTTGGCACTTCATTCTAGTTAGTTTTAGGTGCTTCTACCTTACTCAAAGTCAAATTTCAGTCTTGAAGCATCACTTTAGCATGAAAAGTAGAAATGGATTACATAGAGCAAGATACTTAGACATATAATTTAATTCAAACAGCATATATATTTTGGCCATGATTCTTTGCAAAATTCAGCACAGATTCAGGCTTGGTCAGACTGAAACTGCATTTTACAGTGCATAAAATATTAACTGCACTTTCCTTTACCTGGCTCTAGCCATGACATGGTGTGAATCACATCTTTGGGATACCTCAGTAGCTAAAGGCACATTTGTTCTCTGGTATCAAGCAGCTCTAAGACAGGTCATGTCTAGTTCCAATCCTGATATTAATTTTCCTGTGGTGAGCATATTTCTTCCTTAGTCATGCAGGATTTTTGCTTCTTTCAAAGTATGTCTTTTGTAGCAGATTTTTATGCAGATTTTTATGCAAGAATGTATTACTAGGTTGTTTTCTATTGATGCAGAGAAATCTTTCATGCAATTTGCATCTCATTAACAGCTTCATAAGAGACAATCCTGATTCTAATGGTTCTGCACAATAAGCCAATAAAGCCAAATATGGAAGGGATTATGGAGTGTATTGCTGTTATACCCGCAAAATGGTTCATATGTTCAAAAGAGAGGCATCGACTCATCTGACACCTAAGGTTAGTCCTAAGAATTACTACAGCTGATATTTTTCAGCAGTCCTTTGTCTATGTTTTATCTTCTGTTGGTTTCCATCTCAATTTCCTTGTGCTGGTAGCAGAAACAGAAGAGGAGCCCCAGCCTGCAGCCTTGCATGTGGGCATCCTATGCAGCCTGATGGGTGGATGCTGCTGGATTCCAAAAAAGCACTGCTGTTACATCATTTCTCTAGTGCTGGAATAACAGCAGAGGCTGCCTTGGGGCATGTATAGGTGCTAGCCAGTGTCCCAGCCACTGACACCTTCCTGGAGGCATATTTACACCCTGTGCTTTTCCTGTAGGAAAGGCCAGGTGTCTGTGCTGAGCTTTTCAGATTTGCTGCCCATCTTTGATGCTGCTGGCACGACATAGGTCAGTGGGAACACTTACCAGCCGCAGAGGATGAATAACTCTCTCCCCCAGTAGTTTCAGACCTTAGCCTTGAGGGGTTTTTATTGAGTTTTGTAAACAGGGTACTGGAAGTGAAGAGCAAAGGTGAGAAGCTGGCCTCCTGCTGCCTAAGACCCTACAGCTCTGCAGAGGGATGCAAGGGCGTACCTGCATGGGGAAACAGCCCTGAGCTGTGGAGCGGTTTCTGCTCCCGTCCCTCAGAGAGCATATTCGTACACTGTTTTCTAGAGAAGTAATGTCTGTCAGGGATGAGGTGGCAGAGGAACGAAACTGGTGGTAAGTAAGCTTGGAGGAGAGAGGTGGAAATGGTGTGAGAGGGAAAAGTGACAAACTTGGAAGCTCCTGCAGCACTGGGCCAGCATCTATAGATTTTGCCTTAATCAACACGAGTTTATGAGAGTTGCCCTTGGTAAAGAATACTTCAGCAAAATTATTATTTTAATCACAAGTTTTCATTATTTTCATTTCAAGTTTTTGAAACCTGAAACTCAGGACTGTTTCGGGTTATGGTTCAGGCCACAACACTTACAAGTCAAATGTTGTGCTCCTCGGTATAGCTTCCTTTAGCTACAATTTTATTTCTTTGGGATCTTCTGTTAATTCTCTCTAATGTTTTCCACCATGGCACTGCAATGCCTGCACTGGCACTGAAAGCTTTTAAATCCGCTGGGTGCAATCAGGATCGACATGCACGCGCAGACAGGGTCAGAGCTTCTAGGGTGGCTTTCTTGAGGGATTTCATGCAGGTTATGCAGGTTTCATCATTTAAGACATTGGCTGCGTGCAAATGCCTTCCGGCTTTGGAGAGCAGAGAGCTTCAGGACTGCTTTTGGTTAAAAGACAAGCTGATGGGCCCAAGAGTCCAACTGAGACCTTGACAGGTTACAAAGAGCCATAGAATTGTAGGCTGGTTTGGGTTGGAAGTGATCTTAAAGATCCAGTTCCAGCCCGCTCTGCCAGGGGCAGGGACACCTTCCACTAGACCAGGTTGCTCAAACATGTCTGTTTGCAGTGTCACTTCCTATCACGCCTGCAACGGAGGTAAATGTTTGCACTGTCATAACATTTCTGCTGCTGGAGCTTCCTGGCTGGAGATGCTGCAGCATTTTCTGCAGGGCACATCGCCTTGTGTGGGGGCGTGTGAAATCTCATCTAACAAAAGTACAGCTAGGCAATGTTTTATATATTTGACATATATAACAATGCATACTGCAGCAAGGAACTCAGTGTCAAATCAGTACATAGTTAACAAGAACCCAGCAAATGTTAAAACAAGTGAACATACCCGAGTCAGACTGTTTTACACAGTGCATGATCACAGCCAAGGCATAAGTTCAAGAGATCCAGCCTGCAGCATTTATTTAAAAACGTGGTATGTGGTTTTTACCTGTGCTACAACCCCCCCCTCCATCTTAGATTATCTTTGGGTGTTTAAGGTCAGGAGGCACCATTGTAGCCACCTATTCTGCTGTACCACTAGGAGACTAGGTCATGAGAAGACAGAAATTAATTAATCTGGTGAAGGGAGAAAGGAATTCAAGGGATTCAAATGGGATTGCTGAGCAGTACCAGAGCTGCTGCTTTGCATTTTAGTTGAGCTGAGAGGTAGTTTCCTTTTCCTATGTTGAGTGCTCAGCTTTGTGGGCAGCCAGGCAAATGTACGACACAGATTTTGGGTGATGAAGTGTGGAAGTCTGGGGTGGCAAATTGAGAGTCCTGGGAAGAGACCAAGGCCAGAGGGGAAGACATTAGTAAGCAGAGAGGGGTACAAAACCATATGACATAAAACCGTGGGAAGGGCTTTAAGGAGAGGACCAACATGAACTGGAGGACAGCAGAGCTGCATTTCTAGAAATCTAAGGGAAGGCAAGGAACTGTAGGTGTTAAGGGGTATTACAGCCAAAGAGGAATTTGAGGCAAGGATTTCTACTAAGAGCAAGAAGCAGACAGCATTTGCAACACCAAGACAGTCCCTAAAGGATACCAGAGAGGAGGATACTGACAAGGTAGCAGAGGACAAAGAGTGAGTGTGAGTATTCAGAGCCATGGTGTCGCTCAGTAAGCTGCAAGAGGAAACCTGTAGCAGCAGATTCCCAAAAGCTTGCAACAAGATACCACTTTTGTCAATGGCACAACATTAGGTAGGCTGCAATCAAATTCTAGTATCACCCCGTTGTATTACACTGCCTCAACTGACACTGAGTTTATGTCTTCCTGTTGCCCTCCTTTTTCTGACCAAAGCTATTTCATTAAAGATGCGATTACTCTGATTGGTTCAGTTGTCGTCACTGAGAAATAGCCTCCAGTATTGGAGATGTTCAGATGCAAGCTGTGAGTTGAATCCCAAAGACTATCCACTCCTGGAAGTTGTTAGAGGTGGGGCTGGCAGAATCACCGGCTGGTCTGACGGCTCCTCCCAAAGTCCCATGTGGGATTTTGCATTAGTGCTCAAAACCCTCTAACACTGCGTATTCTTCAGCTCTGGGCAGCCTACTCTGGTGCTTTAATTTAAGACTAATAGCCCAGATGGACTTAGAAATGAGATTATTCCCTTCCTGGTTTATATATTAGATAATCACTATCATGTCTTCCTAGCCCCTACACCATGATATAGACTATCTTATTAACACAGTTTTTTGGGTTTAGACTATTCAGCCTTTTCCACTCAGCACCATTTCTGGACCGTTGCCATTGTTCTTCTTTGCACTTTCTGAAATCAGCCCAGTCTCCCTGAACTACAGTGGCCAAAACTGCACAGATGACTTCAAATGAAGCCTTGACAACACAGACAACAAGGGAAGAATGGTTTCCTGTTTGCCACAGGCTGCACTTGTGTTTGTTCATCTCATTAGAGCACTTTCATTTTTTACTGCAGCATGACCACGCTCATTCATGTTGAGCTGACATTTCTAGATCTTCTTCTCAGAACTGCTGCTGTGCTGGTTGTTCCCCAGTTGGTCTTGTAGTCCATGAGGACGCCTACAAAAACCCAGAGCTCTGTTTGTCCATTCTGAATGGCTCTTTGCTTCCCATCCCTCTACCTCATTTGTCAAGATTGTTTTGCATTCTCCTCCTGTTCTCCAAAGGGCTTATTCTTCATAGTATCCTGTGCTAATTTAATAAGTGTTCCCTGCTCTTGTTTTTTTTTTTTTTTAAAGATATTAATGAAAATACTGTGTGCTGCCAGACACAAAACAGATGGCTTCAGACTTCATTTGATACGTACTGCCAGTTTGACAGTGAAACATTTATAACTGCTCTTAGTCTGGTTTTCCAACCAGCTGTACACTCCTTTAATAGCAGGTTCTTCAAAGCCATGCTTCTTTGCTTGGTTTATGAAAGTGTCAGGTGAGACAAAGACAAAAGCTGCACTAAAATCAAGATCTAAGACCTACTGTAGAAGGAAATTAGATTGATTTGATGTGATTTGTTCTTGTCAAATCAGTACTTGCTGTTCTTCATCTGCTTGTTGTCTTCTAGGTGCTGGAAAATAGTTTATCCAATTACTACTTCCAGTAATTTTCCAGGAATTGAAATTAATCTGCCTGGTCTCTGATTCCTGGTTCCTCCTGTCTGTCCTTCCCTTTTCGTGGTAGGTGCTAGATTTGCCTTTCCCAGTGTGCAGAAACATAGGCCCCATCCCTGACTTCTGTGCTGATGGTGCCAAGTGGGCTTCAGCTGCTTTACCCATCACGGCAGAAGACTTTTAGGGCTTGTCAGTTGGAATATATCTGACTTTTTTAGACACTGTCTAACCTCTTTGTCCTGTCTTGCAGCTAGTATTCTTACCCTTGGACTGCTTTTGCTGGTTGTGTTAAACAGGGCACTTTTGAGCAAAAACTGAAGGAAAAAATATCAAACACTTTTGATGTTTGACATCACCAGCTCGGTATCTGCTTCTCTTTGTGAAACCCAGCTCTTTCTTTGGCTCTCCTGTTGCTATTAGTGCATACACTTCACGCCCACTGTTTGTTGCATCACTTACATCTTCATGTTGTTCCTCCACACTTATGCTGCTCTTTCATACTTACTAACACGACCTAGTTCCACTTTCTGTGTGCTTCCTCTGCACATGTGAAACTAATGAAGAGCTCATGACTTAGCCAGTTGATACCTTACTAGCTTCCCTCTGTACTTGTGCTAAGTTGCCCCAGTACAACGGCTCACAGTAGTTACGTGCCTTTCATACGACTTCCTTAGGGCACTGCCAACTCCCCAAATGTCCTTTCTGCCTTGGATTTATTCCTCTGGGACTGTGTGTACTAACACTGTGAGTTAGATAAAAGTATGTCTCAAAGTCCACTGTTTTGTCTTTGTGGGGTTTTTTTCTCTGCCTCCTTTTCTAGAAATCATGACTTTTGATACTTCAGGATCACTGTCACACCAGTTGCTTGTCACCATCACCTGCAAAATCAGTTCCCCTGCTTTAATTAGAATAAAAATTTTCAGAGAAACTGGCCAGGAAGAAGCTAGAGAGATGGCAGCTGCAGTCCGTTCAGGGAAGGGCACAGACAGAGTACCAGAATAGAGCCAGACAGAGAAGATCTTGCATATTTAGCACTTAAAATTACTTGCCTGTGAACTTGTTTCCAGGAGATGTGGCTGATAGTGGTGGAAATATTTGTGTTATTTGTGTAAAACATGAACAGTAAAAGTGTGTTATTAAAATACTTTCTCAGTTCTGTTTGTCTGTGTTAGGATGGTTTTATGGTCTTTGTACAGTAAGTAGGCTTAGGCCTTACTAGCATATAGTTAATCTTTATTCAGTTATGCATTGACACTAAAATGTGTTTTTAAACACAAAGATTCAGGCCAAGCAGAGCTGTTTTGTCTTCATTGCATCCATCAATGAGCCAGACCCTCCAGCTTCTCAATGGCCAACCAAGACACATCTGGCTTTCAAGACCAGATTAATCTTTTCCAGACAGCTTTTTCCAGTGCAGAGTGTGCACTGCTCCTGGTAATGTCTCACTCTAGCTGCATTAGTGCTAGAAAAGCTTTCTTATGCAAGACTCCAAGCCAAAAACTACCTTTTTGGAGCTGCTTGTCCTCTCTTCTCTGCTGCCATCCCACCCAAGCTGACCTTCATCCATCCTGGGACTGTCCCTGGGTGCCTGCCCCTGTGCTGTTCTGGAAAAGCTCCTCCGAGCAGGGTGAAGGCAAGTTGGCTTTTGGCTGTTATCTGTGGCCCTGGCATATTCATGCTGACATCCCTTTAGGTACTGAGAGATTCACCAGCAGGGTGTCTGGTAACTCTGCTGCAAGTTATTTTAATAACATTATTGACTTCATTACCTCATTGTCGTTTTGCTTCACTACATCAAGTCTTGGTGTTAGGGGTGAAGTAGCAGCTAGTTAATTTGGTATAGATGGTGTTTGTTTATGGGGCATCCAGAACTAAAGAGAGCTCCCAAAGCTCCCATGGATATCTGCCCAGAAGCTGGGATGGTTGCTAAAGGAGCTGTTGATTTTAATGCTCCAAACAACCATATGAGCACAACTTTATAACTGATTCCTCTTGATATAATCGTATAAAAAGAAAACAACTCTTCCACTGTTGTGGAAGAGCTATGATGATACATCAACAGCTGATATCTTTGCAAGCAGTCTGATTTCTGTTCTTTATCTAGCTATTGCTGATCTGATGTGTCTTCCAGTGGTTGCTCTTTGAGTCATAGGAAGCTCCTTGGGAAAGTGCAGAGACCTTCAGACCTCAGGGAGAATAAACTGATCACAAGTGGTTGACTGGGTGAAACACGGCGTTAATGCTGCATATTCTTCTACTCGGATGGGTCTTGAAAACCCAGTTTCTCATTAGAAAGAAAAAAATCCCAAATTTACAAAATGCTCTCACAGTGCATCCTTCTTTTATGGTCTAATTCAGAATCAATTCTCATCAGCTGGAGAACACTCCTGGTCATGCTTTTGGTCTTTGGATCAGACCTTACAATGCTTAAAAACAACTGTGAAAAAAAGGTGGAAAGATTTGAAAGGCTTCCCCATAAAGACATGGATGGGTAATGTATTTACTTCCTAAATGCATACCCAGAGGCTTAGACAACTGGTGTATTTGCACCAGCCTACTCTGATTAAAAGAAATCACACTACTGGAAGCGGAGAACCCCCCTGAAACTATAGCTCATCTTCCCTGAAGTAAAATCAAAAGTTTCAGTGCCAACTCATCGTTTCCTAAAACAAAGCGTCTATTTAAAGTAACTCACCTGAGGGAAAAGCATGTTGTAACAGATAGTCTTTCCACTGCTCCACTGAGAACACCCAGTGCCCCAAACCCCTGCACCTACCCCCCACTGCTCAGATCTCCTGCTTTGCCAGGAGAGGACTGAAAGCCACATGTCAGTCCCAGGACTCATCCCGCTATTAACACATTTGCAGAAGCAGCTGGAAGGACAATTTACCCTACCCCTTCCCTACTGCTTTTTTGTTCCAATAATTCAGTTCATGTTCATCATGAAGAATTAGTTCACCAAAGGGCTTACCTTGTAGGAAACTGAAGAATACTGGAGAGAAAATAAGTCCTAGTTAACAAATATAAAAACAAACAGCTCAGTAATGTGCAATACTAGTTCCAAATTTACATTTAAAACCTTTCAAAACTAAACCATGAAGGTAATGCCTGACTTCGGTAACACTTCTTAGAGTGAAAAGCCAGCATGGAAAAAACCTAACTGAAAATGCATTTGAAAATGCTTTCATAAAAGTAAGAATCATAAGAAGCGAGATGGAATAGAAACCAAATTTTGCAATAGTACTTTACAAATTGTCTTGATTTTGGAAGGATGCAGAATGCATGCTAAGATCAGCTGCCTACCCAGACAATTTTATAATAAATGGCATTGTGTTTTCCATTCCCAGCACAATCCCCAGCCATACAGTATTTCATTTATTACGTGAGTGTTCAGCTGCAATGACAGCTGAAGTGAGGAAGGAAATGGCTTCAAGAACATGGGAAGAATCCCATAAGGTTAAGGGAGTGAAACGGGAAAGGTACTTTAAAGTACAGGTGGTGATGTAAATTATTGAATATTTGAAATGTTTACCCTTGGTAATTTTAATCACATTGTGAAAGCAGTCACTCATGCTTTTGTGAGACACTTGATTTACTGGAAGCTTTATGCCATCAGTTGCAGCTCAGGCACCAGCCCTGCACTCAGGACTGTGGGCAGGGCACACCGGGTGCAGCAGCACACTGAGCTGGCTCACAGCCACCACTGCCAGACACCCACCACCATAAAAATAGCAGCAATCATCCAAAATGGGGCACTGATGCCCAGAAGCATTGATGTTGACCCATGAATTCTATGTGGACACCAGAGAGAATCCTCAAAGCCAATCCTGCCTCCAAGGGGGATGTGCTCACCCACAGAGTTGTCCTGGGCTGAAGGATAGGGATTGGTGGTTGGCTCTTCTTTGTTTTGTGCAGGGAATGAGATGAGCATATCTCAGTGTGCAGCATCTCTGACTCTTTCCAGAGATGCCTGCTGGGGTCTAGCCACCTCCTGGGTGTGCTGCTCCAGGGCCAGGGCCATGGAGGTGCTACCTCAGCCTCCAAGGACACGTGGACTGTGGCAAGATGGCCTGGGAATGAAGCTGGTTTTTACATATCCCATGGAAATTGTGCCTACAGAGAGCTGGAAGGGCACCTCAGGGTACTTTATGCAAGACGAGTATTGTCAGACACATAGCTGCTTCACAGATTTGGCCACATTTCCCTCAACAGTGATTCCACCTCCTGCTGTTCTTCAAGCACTAACTTATCTTGCCACTGTATTTGGAGATTTCTCTTGTCTTTGTTATCTAAAAATAACTAAATTATTTTCCTTGGTGCCATTTCTTACCATAAAAAGAGTTGTTGACTCAACTCTTATATCGTTAGCAAATGCTATCAAATGTCACCCGTAGTATATCACAATGAACACAGAGGTGATCTAGGCAAAAAAAGGGTTAGGATAAGCAGGTGATATTTCAGTGTGATTAAAGCATGAACATATCTAATACCTGTCAAATGACTGGATCTCATTTACGATAGGCAAGATTTTGGTGACCTGCCAGAGCCAATGACAAAATTTTCCTCACCCATTTCTTTTCTTTCCTTTCTTCTTTTCCCCCCTCGATTTCCCCTTAATTCCTCTTCGTTGGATTTCCAGAAACTACGTGCCAGATCTTTTGCTGGGAGTTTTGTCTTTGTCATTATTGAGGTAGGTTCTGATCTTAAATGTTCAGTATTTGAACCACTCAGTCTGCCTGAATCCAATTTCAGCTATTAACACAGGTGTGTAGTGGCATAAGCGCAGTATGCTTGTTGGGGCAGCTTTTTGCTTTTTTCCTGAAACAGATTTAGCAGATCCATAGGCTGAAGGATCATCATCCTCTCTACCAGGAAATCCTTCCCTTCCACTGGATTTCCCAGTGAGGTTCATGCTCTCATTTCTGTTCCCTGAGGGATGACTGTAAGGTGATGAAAAAGGCAGCATGACTGGGCACCGCTCTCTCTCAAACTACCTCCTGCCCACACACCAAATTCCCCTCGTTGTCAGTTAATATAATGACCATAATATAAACATTGTCCCCAATGCTATTAAAAATGCAAATGATGTCCATCCAGCCTGAGGAATGGCACATATGCAGTTCCTTTGCAGCTCGCTTCCTCCTGGCCCCAGCACGTGTTGTGCAGATGATGCTCTGCTGTGACACATTTGTGAGCTCTCAAAGTTGCATCTATTTTTTTCTTAATCTAAGCAATGAAGCTGCAGACTTAGAACATAACAGCCATTTAGAAACTGTATGACTTTCCCTAACTGTCTGTAACAGTTTCAAGATAAGTCATTTTAAAAAGAATTACTTTAAACTGAGACTGCTTTAAACCAGACCTTTGTACTTCTTGTTTTTGCTTTTATCTTGGCACAGATGCTTACCCTCTCTCCGGCTTCTTTGTAGAGTTCATTATGCAAAGGCAAAGAAGCTACACTAACATTGTAATTTTGTTTGGCAAGGTGAGCCACAAAACATATGCTGTGTCATGCCTTTTTATTACTGTGCAAGAATTGCCAAAGCAGCCTAAAGGAGGAATCAAGGACACGATCGTTGTGAGGAAAAGAGGAAACAGTCCAGTTTTACAACACTCAGGCTTGTAACCACTTGCGGTAGATAGTTTCAGAACTGGTTTAATTTTAAATTATTTTCTTACCAACTGACAACCGCTTTGAAGTGTTTAACACCACCACTTTCTGATTCACATTGAGTCATTTTTCAGTGCCTGGAGATCTAGGCCCTACCTGTGAAGCGGGTGCTATGTAGGCTGGGACTGCCCCATCCTCTCCCTGCACCAGGAGATGGCAGATCTAAAGCCAGCCCAAGCCAAGAAAGAAAGCCTCCTTGAGCAGGCACTGACATCCCTTTTCCACTACAGGGAGGGTGGCAGGTTGCACCTTATTCTGATCATGCTCCAAGAGCAAAACCTGCACTTCCCAGTCTAGACAACCTGTAATCAGGCAAGGGAAGAGCAGGCAAAGGGAACAATTAATGGGTGTGATCTCAGCCTCTTGCAGCCTGCCTTAAAAACCTCCAAGGACTGGTTTTATGAGTGGGCATCTGTGGGAGCATAGAGGAGTCCCCCCATACCCGTGTCTCCTTTGGAGGCAACCCATGCCATGACTGCCCCATTCCTGCTCCCTTCCCATGCTGTGCTTTCACTTGAAGGGGATCAAGGAAATCATATGGCTGGAAAATAACTCAAAAGGTAAATTATTTTTAACATGATTCCAGATGTGATCCTACGTGCAGCCTCAGAGCACGGCTGGGCATGAGCAAGAGGTTTGAGAGGGGAAGAAGGAAGGCAGTTTTCACTATAATAAAATGTTTCATTGCGACATCTCCCAAGTACTTTGGTTGCAATTCCTCTGAGCCCATATGAAACTTCGGAAACAGCTTGAAAGAAGTGGCTGTGTGGAAGGAGGCCTGGTGCCCCCAAGGGGAGCAAACCCCAGGCACAACCACTGGCTGCCTACCCATCCCACGGCTGCTGCCTGCACTCCACCAAGGGTAGGGAGGAGTGGAAGGAAAGGACAGGGCAGCAGCAAACGGCACAACTCCCTTCACCGCTCCCAGATTTGGTGAAACTTTGGAGGGCAGAGGGGGGAGAAGAGGAAGGGACATTCATATTACAGTGTACAAAAGAGGTAACGAAAGTGTGGCGATGCCAGTCACTCGCTGCATGACATGGAAACACAGGGGCAGCCTCACCCTTTTTGATGAAGCCAGGGTGTTTGTTGTGTTGAAGGAAGCAGGAACCACCCCAGCCAGACCACCCCCCTACCTCCAGCCACTGCAGGCTGGCACAGGACAGGGGGATTGGTGGAGGGAGATGTGATGGGGGATGTCTCTGGGGGTCGTTGCTGATCTGTCAACACAGGCTGAGTCAGGCACAAGGAGATACTTCTGTGAGCTGGGAAAACACCCGAAAAGGAGAAGCAGAGATGTTTGCCTCCCCAGTCAGCTTGCTCACCATTAGTGTTTTCCTACTTCCCTGTTCTAAGTAAACACACTTTCTGTATGTCAGACTTCAAAGAAGTGATAACCAGCTTGGGGCAAATGCCTATGGGAAAGGGACGAGGCAAGAATGCCTTGAGAAATGCCTCAGCACCAGGCTTGCTCCCACCCTGCTGATGGCCAGCCCTTCATGGAGGCACAGGCTGGAAAGGCAGAGGCTGGTTAAATGCAATGATGCCTGTGAAACGCAGATATGCAGGGAGCGATGGACAGGTTTGCAAGTCGGAGCTCAGAGAAGGAGAGCACAGCAACACCAGTGTGCTGGGAATAAAAGACAGGTTTCCTCAGACACACAAACGAAACCTCGCTGTCCCACTTAGAGCTGCTCTCAACACCACATATGGCAGGTGTCTGAAGCAAGGCAGTGACATTAAACATATCCCTTCAAAGGACAAAACGTGGAAGAAACTTTCCAGCTATCAGCTTTTCGTAACTTAGACAAAATGCCAGAGAGGCTTCTTTGATTGGCCTGCCCTTCTCCTCCCAGGGGAGGACACGGAAGGGACACTGGCCCCTGGGACAGGAGATGTGCTGCATGGAGCCCCCGTTCTCAGCACATTTGCTCTGACAGCCACCCTGGTCTCTGTGGATTTTGGAAAAAAAGTGATCACTGCAGAAATCTGTCACTTAAATTTAATATGCTGTTGTCCGTGAGGATGCAGTCCTTTTGGGAAATTCAGTCCTGGCAGTTAAAAATAAAGCAACCATGTAGAAACAGTGAGACAAACAGTTCTGCCCCTGTGCACCCAAGCCAGCATGCCTGGAGTCCTCAAAGTCCAGTCGTACTCAGCCCAGATGAAATCCATTCCCCACAGGACAGCTGTTCTGGAAGCTACTTGGAAATGCATCGTAGCAGAGCAGTATCACCCACAGCATTTACCTCCGGTTGATGTGGAGTTACAGTGACATGAGACTTCCCTATGGCTACACCAGGCTATTTTAAATTCGAGGCAGGCATAAGGCATGTGACAATACATGTTGTTCATGTGGGGAAACTCTCTCATTAATATTCACGCCTTGGGACTCGCCTAAGGTAGACAGGTTTTTTGAGCATGCAACACATTTAAAATTCAGGGTTGCCTTTAATGCCTGGAACATTGATGCAGCTAAAATCACTGGTTCACCTAAAATCAGACCTTCACAGGAACCCCATTTCCTCTGAGCACCAGCAGACTTACTTGTATGGGTAGAAATATTCTTGATCTTCAGTCACCAAAGGCTAATCTCTCTCAGAGTGAAAGAAAAAGTAAAACCTCAAGAAGCTGCAGGATGTGTAGGAGTTAATTTTTATATCTAAACAGTTATTTGAACCAACACAGTGGTATAAAAACATGTCTCCACCCTCCTTTTACTCTGGAAACACAGTTTAGAGGATTTAGAGGACACGTGGGTCTCCAGGCCACACTGTCAGTAATTTATACAGGGTTGGACACAGAAGTGACACATGTCCCCACGGGCTGCACTTCTGTTGGAGCCCCTGGCTGAAGCGGGAGGCTGCAGTGCCTGGACTGCAGCAGCTGGCTCCTGCAGCAGCACAGCTGCCCGCTGGTTCGCCCGGCAGGGCTGGTGCTGGGCAGGCCGATGTGTGCAGCCTGTATCCAGGCAGTGTGGGCATGGCAGGGCAGGCAGCCGGGGCAGGAGCTGCGTGCCCCTCAAGCCAAGTTGTCTCTGCCTGTGAGTCACAGCCCTGACTCATGAGCTGGTGTGGATTAAGCTGTAATTTGAAGATGTTGCCGCCTACATCTGTCTGCACTGCTCCTGTCCCGGAGGTGGCAGAAACAAACACTCATACAGTCATCTCAAAAATTCGGCCAGACATGCTAGTTCAAACCCCAGGTAAGGGCAGGTTAGGGTGAGTGAGCAGGAGAGCACACACCTTGCAGCAATAAACCCGGGGAAGGAGGTTTCCATCCCACTCAGAGGCTGCAAGATGCCTGCCGCTCCCGCCTGCCAGCTCCCTGCCATGGCTCTCACTGGCTCCTGCCATGGGTCTCTCATCTGCCCCTGCCCAAACCCCTTGCCTGGCCCCAGCACCTCATGGAAAAGTCTCTCTGCTCACCCCACACACCACGGGGGTCGTCTAGCACCTAAAACAGGGGCAGGTGTTTGTCAAATGCATGCGTTAATACTCTAAGAATCATGAGCACCATTTCTCTTGCCATTTGTATTGCCTTGGAAATTTAGTTATATTGGGACCTAAGAGCTAGAAACATTTGCACTGACATATATTTAACTGAAATAGCCAATTAAACTAAAATTGCTTTGATTTAAGTGAAAATTAAGACAAGTGGCAGTACCCAGGATAAGATTGATCAGGACTATTTGTGAACTCCCAGGCACATTTCTGCTGGTAGAGCCAAAATTCTGTACCATGTGCTTATTCTGGCTCTCAATTTTTTTTTTCCTGGCATTAAACCACCTGTTGGAAGACAAACCGTGCCTTATCCAGCATAAAGGCAGCCAGCACACTTGTCAACAATTTCTGAACAAATGGAAGCATGCATTTGTACAGGATCAGCACTTTGCACCAGGAAGCCACCGTGTTTGTGATACTTCGTTGGAAACCATAAAGCCAGATTTTTTTCTTCTATCAGCAGCTCACGTGCGCAATGCTTTAACTAAAATGGTTTAACCTCGGCTCTTTGATTACAGCAGCACAACCCCTTCCCACAGGCCAGTCCTCGGCTTTGGGTTAGTCATTGCTTTTGGTTTACACATAGGAATTGTATTTGATGCGGGAGCAGATAAGCAATGCATCTGCTCAGTCATATTTCCCCAGCGTCTCTCCCTTTGTTCTTTTGCCTTTTATCTGCCGAGTTCTCTGCAGAGATCCCTGCCCTTGCCCTGCTGCTTTTCCCTTCTTTTCTAAGCTTGCCCTTGCCCACCTCTGCTTCTGCAGGAAAACAACCAGCAGCTCGCATTTAGCAATGCCCTCACTATTTACTGATGTCAGTTCCCCCACTCAGAATTAATTTCCCCTTTGTTTGCCTCAGCTAGAAAGGTCTGTGAAATTTGCAACAGTTTCTCCCTAAATGAGAATAGGGAAGAGAGAAGCTCTGCATCCCTGCACGTGGCAGCGCCGGTCATCCCACGCCGCTCCCTGCCCTGCCCGCAGCTCTCCCACACTCGAGGTGGGGGTGTGCGATGGGGTGTGCATGCTGAGTCACCGCCTGGGGTTAACGCACCAGCCTTGCTACAGCGAAGACCCATTAGTGGAACAAAAGCGATGCTGACAGTTCCCAGCGCACAGCTAACGCTGATTAAAGGCCAGCTTGTGTCTTCGGGGGAGGAGGGCGAGAAGGGGCTGGTGCCCGGGGCAGCCGCAGCGCTCTTCTGGCTGACTCAGCCAGAATTGCCCTCGCAGGTCCCCACGCAGGGAGGGCCCCCAGCCCTTCTGCGGGTACACAGAAGCTTCCTTGGCACATATGCCAGTCCTATGGCACGTAGGTCTGGTGCCTTCAGGAGTAGCCCCAGGATGGGCCGGAGCTGGACAAGATGAGGCAGGCAGGGAAAGAGATGCTCCTGCACAGCATGTATCCCAGCTGGGACACATTTGCTTGCTGGAGTAGTCTGCAAAAGAAGTTGCTATAGGCATGAATATTTAAA
Organism: Cnemophilus loriae; assembly: GCA_013397755.1. Taxonomy (NCBI): domain Eukaryota; kingdom Metazoa; phylum Chordata; class Aves; order Passeriformes; family Corvidae; genus Cnemophilus; species Cnemophilus loriae. The sequence goes on along the minus strand of VZTF01004190.1, from coordinate 508,393 downwards.
TTTCCTTCCAATGGGTATCAAGCCAAATTCCACATCTCAGTTCCAAGGTGAATCAGGATGATCAGACACGCTGCTTCACAGAACAGAAATGTAGAGGTAACACCAAATGCCAATGCCTTCCTCCAGAGGGGACAGAGTGCCTGGCCACTGAAGATGTGCTGCTTTTCTAGCAATTAATTCAGCATAAAAGGAGGGAAGAATCATAGCCCTGCAGGCTATTAGGTTTTTTTCATCTTTGCTTGGAGGATTTACCTGGCAAAGCTGCTCCCTGAGGTCAGCAAGTTAGAGAACAGTGTCTGTTGAACAGACAACCTGTGACTCTTTTGCAAAGCTCCTCTGCTGGGTGAACATGACTTGTCTCTGTGAAATACTGCTATTCCCCTGGGAATATATGCCCTGAGCATGGGGAAGGAAAGAAAGAGGCAGCTAGACCTTCCCACCTTCTGGGATCTGCTTAAAAAAGGGCAGGAAAGTGTGTTTAAAGTCCTTTTCTTTTTCTCTGGGTCAGCTAGACTTGTCCTGGGCGCTAGATGGATGGCACTAGCCAGATTGTATGCCTGGGTAGCGCACCCTGGGATACGGGACACTGTATCCCAGTGTGGTCCTCCAGCATTGCCCAGCACCTCCATCCCACCTGGCAGAACTGCACTGCTGCAGCTGGTCTGTTCAGGTGCATTAGCACCAGTGCTGGCTTTCCAGAGCAGCCTTCTCTATGCCGTAGTTTGCTTTGGTTGTGCCCCAGCTGGGCAGCCCTGCCGCAGGCAGCAGAAGCGTGATGTGCAGACAGGCTGCAGCAAGCCATCCCTGACACTAGATCCAATGCCTGGAGAAAAGTGTCCTAATCCTGCCAGGTTTGCTCCTTACTGGCACCCACGTGAGCTAATCCTTCCCAGTGTGTACCCAACCCTCCCGTTTCCTTCCCTGGGAAAGCTGTCAGCCTTCTTGCCTGGCAGCATTGCACTGGGCGGCTGAGCTGCCACCCATGGGGAGAGCGGGAGCCACCCCTGCCATGACCTGGGCTCTCAGGCTGCAGAGACAGGCCAGCATCGGGGGCTGCCCTGGCTCACACCTCAGCGGCTTCCTCTGCAAACCTAACAGACACTCACAGCAGAGAAACAGAAACCAAACCAGAAAAATGAGGCGTCTGCAGAAATGCTTTATTGGTGGACTGCTGCTGGGTACTGCTGGTTCTGCTGGGGCTCCCTGTTCCTCTTGGGATCTACCTTTGCTGCTGTTTGCAGCCTCCTCAAGCTGCCTCTGCAGCAAGAAAGCACACAGCGATCACGGCGGTGATCCCTGGGGATATTACTGCACGATGGGAAAAGCAGCTACAACAGCGGCTGGGCGTGATGCTGAAGAAGTCATCTTCCTACTGTGTCCTTAATATGAATACTCTTATGGAAAATGAATCACCCCTCTTTGGGCTTTTTTCCAGAGGCCTCTCTGACTAATTTTGTCCAAAACAGCCAGGCTGACCCTGCACAGCAATATGACGGTGGCAGACAGGACCTGCTCACGTTTGGGTGGAGGCAGGGAAAAACTGTTTTGCAGGCCTGCCCAAAAAAATCCTCAGGCTGACTCTGCCAAAAACCACACCAAACATATGGTAAATGAAATCGCTGGCAGGGAGCTGGCTTGGACGGCAAGAGTGTTTCAGCACTGTGGACTGCTTGTTAGCTGGCCTGAATTGTATTTATGCTGCTTTAAGCAGCTCCATATTTAAGGAAGAGTAGGCAAAGGAGAGGGCAATGCCAGTTTTTGGGGTGTGCTTTTGATGCCTCTCCATGCACATTATTTTTCTGATGATGTTAGTATGGTCACAGTGCTTGTCCCATCCTGTGGTTAAGAGCACAACAGCATCACAGAAGGTTTCACCTCCTCATATGGCAACAGTCTTCTGCGGAAAAGCAGACAGAAGGGTTTTTCTCTCTTGGAACAGGGACTCTGCCTATTTTACCATATGAATGTCCTGTACATTTCACAGAGCTGATGAAATCATGTACAGATGGGATCCATTGTAACAAAGGCTCTTATTCACAGGGCAGGTTTCTCTGTGGCGTATCTTGGGCCGTATCCCAGCTTGCATAGCCATACCAACCAAATGCATCCACAGAGCCAGGCAAATTTCTGCGAGGATGCCAGACATGAAGATGCTGTGCCCCTGCTGCTGTGAGCAGCATGACTTACTTGTGCAGCAGTTTGGCCCCTCTGGAAATCTGAGCCTTGGAGTCATGGCAATAAACACACCTTTCCTCACATGACAGCCTTTAAAAGGATTCAGGTACCAGATACCATTTCCAGGATGCTGGCAGGTGCTGTGAGGAAAGCATGGCAGAGCAGCAAGGTCATAAGAAAGAGGTGCCTGATGTCTTCAGAAATTTGATAGCCTGCCATAAGAATAGCTGTGGTGGCTACAGCTACTGAAGGAGGATGAAAATAGAGCAGACAAACAGCGGTTCCTTTTCTTGAGTCTGGGCTATCATTTTTCCTCCTGGAGCTAGAGTGGTGGAGTGCCAGGGGAAGAGCTCACCTCCACATTCATGGGCAGCTTTCCACCACCCTTTGCATGCTGCAGCTTGGAGTTCAACCATTCCCCAGCCCTACCCCATCTCTTAGCTTCCCCCATCTCTCTGCAGGCTGTGGAATCCTGACTATTGCACTGGCAAGGGGCTTTTTCAAGGCAAGGCAGGGGGACAGATACCTCAGAGCTGCTGTCCTGCTCCTGACTCCATGGGCACACCTTTCGGGGGCTCAGTGATCATCTAAGTCAACGGGATGACCAAATCCCACAGAATCTGTTTGTTCAACAACCTGATCTGGACAAGGAAAATCAAAGTTTCAGAGCAAACTTTTGCGCACAATCCAGCTCAAACATGCATCAATAAACCCTTCCCCCTGCTTTTCCTTTCTTGATGTGCATTCAGCTCTCAGTCAGTAGTACCTTAGAAACACCTCACTATCTGCCTATGCTCAAAAGGACAAAAAACAACAACCAAAGGAAATATATAGAGAGATGACTTAGAGAGTTTGGAAATCGCTTCTCATATGAAGCACTCCTTTAGTCACAGGCACAAAAAAGCATCAAAATTCCCTGCCTCTGATGTAAACAACAGAAAGAAAAAGTCATCTGGAAGGACAAGATGATTCATACTGAGGACCTGGCTCGTAATATTCATCGGTGTTGAAACTGCCTCTGCAAGATGACTGCATGTGAAAACAGCACCAGCGAAATCCCAGCTTCTGCCACGAGAAGTATCATTAGCAGTGAAGTGGTGTGGTGAGACTCCAGTGGCACAACCCTTGCTCTGGTGAGTAATCATAAGTCACCCAACCAGTTCCAGCTAAAACAGCACTGTCATTCAGGTAAAACTGCTTCAGGTAAGGGCAGCTGCAGCAGACTGGAGCACGCTCAGGCTTTGCAGCCCTCTTCAACAGCAAAATAGCATTTTTTCTTGGCCGTGCAAAAATGCCTGCTGAGGGCTTCCTTATAAAGATGCTGCTCAAGTTAGATGCTTGAAGAAGACTGGAAAATTTGGCCAGTCTTTTCCTTTATGTTAATTGCCGGGAGCCAAGCTGTAACAGGGCAGAGAAGGCCACGCTGACTTTATGCATTGTTAGGAGATACTTTCCCCTGCACATTTGAATCTGTTTACTTAATCTTCCAGGCCTTTACCCATGAATATTAAATTCCTTGATCACTATGCATTAGGAGTCATCTTCACACCATCTGTTTGTATTTGTCATCTAACCCTTGTAAATAATAAAATGTACTTTGTTCTCAAGTTCATGGAGCCTAGCAGGAGAGCAATTACTGTTGAGGAAAAGTACTGTGTGAAACTATTGGCAGTGACAGGACTCTTCTTTAGCCCCCCATCTTGCCACTTTACAGTAATTAAATGAAAGGCAGGATCTGACCCAAAGAGCGATGCATGGTTTCTTCGAAGGGCCAGAAGAGATGATGGAGGGCTCTACGTCTCTGAAAGTGATGGAAGCCCTCTTGCCCATGCTTCTAAAAGAAGGCAATGTCAGAAGAGAAGGCTGCACTTCAGGGGAGCAGCCTTTCTGAGAGTCAGGCATGCCAACAGGATCTAGCTGCTCTGCTCAGGCAAAAATATAACCAGGATTGGCAGCAATGGCTGTGGCTGTTTAACAGGGTGGCCTGGGCAGCTGGCCTGGGCAAACTTCCTAAGAGGTACTGGCACAAAAGAAACATCTGAGGAAGAAATAGGTAAATGAGCAGATACACAATGTTTCTCTCACACCTGGGAGTGCCATTAAAGAAGTGAAATTGTCACCCATCAGCTGAGAGGTAAAGTTCAGAGAAGGCTAGGCAAATATCAAGGGAAACAGTGATCAAGTGCAGTTGTTACAATATGAAATTAATCTTTAGAGGGAGCTCTGCCTGAAAATTTTATTAGGTCATGCAATGAGAACAGCCTTGACACATATTACCAAGGTTCAATTTCAACTTTATCAACACAGATAAATGTGTGGATCCCTAGGACAGTGAACCTATGAATAGGAAAAAACATGTGCCATGGTTGAAGACCTCTGTGGACAACAAGAGCTGGCTGGCGAGCACACCTCATGGGCACAGTGCCTTGGGGAGTCAGTCAGAGACATACTTTGTAGAAGACTCACAATGATTTCCATCCCCTAAGGATTTGTCTCTCTGTGCTCCTATAAATTATCCTATATGCCACGCAACTATCAACAAGCACTCGAATTGTTACTGTCTAGTTAAAACCTAATGTAGCTGGTTAAAGAAGGGATCGTTTAGGAGATTAAATGGAATCATATTATTTTTATCTGACACGTTGGTAGCAACAAATTTAGGCAAGAGAATTGTTGTCAAATATTTGTTTAACTGGAAGAGTTATCTGGCCTTGGACAAGACACCACTTGCCAGTCTGCCGAGCCTTGCAAACTTCCCACACCAGGAGGTTACCTATTAAGTGATAGACAATATAGCTTGCTAATTGTTGGAGCATTATGACCTTAGACTTTGCCCACGTATTTAATAACACCATCTGCTGTCTAGGTCTGCAATACTACTGTTTTTACATAAGGATTACTCTTCTTTCTTCACAAAAAAGGTTGCAATAACAGTGCTAAAGGAGAGCAGAGCAGCATGGTACTTAAACCCGACTGTCCAAGTAAAATATACAGGAGGTACAGTTCACCCAAAATATCCCAGATGCATTGTTTTGAATCTGGAAATCTTGATGTGCTGAAGGCTGAGAGCCTGTGATCCAACCTTGTGGACTGCACTTGGGAAAAACCTTGTCTTGCCTGAGAACAAGCTGGGAGTGAAATGCACCCTGGTGCAGGCTGCCAGTCACTTTGCTCTTTCTGGCACCACTGCTGTTTCCTTCACCAAAACAACAGCAATGGTCCAAAGGCCACCATTTAGGAATCACCATGCCTTCAGATCTCTTTCTCTTTGATAACATGCTTTTAAAGCATGTACATTTCACACCAAGAAATCACATTTATCAGGTTTTCCAACCCTCTTCTTGCTGACAGTCATGTGATTTTTGGCTTTGGCTTCTTAGGGAATTTAGGGGAGAGAAGAAAACAGTGTATTTCTCTCAGCTGCTGTCTTCTGGTCAATGTTTCCATGAGGTTTCATGTAAAGCCATTCCCAGTGTACTGGAAACCTGAACCTACTGGATTCAGTGACAAAACTCCTAACAACTGAGATGAGCCAGTTTCTCACTCTGGAATGCTGCAATTTTTGTGCAAATAGTCTTTTCCTCCAAATAAAAAGAAGCTGAAACCCGGTAGCTGGTGAGCTGCCAGATGAATGAGGAAACATTAGAGGTGTGAACACCAAAGTGCTCCAAAAAACAAGGCCAAGAGAAAGAGCCCAGAGTGTACTTTAAATTTAAAAGTGCACATTTGTAGTGGGGTTTTAAAAAATGTTTTTATTTTGCTTACTGCTTATTTTGGTGTATGTTTGAGGAATAAAACAATCATGAATTCTCCACACTTGCCAGCCTAATTCCTATATGAGACCTAGGAGGTGGAGTGCTTTACTTGGCCCTCTGTTGCAAGAGAGAGGTCAAATATGAAACTGAACATATGAATGTAATTAGGAGGGTATGTAAAATATGGGAGCTGGATATCTTAACAGTGTCCGAAGGAGGCACATCTTGACATGCCATTGGTTGAAAAGGATTTTAAGTATTCCAGTCTGTCGGACAGTGTATCTGATTACATCTAAAAAGAGTTTCTTGTCTTTTGCTCATATGATTTTTCTCGTATTTCAAGTGTAGAAGTTTGATTCTGAAAGCCTAGCGTGCAGAAACATTCACATCTTTTTGAAGTGTATGAAACAATATCTTTTTATCACCAATACTAGTTCTGGAAGAAGATGTGAAAAAGTCCAGATCCTTCCCACTTGCCCTGTATCCATTCTGAGGCAAAGAAAGTTCTAAGGACATTTATGTATGCTACCGGGAGGTGCATATAGCAGGTTGTGATGGGATTTTTTTTTTTCCATTTGTAAACAGAGAAACTGGTATTTTCATATCATATACAGTTGAGTAGGGTTTCTTAGTGTTGTTTCACAAATGACAAAGGAATGGCTAAAATCTGTGCCAGAAGTATGCACAAAAATCTATCTCTACTCTTTGCCTATGATTTGCATTTTCTTTTAAACCTTTCCAAGTGAAGCAGTAGGCAAAACCCCCGGCAACTAGAACCATGTGCAAGGATGCAGAAAGCTTTAGAATATGTTTCCACACCCTGCTGACCTATTCATCAAAAAGTCTGCCAAAACACGTAACTCTTAGTCTAAAGTAAAATTCACAAGAAAGTGCCTCGTTTGCATTAACCTACTTCTTCCCAGGTTGCGTGCCATGGCAGGATCTCCCAGAGGAAGAGGAGCTGAGCCCATTATGTGACTTTCCTGTCCTCCCTAGGAATTTTCCCAGCTCCTTGGCAGAGGGGCACACTGGCAGGAGCGACCCTCCTTCAGCTCTGACGGTGGGCCAGGCTTGGGTCTCTGAGCTAAGCCAAGCAGATGCAGTGGTCCTCTGGATGAGGCAGGAGGGGGCTGTCAGCTGCAGGACTGCTTGACCTCACATTAAGCGGTGCAGTGCATTATCACCTCAGGCCAAATGCCGCTCTAGTGAAAATTCAGTGACTTAGCAGAGCTGCCCCCAGCGGGAACTATGATTCCCCTGTGATCACTGGCTTACTGAAGCTGAGAGTGGTGAGTGATACTAGGTCTAGATGTGCCTGACTCCTTCTTTTCCCAGCTCTCTCTCCATTTGAATCACCATCCTGGTTCATGAGCATGGTGCAGTCCTAGGGTAAGGTTCTCACAATCCCAAAAGAGCATTTGTGGAACCATAAACTTGACAGCAATGGTTTCAAATGGAAAGTAGGCCCCCATACTGAAGTGGACATGGGACTATCTCCCTCACCTCATACCTGCATTGCATGTACCAGTTTTTGAGATTGTAATACAAACTCCCATTTTATTTATACACACACACACACACACAAACACACACACACACACACACACACATGCACACGTGTTTTATTCTAGTTTTGCACCTGTTAGACATAGGCCCAATAACAATGACAAAGGAAAAATCATGTTGATAGTTTTTGTAGTGCCACTGAGTGATAAGGACACCCCTCTGCAGTGAAGTCCTGTGCAGGGGTTTCCCCACATTATCATTTTTGGTGATGGAGGCAGGGCTGTCATCTTGCTCTGCAAGATATGGAGCCTAGCCTTTAAGCTCCTCAGGTCCTGGCAGGAAATCAGACCCATCTCCAGAGTGGCCCTGTGCCCCTCAGAAGCCCAGCTGGTCTATGTGTCCCTCCCTCCTCCTCAGGGTGCACTCTGGCAGCTTGGAGAGGGTTGTCACAGCTGTTGGTGGGTAATGGGAGGATGCCTATGGGTGCAGCATGAGGAGTTCTTGCGGCAGCTCCAAAGCGATGCCGCTGCTGAGGTTCCTTCCCAGCCACCCATCTCGACCTGCTCCCTTTTGCCACAGAAGCACCCCTGTCACAGCAGGATGGTGGCACTGGGGCAGGTTTAGTTGCACTGCAGCTGTTGGTGGTGCCAGATTTGCTCCAGCAGCCACACAAGCAAAATGCCAAGGGCAGCGCCGGCAGAACCGAGAGCTGGGGTGGGGGAGAACAGGACCACCACTTCTGCTGACAGCACCAGCTCACTGTGCCCACCAAAGCAGAGCTGCAGGTGTGCTGCATGCTCTCCTCTGGTAGCTCACCCAGCTCACACCCAAGGCCATCTGGATCAAAGACAGGATGAGACAGTGCTCCGGAAACCAGGGCCAAGCTCCTCTCTTCAGCATGGCGCTGTGGGGTGGTGATTTGGTCTGCTATTATGTAAGATTCAACAAAAGCTGTATAACAAAACTATTTTAAGTAAGAATGTTAATTGAAGGCTGAGTCAGGCTACAGCTAAAGCAGAAATGTTTTTGAGAGGCTTGTACTCTTTTTCATTTGGTCTGTATTTTTTCCACTTAATTACAATGTGTGTGGAACAGCAGTTAGCAATAATAGTAACTGGCAGAGGGAAAATGGATGATCAAGATGATCGTCCTCTTGCCTCTGGATCAGCCACTGAAACCCATCCCAGATCTGCAATATTCAAAAGTCATTCACTTCTGAGGCTGCACAAGGCGTATGGGAAGTGCAAGCAGACCATGGAGCAAAGAGGCAGCTGCTTGGTGCTCCTTATCATGATGGACTGCAGGTGGAAACTGGTGAGACGTGTTAGGGGGAGGCTGGTTGAAGGATGCCTGTGTCACACCTTCCAAGAGCACATGCAAGACCCCTGAATCAGCAGCAAGTGGCAGCTGTGTGAGCAGCCTCTGCAGCTGCCCCAGCAAGCTCACTGGCATGGCCATTCCTCAAGCAAGATGCGAGGTCCTTCGCAGGACCCATTATGAAGATGACTGGTCCTCATCCAGTCCTACTTGAGAGACTAAGAGATATGCAAGTCCCAGCCTTTGGCAAGTTCCTTTAATGACTGGAATTTGCAGGAGGAGATTGAGTTTAATTGCCAGTTCCAGCACAGGCCTACCAGTTATTAATGTTGCTGGTGTTCTTTTAATCGAATATGAACTGAACTGTACTTCCTAACAGGCACCTCCTTCTGGAGCTCAGCATGAGCAGAAGGGATGTGGGTGCCTAGAAAAGGGATGTGTACGATTTTTTTTGCCTGAAAGTACACATGGACAGAATGAAGTAATGCAATACAACTCTGCTGTTTACATTTACAAATACATCATTAATGTCTAAACTTGTAAGTATTGCTCCTCAGCATTGCTACACAGTAGTATACTACTCATATGACAGAATGTACAAGAAGATAAAAATATCCTTTTTCACTTGTTTTTACTTAGCATATTAGACTGCAGTCAGCAAAAAGATAAGGCTATGGGCTGAAGCACAGAGAGAAGCATTTCTTCCCCACTCTGCCCAGAATGCTCCCTAAGAGGTTCTCCACAGAGGAAGGGCACTGCCTGAGGATCAGGAAGAGAGAAAGGGAGAGAATGAGAGGAAGTGCTGGGAGGCCAAAACCAAATTTTGTTTGCATTCTGTGTTTTCTCAGATTTGGGCGCACTTCTGTTGACTCTTATTGCAAAATTGAAATAATATAGCTGCAATGACTAGCAGAAACATGGGTACCCCAACAATATTCCAATGTGCCTGGAACAAACCAAGGCTACAGCCTAAACAACCATTTTGCAGTCTTTGCACGTCAATGATCAAAATTCCTCCTGGAGGAAAACTAGCCTGTTCAAAGAACTCTCCTGTAGCAGCTGCCCATCGCTCCCTGTATTAGAGTCCTTTCCCTAAAGAGAAACCGCCCTGAAGTGAGCGGATAGGGGAGCATAGGAAAGGCACCAGCATAGTGCACCTTGCTACCCAGCTAGGTGGGCATGTCTGGTTTGCTACTCAATGTTTGGTAGCTACACAATCCTAGCAATTGTAGGGAATCAGAGAGGGACTCCATCTCCCCTTTTTTCTTCCCCGAGTCTTTTTGAACCAGCTGATCTGTGTGGAGGCCAAACCCATCAGCACCTGCTCCCCAGAGCCCCCAGCCCCTCCAGCTGTCTGCACCCTGCAGGAAGGACGAGACAACTGCTGCTGTGTGAGTAGAAAAATGGGATTGCGAAATGGCCGGCGCTGGAGGAAGCTTGGATATCAGCAGCAGCAGCACAGTCTGCCTTCAGCTGGGCAGCCTGCCCCACTGGTGGTGGTCCTGTCCTGCCCCAAACTGTGGGGCCACCAGCCATCGAGGCAGGGAGGCTTTTGGGACAGCGAGTTCTTCTGGCACGGCTGGGAGGTGATTTGCCAGCTGGAGCTGTCAGCAAGTGCCAGTTTGCTGCTTCAGGGGGATGTTTGGGTAATGCAGGAACTCCCATGTTGGAAACAGCATTAATAGCCCTGGCCCACACTTTGAGAAGGTCTGGTCCTCGGTTTTGACTTTTATTTTGTGTGAGGACCCTACTGCCAACTCCCACAAACAGGGAAAAAGCATTTCCAAGCCTGAACTCCCCAGCCCATCCGAGAAAGCCCTTGGCTCAGCCTCCCTGGGGCTCCTCTTTGTGCTTTGCTCAGGCACACCAACACTTCCACACACGCAGAAAGGGAAGCTCTGCCCCTCTGCAGCTACTCGGGGCTCTGCAAGTTGCATCGACATGGGCTCAGGGGAATGAAGCACGGACAAGGAATACAAATATCCAGAAGCCTAAAAAGAAGGAGCTTTAAAGCCCTCTGTAATTTTTTCAGCAGACGATCTGTTTCTGCTCTTATTTTGTAACGTTTCCTGTGGAGTCCTCGCCCTTGTCCAATTTTCTGAGGGTATTTGGAAGCCTGTCGACTCCCGCACAGAAGGCAGGGAGCAGAGCCAGCGCGGTGTCACGGAGGGGTCACTGCTTCCTGGGCTTCCTGTTTATTTTGGGAAGGGGTCACCCGGCCAGCCGGCCGCTCTGCTTGCGCCCCGGGAAGCCCCCGGCCACCACATTCCTGCCCCCCTCGCCCGTGGCTGCAGACAATTGCTGACTGTGGCTCGAAGTGCAGAGCACCAAGGCGGGGTGTAAATGGGATAACCCGACATGCCTATTTACTCAGCCTGGGGATAAGGGGCGGAAGCTTTTCCACATCAATTGCCCTTTCTTCTGGTATCTGGAAGAGTCTCTCTGAAGTTTTTCGTTCTCTTTGGAGGGTAGTAACCTCTGAATTTCTCAAGTATTTCCATGATCTTTTCCTTGCTGCTTTTTTTCTACTTCTACTTGAAAAGAGGGCATAAAGTCAACTGTGCTGTTAAAAACAGAATTGTCTCCTTTTTTAAAGAAAGCATGCAAATTTTGCTCCAAACTGCCTAGAGCGGAGCCCACCAATGGAGCAGAAGCTGTAGCAACCAGGCTCTTGCTCACAATGCGAGCCCCTGGTAACTAGCCCTGCCCAAGCTGTCTAGAGCAAAGCATTGGAGCACAAGAGCAGCATACATCACATCTCCATATTTCAGGACATATCCATGGACTAATTGTAAACGATTGTCCTGTTGCTGTTTCCTTTTCTAGGCAGGCTCTGCTTAGGTGCCTCGCAGCTCTTCAGAGGTTAACACTAAACAGCAGCATTCAATGCAGCTGTCTTCAAGGAGTTAATAAAAGGCCCCATGTATGGGAAACAGCAGACACTGAGTAGCTGCTCGAGTCCCTCTCAATCCTCTGGCACGTCCTGCCTCACACTGAGCTAGTGCAGTGACCTCTCTCCGGCCTCAGTGGAGTATTTTTGTGCCAGGGGCTCTGTCAGCTCCTGCCATCAGCAGTCGGCTCCAGGCTGCAGGGCAGCCATCAGCACGCCGCTGACGAGCGGCTCTCGGGGAAGCTGCTCTCATCCTGCAAGCCCATAAGTGCACACAGCTTTACATTCATAGTGATGCTTCTGTGAATAAAGTTATAACCGGTTGTAAACATCTGCAGGATCAGTGGCTTACCATGAGCCTGTCCAAAGCCTATTTATGTCAACAAGCTGTGCCTGATGACACTCTCATTTGCATCAGTATCTTTTTTTTCCCCCTATAGCACTAGATTAAACATTGTTGGCCCAGAGTCACCTGCATCTGACTAAATCCAAGACTTCAAGGACTGTTCCCAGCCTCTCCTCTCTCAGTTCTGGGAGAGCAACCTCTAAAATTCATTATGGATCAATGAAGCAGAGGTGGTAGCACCCTTCACCATAATTGCCCTTCCTATCTTGGCTCTGGCCATTTTGATATTACTCTGCAGGACTTCTGCCACAACATAAGTATGCAAATAAGAGCCATGGAGGAAGCAGTGCATATCTGCTGGAGAAGGATGTGCAGAGGTAAGCAGGTGAGGAGCACTGGTTTGGACACAGAAGGAAGCAGCCCCATAGGGGATAGGTATGTGAGTGAAGTATAGGGGCACAGTTCTGGGACAAGGGTCTGCATGCGATCACTGCTGCCAGTGCAGAGGATAGGTGGGAAAGGATTTAAGAACCTGCAGAGAGGAAGAGAAACAGCAGGATCTCAGTGTGGTTCACTGACAAAAGCAAAAAAAACACATGGTGAGAAAGCACATGGCATTGATGTGGGGGTGGCAAACAGAGTTCATCTCAAAGAGCTGCCCCACTCCAACCTCTCCTCTCCCCTCCTTCCCCCACCCATGACATCGGGCACACCAGAACAAGACAAAAGCCTTCCACACTGTGCTGGACCCTCATCCATGCCACCGTGGTGCTCCTTGGTCAGGGACTACCCCAGACCTTCACAGCCCTGCACCCCATAAGACATTGTCCAGCACTCGCTGCTCCTATCTATAGCCGTGGTGTGTTGCAGCAAGGGGCGTTTCGCAGAGATCGGGCACAAAGGGATGGTTTCTGTTTCAGAAAAGAGAAAAAAAGAACAAGAGACAAATGCATTATTTGTTCGATTCCTGTGCAGTTACTGCTGTAACAGTCAGCAGCTTTGAGGTATTTTTTTTGTGATTTGATACATAAACCACATTTCCTATGTAGCAGTGCCACTATTTTTTTATCAGCTTTTTGACATTGAGCTTGGTAACATGATTTTGTTGGTTTTTTTTTTTTTTTGCTTTTCCCCCAGATTGAATTCAAAGGCAGCAAATGCGGCAAAACCAGAATACTGCTCATCTTGACTTTTCCATGCAGCTAGTTTTCATTAAAAATAAAGGAAAATAAATACAGATCACATTTTCTGTCCTGCAGTTAAAAGCCTGCCACAGCTCAAAGCTTTGCTTTCTTCTTACCCTGCAGCCTTGCTCAGCTAGCACTCCAGCTCTGCTCATGATCTGAAATGCGCAAACACACTGTTTCTTGGCTTTCCACCAGTGTATATAAATATATGTAATTTTTTCCTTCGGAGAACCTGGAGGCTAAAGCAAGAGGGCAAAGGAGTACGTGACTAAAACATCCAAACTTCCTCTTTCATAAGCCATCACATGATGAAGTGCAATTACAATTCCTGCCTTGTCCCTGCCAATTGCAGGCGCATTGCCTCACCCGAGAAACCCGGCTTCTTCCCCCGCCCCGTGTGTGTGAGTGTGTGTGTGGAGGCAGCGATCGCTGCAGCCGGCTTGGCGAGGCTCCAGCTTCGGGCTGGAGAAAGAGGGCAGTGGGTGGAAGACGAAAACAAAGATCTGTTTACTTAGCTTGCATGGATAAATCGTCTTTCCAGCCGGGGAGGGGAGGAGGGAAGAGAAACAGCTTTAAAGGACTTTGATGCAATGTGAAAGGAGGGCTGCTCGGGAAAAGCGAGCCGAGGTTAACCCTTGACTCTCCGGGAGCACGTCAGGGCCACGGCAGGGCTGCCCCCTTCTCCTTGCTCCTGCCCGCCGGACCCGGCCGGCCGCCGCAGGGATGCTAGGAGCTGTGAGGGCT
>VZTF01004190.1:425864-491434 GCA_013397755.1 Cnemophilus loriae | reverse complement strand
CGGGGCGAGGGATGTCGGGCGGATTTGGGTGTGCGGGGCGGCGGCCCGGCCGCTTGGGTGGCCGGGTGCCCGGGGGGTGGCCGAGGCCGCCCGTTTCCGCGGTTGCTCGGCGATACATTGTGACTGCGCTACCTTCTTACCCTCCTCCTTCCCTCCACCTCTGCCTCTGCAGGGGCCCGGGCCGCCCGGAAGAGGAAGCCTTCCCCCGAGCCGGAGGGCGAGGCTGGACCCCCGAAGATCAACGGGGAGGTGCAGCCGTGGCTGCCCACGTCGTCGGAAGGGATGAAGCTGCCGCTGACGGCCACCCCGTTCATGTCGCCCCCGCCGCCCACCGCCTCGCCCCACTCCAACCGGACCACGCCGCCCGAAGCGGCACAGAACGGCCAGTCCCCCATGGCCGCTCTCATTCTGGTGGCGGACAATGCCGGGGGCAACCACGCCTCCAAAGACGCCAACCAGGTCCACTCCACCACGCGGAGGAACAGCAGCAGCCCCCCTTCGCCCTCCGCAATGAACCAAAGAAGGCTGGGCCCCGGCAGGGAGGTGCCGGGCCAGGGGGCCAACGCGGCGGCGGCGGGCGGGCTGGAGCCCGTCCACCCCGCCAGCCTGCCGGACTCGTCCCTCGCCGNNNATATCTCCAAGACAAGGGAAATGTAGACTTCATAAACATGGCTGTATAATTTTGATTTTTTTGAATACATTGTGTTTCTATATTTTTTGAAGACAAAAGGTATGTACTTATTATAAAGGCATTTCTTCTAACTCTTCTCTTTTTTTTCTGTTTTGTTTTTTCTTTTTTTTCTCTTTTGTTATAGCAACTATTTGTTGTGCTTCCCTGGTGTCCGTTACTGTTCAATGTAGGCTGTGACTTGCGCTGCTTTTTTTAGAGAGCACTTGGCAAACCAGAAATGCTTCTAGCTGTATTTGTATGCACTTGTTTCTTCTGTTTTTTCTTTTCTTTTCTTTTTTTTTTTTTTTTAAAAGCCAAATACACTTTCTGACATTGTAAAGATTNNGGCCGGGCCGGGGGGCCAGCGCGGCGGCGGCGGGCGGGCTGGAGCCCGTCCCCCCCGCCAGCCTGCCGGACTCGTCCCTCGCCGCCAGCGTCCCGTTGTGTTGTACCCTCTGCCACGAGCGCCTGGAAGACACCCACTTCGTGCAGTGCCCCTCCGTCCCCTCCCACAAGTTCTGCTTCCCCTGCTCCCGGCAGAGCATCAAGCAGCAGGGAGCCAGCGGGGAGGTGTATTGCCCCAGCGGGGAGAAGTGTCCCCTGGTAGGCTCCAACGTCCCCTGGGCCTTCATGCAAGGGGAGATCGCCACCATCCTGGCCGGAGATGTGAAAGTGAAAAAGGAGAGGGACTCGTGACTCGCCTGCGCTCGCCGCCCGACGTCACCTTGAACTCGAACTGCTCGAATTCTGTATATATCTATAAATATATATATATAAATATATATATATATATGTATAATCACTCACAATNATATCTCCAAGACAAGGGAAATGTAGACTTCATAAACATGGCTGTATAATTTTGATTTTTTTGAATACATTGTGTTTCTATATTTTTTGAAGACAAAAGGTATGTACTTATTATAAAGGCATTTCTTCTAACTCTTCTCTTTTTTTTCTGTTTTGTTTTTTCTTTTTTTTCTCTTTTGTTATAGCAACTATTTGTTGTGCTTCCCTGGTGACAGTTACTGTTCAATGTAGGCTGTGACTTGCGCTGCTTTTTTTAGAGAGCACTTGGCAAACCAGAAATGCTTCTAGCTGTATTTGTATGCACTTGTTTCTTCTGTTTTTTCTTTTCTTTTCTTTTTTTTTTTTTTTTAAATGCCAAATACACTTTCTGACATTGTAAAGATTGCCTTACTGTCTGTGATTCCTTATTCCTGGTCCCTGTCCTGTAGAGCTGGTCACATGCAGGCTTGGTCTGAGGCGGTTGGGGACGAGAGTGGCTAGCCAAGGCAGGCATGCCCTTTGCCATCCCGCTGGCCAGGCGAGCTTAGGGAGTAGGAGGGCTTTCTCCCAGAAGAACGTGGCTCGGGTTGCGATGGAAGATTCTCCAGATCCAGTCCCAAATTGCTCACTGTTTCTCAAGCGAAGTTGCCACCAGAGTAGGATGTGGAGAGGTGTCCAAGAGGCGCTGTTGAGTTAGGGATTTCTGGGTTTGTTTTTGGTTTGGTGTTTCGGTTTTTTTTTTTTTAAGGCAAAGTTGACCGCAGTTCTCGTGATCAGTTGTAAGATTACAAAACTGCCTTTAGTCACAAATTGCATACCATAACGTGGAATTTTGATAACAAACTTAGTTACATAGTTGGCAAAGGTGCCAATGTAGCACTGCCATTTCTGAAGGTCTTCAGTGTCACTTGTGGGGCTTTTGTGTCTTTGGACAAAGCTTGGGATGTGGGGAAGAGACTTTATTTTATTTTACTTCAATTTTCAGATGATAGTGCATATGGATTTTGATTTTGCTTACCAGTCACCTCTAGTGCTGTTGCTATTGTTACTATCGCTGACCCGGTATTTCCAAGTAGTGGCAGGTACGGTGTGGTACAGTGACAGCAGTGACTGAGGATCTGCCAAATTGCCCGCGGGCATATCAGTGACAGCCCAAATGTGGGTGGAGGAAACCTGTAATTTCCTTATTACGTATGCTTGAAACAAACCTACTGCTATTCTTTGAAAATGAAAATATAAACTGGTTGAAATGAAAGCAATTAGGGCCGCACATAATGGCCCTGGCCCTGCCTTTTAAGCTACTTTGGAGAACTCTTTTGTAAAGCCACTTCTTTTGATCACGCATCACCAAGCAGACTTCTAAAATCAATAAATCATTGGTTACTAGAAATAGTTCAAGTCTTATAGTGATGTTTTTGTGCTGTTTATAGTTCACTGGCAACGCTGCAGCTGTGCGAGCCCTTCTGTCGAGGTGTTTATAACTCAGTTATATGCGGTTGTTTCTGAGCAAAAGGGTGGCGAGGTCGTCCCTGCCGAGGGACCAGCTAATAAACACTTCCAGTATCGGAAGAGGAAGAGGAAAAATCTGTTCAGCCAACTATAAAACTGAAGAATTTTGGGTGCTTTTTAGTCAACTGTTCTTATTGTGATAATGTTCAAACTGCAATTCAATGCAGAGGAGTTTGGTTTTTTTTTTTTTGGAAGATTACTTTTTTTAAAACAAAAAGAAATGGTCATTATTAGTATTTGAAGATCAGAACTGCACATGCACAGTAATTTTCTATGAAGTGTTTAATGAGCACACCCACTACATTGTGTTCCATATTACAGGTCAATGTAATATTAGATAAGACTTGCATGATAAACAAATTCATTGAGTCAATATTACGCTTTAAAACTTATAGTCAAGATTGGTGTCTTATGTAAACACATTTAGCCAATTTGAAGAAAACGCACATTATACATATATACCTATATATATACCTATATATAAAAAAAATGCCAACTGTAAAGGATTCTTTGGAACCACTATGATCTGTGTAAATGTGTATTTAGGCACTTTATTAAAAAAATGGAATTTGAGCTGATAGATGGTAACAAGTTCTTCAAAGTTGCTTGGCATAATACCTCACATGGGATGAAGTTCATGTTTTTGATGGAGGTGGTATCCCTATGCTTAAAAAAGAAGCAAAACTGAATTCCAAAGCCTGCCTAAAAATAGCCCCCCCTTTTGTGTCATCAGGTGTCCCAGCTGTGAGCGTGCCGAGGGTGAGACCTGCTCCTGACAAAGTACACCCTCGTTTTGGGGCCGAGGGACACTGGTGTGACTCGGCGGAGAGGCCTGTAAGGAAGCACACCTTCCTCCTCCTCCTCCTGCCAGCCGCCCGCTCCTGCAGCTCTGTGACTTCTGGAGAGGATGGAAACTCCCCAGCCGGTGATGCCAGGCAGTGGCCCAGAAACAACATAGATGGAAAAGAAATGGCACATGGTGGCTGTGCTCACTCAGCTGGCTTTCAGCCCCCAGCCAAGTCTAATCTCCACCATAAAACTCCAGAACTGCAAAAGAAAAACAAACAAACAAACAAAAAAAAAAAGAAAAAAAAGAAAAAGAAAAAAAATTTGAGGGTGTTCATACATAGCTCATTTTTCTCACGTTGAATGTTGCTTTTTCCCTTTTGGTTGCTTTGCTCAATTACAATAATGCTCCAGTGGATTCTCCCTTTATTACTACTTCCTGGGCTACAAGCTTTTTTTTTTTCCCTATTATTTTGAAGTGCTTTAGCTGCAACAGTGCTACTGTTAATATTCATTTTTAAAATTTTTAAAAGGTGATACTGTAACTTGTGTAGTATTAAAAGTGTTTTCATGAAGAATGTGTGATTATTATATTTTTTTCCCAACCCACTTCCATTACTTTTTTTTTCAAAGATACTTTTTCCTGGCAGTTCAACTGCACGGTGGTTTTGTTGATGGCTGCTGAACTAACCTGCTGCCAGTTTGGCATTTTATGTTTGTTGTTTTTTTTACTTTTGACACTAAGCATAAGGAAACTAGGAACTTCAAATACTTATTGCATTTTTTTGTATATTAAAAAAAAAGAAAAAAGAAAACTTGAAAAAGCTATAGTTGTACAATATTATTTTTTAATTTTTTTTTAATGCTGTCCTGACAGTTATTTGTAAACAGACAGCAGTGTGGGACAAGAAGGGATGCGTGGAGCTGGTGGGTGCTGCCCTGTGCCTGGGTCCCAGGGGGTGGGAAAAGTGCCACACAAGGGAGGCTTTGACCGCCTTTGCAGTGGCCTCAGAAAACCTGGTATGTTTGGGAGCTCTCTTTTTAGACGTGCTGTAAACCAGGCCATGGCAACCGTGTGTTTTTATGAACTAGCACTTAGGCAAAGGGTATAAATACATTTAAGAGTGCTCTCTAGTGGCTTGTTATGTCAACAGAGCCCCTGGATCCTTTCCTTCTGCACCCGGGCCAAGCCCTGCTCGCCTGTCCATCCAGCTGGCAGGGCGGTGGCTGTCGGTGGGACAGGGTGGGACGCTGCTCTGGGGACATGCAGCCACCCGCCCGCCAGCAGTGGGGCACCTGCCCTGCCGGTTGCACCCACTCCATGTGTCTAACTTGCCCCAAAGTAGTGTGGGACACCCCATGTGCTGTGCAGGGTGTTAGGGTGCAGCTGCAGCACCCACACCATCGTAGCCTCTCCTCAGGAGGGAGGAGAAAACACTGGACCATGTGGAAATTAATGGCACCAGGACTGGCTGAGCTACTTGGAGCCCTGACTCTACTGGTTCACCACAACAGGGCTATGTCCAGCCACTAGGCTTGGAAAGGCTCAGCCTTCAGCATTTCATGTGTCTCCTCCTTGAACATTTGCGTTTAGGTAGCTGCAGCTGCATCTTTTGAAAAATAATTGAATAAAACCCAAACTCAACCACCTCCTTTCCTCAAGTGGACTCTTGTCTCTACAGACGCCGTAGGTCCAGCCCAGTATAAACTACCTTCAGTATGTGCTCCCATAATGAGGGAGAGAGAAAAAAAGAAGGGAAGGAAAGAAAAGAGAAGAAAGAGAAGAAAGGAAGGAAGGAAGAGAAGGAAGAGAAGGAAGGAAGAGAAGGAAGGAAGGAAGAGAAGGAAGGAAAGGAAGGAAGGAAGGAAAGGAAGGAAGGAAGGAAANGAAGGAAGAGAAGGAAGAGAAGGAAGAGAAGGAAGAGAAGGAAGGAAGGAAGGAAGGAAGGAAGGAAGGAAGGAAGGAAGGAAGGAAGGAAGGAATATGGATGCACCTCCTGCAGTAGGTGTGTTGCAGCCAGTGACCCTTGCCACTTGCCAGGCATGGCCATGGAACAGCCCAGCTGCCCTGCCCTGATCCCATGCAGGCCACCAGTATTCCTGAGT
Organism: Cnemophilus loriae; assembly: GCA_013397755.1. Lineage (NCBI taxonomy): Eukaryota > Metazoa > Chordata > Aves > Passeriformes > Corvidae > Cnemophilus > Cnemophilus loriae. The sequence continues at coordinate 485,574 of VZTF01004190.1, read as the reverse complement.
CATCCTCCTTCTCCTGCCCTTTGTTCCCAGGAGCAGACGCCTTTCCTCTGCCAGGGCCCAAGGTCAGGCGGTGCTTGAAGCAGATGAATGAAGTGCCTGCTTATCCACTTAATCACCCGGAGCTGCTGCTCTGCTCCGGAGGTAACTCTTTCATTGCCTCCGGACAGCCTCTGGAGCATGCCATGGGCTTTGAGCACTAAGTGTGGGGTTCAAATTCTAATCATGGAACTCCCTGAGAGGCTCAACTCTCCCTCCTGGGAAAGAAGACACACTGACATCTCCCATAGAAGGCTCCCAAGTGCATGTTAGTGCCCATATGGCTGTTTTGCTGGCTGGCATAGGTGCGCTGAAGATGGGGTGACAGCTCTGCGGGTATTTTTAGACATACTTCACCTAACTTTGCTTTTCTTTCTGCCACTCCTGAGCCAGTTTTGTAGAGACTGGAATAGAAGAGTACATGCTAAAGCCCAAAATGTTGCATCGAGTTGAAACCCCCTATAAAACAAACTTACAGAGAAACCGGGAAGTGCTCATAGAAGCTTCTCATAGGTGTTTCTTCATCTCATCAACTCTGACTCAGCAAACACCGCAAGAAACATTCCTGCCCTTTAGCTCCCATCTCCAGGAGCACTGGGGCAGGTGTGAGAACCTGCTCTGCCTGGCACACCCCCCAGCCATGCCCCCATCTGGGGGTCCCTTTGTCTGCCCCCCAACCTGCTGCTTCCTGCCCTGGCGGTCCCCAGCTGTGGGGTGCCCCCATCCTATCCTGGGGTGCCCTGTCCAGAGCTGTGGGGTGCCCTTCTGGGTGGGGAGCTGTGGCTTCCCTGAGAAATAAATCCCGGGGAGCCACCAATTTGGAGGCACCTTGGAGGTGTTCAAGGCCAGGTTAGATGGGGCTCTGAGCAACCTGATCTAGTGGAAGGTGTCCCTGCCCATGGCAGGGAAGTTGAAACTAGATGATCTTCAAGGTCCCCTTTCAACCCAAACCATTCTATGAGTCTATGATTTTCAGCTGCTGCCTCTGGGAAGGAGGGCATTCACTTTCCACTGTAAAAATGCCAAGTCTGCATTGTCTTTTACCCTCTTTCACTATAAAACACTTATTTCCCCCACCCACTGCCAGCCCAGAGAAGCCTCATGCTGTTTTGTTTTCTTTTTGGCAACCCTTTAAAAACAAACAGATGAGTATCCAGAGATGAAATGAGTTGTTGGTTCACCAGGTTGCTTCCCTGCAGTGGCAGCGAGTCCATGTGTTCCCACACTGCTGGGTGGGAGTGGAGCTGGGGGAAGAGTGTGCAGGTGGAGGGCTTCAGGAGCGTCCCAGCTGCAATGGAGGCCTCACCCTGCCACCCACTCAGACAGGGGCACGGGAAAGCAACTGGACCTTCCCCTTCTTCCTCACATGGTTTTGGGGTTTTTTTTCTTCTTTTTGCATCTTTGTGAGCTGAAGGAGGCCTGATTTTTTTTTTTTTCCCGTGAGGGGCGAGGTGGTTTGAGTAGATACCCTTAATTTTTTTCAACCAGAAATCCATGTTTTCTCTAACCATTTTCTAACCCTTTTTTATAGGTGTGTCATATTCTCCAACTGTATGTAGAAAGGGACTTAGAGATATTAGACAACAACTGCGTAACAGAATGAGGCATGTAATTTTGTCCAGACTACTTGCAAGCATTTTTTTTCCCCGTCTACCTTATTCAGGTGTTGCTAAGCACTAAGAACAAATAATTTTCTCTTTTAAGATGTATCACCCCTCAGCTGATAGTTAGAAAATTCTAAAATCGGGGTACTGATGAAAGACTTCAATGCAAGCACAGGAAGGTGATGCTGAACATCACGTTTCTTTCACTTCACAAAAATTGGGAAATAAATCAGCTTCTGCACACTGACTCATGCCTCTGCAGATCCTACTTCAAGAATTGCAGTGAAGACAAACCAGCATAAGGACCACCTTTTCCGTCACACTTGCATAACAATTCATACTGTAATAGTTAAAAAAATCCAAATACTAAGTTCCCTGTGATTTTGTGGTGGTGATTAAATAGGATTCTATCCATCTTCCCGATGAGAATACAATTAGGGCAACCTCCCCTACAGAAATTACAGAGGGAAGGTGTTATTTTCATTGCAGAAAGTACGGTGCTGTCTTTATTAACTCTGGGCAACACATGTCATGCAGTAATGGCACTGGGTTTGGGCTTCCCTGCACCTGGAAAGAAGGGGGCTGGATGGGCCCAGCTGGGACTTTAACTTGCTCTAATTAGTTCAAAAATTCTGCTTAGACATCCATTCTGGTTTTCTTGGAGGAAACAAGCCATGATAAACATTTTTAGATGTGCTTTGTAATTAGTATTTTGATGTTTACTTTCATACTAAGAGCGCTTCCATTTGTGTAAGCCCTCTGCTTTGCTTTGAAGAGACAAATAACCTGTGCCCTTAGCTGAACCAGCTCCTTTGTGCTCCAAATTAATATTTTTATAATCCAAATGGTTATTTTATCTTACCAGTTCTGCTTCTTTGGGTTACTGTGGCTCTTGGTCCAGACCTCTTTGTCCGACCATGTTAAAATTAACTTGTGAAGGTGGATGACTGATTTCAGCTCCTTTCCTGCACAATTTGGGTATTTCCTGAAATCTGCTTCTTAATGGGGAGGCTCTCCAGCTGGTAAGACTTGCTGGGAATGGTGGTGCACTCTGGGTGGTTAGTCATTTGGCCTCGGGCCACCCCTTAGGGAGGGGTCACAGCAAGGGCTCTGGAGCTTTTGTGTGGTCCTGGCACTGGTGGAAGGTGTGAACCAGCCGTGCTGCTTCCCGGTTATCTTCCAAGCAGGAACGTTTTGAATTGCAACAGCAGCATGTGTTTCTTCATCCTATGTCACAAAAGCTTCCTGACATTTAGTGTGTGGGGGTGGATCCCTTCCTTTTCTGTGAAGAGTGCCAATTTCAGTGCTGCTTTTGATGGATAACGGTCCATGAAGCACTGGAGCAACACCAATAAGTGTGGCTTGCATAGGAAAGCTTCTGGGTTCCCTTTTAAGCTGCTCCTTGGCTGCAGAGGGACAGGAGTACCAGCCCTGCCAGCAACCCCTTTTCCCTTCCCGTGCTGCCGGTAGCACCTTCCCAGGGGGAGAGCCTTTGAGAGGTGCCTGGAGAGGAAGGGCTGTTCGAGAGGGCCAGGTTTCAGCTGTATTGACCCTTCTCACCGTGTGCACCCTCAGGGCTCGTTTTAAGCTCTCTTAAAGAGGTGCTGTGGCATGGCCCCTTTTGTCCTGACTGTAGTGGTGCATTCAACCCCGTTCCTCTGGACCACTTTGTGATCTAAGGAATTCCTATCAGGCCTTGGGCTCTGTATAAAGAGTTGGCCAATGAAGCACCCCTTGATCGTACCAGGAACTCTTGCATGGCCAAGGTGGTGAAAAGAGCAGGAATAATCAGTCATTCCCTGACAGCCTTGGAACTTTCCTCACCTGAATTGTAGCCTGAGTGGAACGCTATCATTATTACTGGACTTTAGAAAATTCCAGTAATTACTGACCCAGGTTGTGTCCAGGATGGAAATTTGTTGATTACTAAAGCCAGTCATTTCACGACCCTATGAACAGTGGTCCCATGTAAGGCCCTTTGAGCTCTCCTGAACTACAGCAGGCTGCCACCAGTATCTCCCTGAGTGGGACACCTTTTGGAGCTCACAGACTCTCAAATTTGCAAAGTTCTGAGGACCATCAAGGAAAGCTGACAACAGGGCCTGCGCTGATACCCTCCACTCCTTGAGGCTCAACCCTTGCCTGTTGAGAGATGCCAAGATACCTGAAGTGAGTGTTTCAATGAACTCGCAGTAAATAGAAAGGATGGTTCTTTACTGTCATCTTCTTGAAAAAGGACAAAACGAAAGAGGAACACCTTGCAATCCTCAAGTTCAGTGAAATACTCACCAGGGAGAGGCTGGTGATGGCAGTCTGAATTTGATTCCTCTTGCTTAGCTGGTACATGGCATACTCCTTCAGGTGCCCTTCCTCCTATCGCTGCTCGGTAACCAAACTTTGGGCTTTGGCATGGTACTCACAAGTGTATCAGTGAGGGTCCAGATTGCTGGGAGCTGTTGTACAGTCAGGCAAGAGTGGTTTAAGGAAATGGTAAGCAATACTTGTGAAACAGTTGGTGTCATCTGAGCTTCATTGGCTTTTAAAATGGGGTTAAGAAAGGCAAAATACGGTGAATTTCCTCACCAAGCAAAAAGCAAAGCTCATCTTTTAGGGACTGAATTGCTGACCCTTAGTTAGTTTAAGAAACAAAACAGAAAAAGTGATGTTTTTCTTTTGGAATCTGTTCTTCTGATTCTAAACTGGATTCCATCCTGCCAACAGCTCTGTCATTGATTTCATCAGCTCCATGGGAGCATTCCTATGAGTAAAGTTTCACCAGAAATGTGAGAAAAATCAGGCCTTAAATGTAAAGTATGAGTTACAAAACAGACAGTTTTGCTTTAATTATTTATAAAAAATCATTTCATTATAAATAGGTTTTTCAGTTAAATGTATTGCTAGCATTACCTTGTTACTTATCCATAATTAATTAAATCATTGCAGATTTCTATGTTATAATTTCCATAAACTATAAATAATTCAGGAGAAACGTTGGTTCTTTCAGGGTACTTTGTATATTCAGATAAGGCAGAAGAGCAATCTGGACCTGAGCAGAGCAAAGTTGCTCCATCCTCAACTTTTTCACAACCATGTCTTCAGAAAAACTGGGAAGGAAAGGGGCAGGGGGTGGCCAATGAGTGAAATAAGACACTGGGTTCTGTCCCCAGCATTGCAGGGCTTTTGTCTCCATGCTGGGCATATCCTGGCTGCTTTTCAGAATGATCAGAAGGAAGTTCAGAATTGAAGGACTTGATCCACTGGTCTGCCTTTGCTACACAGCATTTGTTTCCCTTCAAGTAAAGGCAAAAGTGGTTTTGTTGTCACTGCAAGTTTAATGTGCCTTTTGAAAAACAAGCAAGAAATGTTGTTGAAAAATTCACATTTAAACTAACTTTAGAAATGTTTTTCAAGTTAATTTACCTGGGAGATACAATCCTTGTTCACGAATAACAAGAGAACAACATCATGTTTCCAAGCAGAATCTCACAAGTATTTTAAGACTTTGCTCATTGGTACTGGCATCTCACTGTTTTATAATAAATATGAAGGGCTGTGAGAATTTCTTGAAGCCATTTCTTACTATTGCTGTCTCCTTAGCAGTGTCCTAATGGGAAAGAGTTTTGTGAGTGCTGGGATGCAAACCATGTCAGGATCAGGGGTGGCAGTGGCTGCCCTCCAGTACTGGGGTGTGCTCTCTTACCCTCAAGCCCACTGGAGACCTGGTGAAGGCAGGAACGGGGGCAAGCATAACTGGGTCAGGCATATGGAAGTTATGATAAAGTCAGGAGTTGCTTCAAAGTTAAGGAAAAGGATAAGCTGGAGAACTGAGCTGAAGTAGTGAGCTTCATATGAATCACTGGATATGTTCTCCAAGAGGTTTTCTGTCTGCTGGCGTGTCTGTGCTGCATGTGTGCATTGGAATCTCAGGAAACCATGGGGAAATCACCTGGGAGTAAGGCTGACCTCCATGTCATACCTGGCTGGAGTGGAGCTGTGCTGGATGAAGGAGTCCTGTGGCTGGTCTCAATCTCATTTCCCTGCTGGGGGGAGGTGGGGAAGCACCAAATGGCTGTGCAGGGCCAAGGCAGCGCATTTTGGCATGCACCAGGCAGGGGAGAATTGCAAGGGGGTAGCACCACTTCCATTGGGAGGCACCACGAGGTGCCTGGAAAAGGCCTTTTCAGAGAGAGGGGGGCTGAGTAATGTCCTGCATGCAGAGGGGTGAGCAGCATCCCTGTACCCTGGGCAACACAGGCTCCTGCCAGCACTCCCTTCATCCCTCACTCAAAGTTAATGGAGAAAAAGATGGAGCTGACGACATGAGAGGAAGGAGCACATGGATTGGAGCCTGTCATGCAACCTGTGTTGTAGGAGATGGTTATGGTGCCCCTGCATTGGCTTGGCCACAGGATACATGCAGCTGTATGCTGCACACCTGGCACACAGCTGTCTGACTTTCCTTTGGCTGTAGTCACCTAGGTCACCCCAGCATGCATGTTTCTTACAGATACATATTTAATGGAGCTACCCTTGGTTATTGCCAGGAGAGGGAGGTTTGTTGGATGTGATCCTCTGCAGGAGGCAGTTGGATGCTCGTGACAGCTCCTCTTCTATCCCCTTCCCGGTGCTCAGCTGGGTTCACTCTCCAGCCTCAGAGCACTATTAAACATACCCACCCCATGGGACAGCTGGGCCCTCTTCAACACCTGTGGGACAAGCAGCAGCTCACCAGGCCCCACACTGGCCTTCTTTCCCCCGAGCTGGAGTCTCTGTACATGTACAGCAGCACGGCTGAGACGGGGACCTGGCCTTGGTGAGTTAGGAAGAGCTCTGTTCAGTAGTGCAGAAGGAAGCAGGGGGCCTCCTGATGAAAGAGAACGGTTCGGTTTCTCCGTCTGGCAGACGGCAACAAAACGATGTTGTTCTTGTTCTGGAGAGTTCCCCAACCATGTAGAGTGTGGCACAGGAGAAGGAGCTGCAACACGATGCCTCTCCAACTGAGTGCAGCCTGGAGAGTAAAGCTTATAGTAGCAGCTGGGGCCATTAACTCTCTAATCTCCTCCTTTTCATTACAGCGAAGTCTCTGAGCTTTGTGTTACACCACTTGCCTGTGGCAGTATCCTGAAGAGATGAGACTCCACTGAGATTAATAAAAAGGAAATTATTTGTTTGAAAATTAGTGGCTAGGACATATGGAATTTTGTGCAGAGGCAAATCACTCCCCACTGCAATGGGCACAGGAGACCTGCTGGGAAACCCAGCGCTCCTACGGACACAGCATGCTGGGGCTGCCTGCCTTCTCCCTCCTCCAGCTTACCCTGGGGAAGGCAAACTCTGCCTCTGACTTTCTGGTATAGCCATGACCTGTCCTGGATCAGGCTGTTTTGGCTGCTGGGTGCTATCAAGTTGCCCAGATAGCTGCTTGCTGTGAGGGGAGTGCCTTGTAGTGGGGCAGAGACTGCAGACCCAAGGGCAGGGGGTTTCCCCTGCTGCAGTGTCCCAGTTTACGGGGCAGCTGGTGGGCGGCCAGAGCTGCCATCAGCTCTGATCCTTCACTCTTTTTTCTTTGCTACAAAAAAAGGATGCTCTTCATCTTGCAGGCAAGGTGCCGGCTGGTTTGTGGGGCCCCGTTTCCCACATGTCCCCTTTTCAGCTCAAAAGCTGCCTTGTGATGTCCCAGCCTTGCCAGAACCCCACGCATGGCCCATGAGCCAGCTGCAATCGTCCCACGCTGAGCAAACCTCCAAAGGTGGGACTTGCCCACCCTCCTCGTTGTGCTTATGCTACTGCTCGTGAAGCTGGCAGGTCAGAGGCAGCCTGGCCCAGTGGAGAAGTGTGTGTGTGTGCATGAGCAGTGGCACAAGAGAACTGGTGCCAAAGTGAGGCCAGGCAGGGAAAGACTGCCTGTCTAAGCAGCAGTGTGAGGTAGGGCTGGTTTCAGCCCCCTGCAAAACCTCCCTGTGTTTCTTCTTCCATCGCCATCCCATCATCACAGAGAATCTGTTGCAGAGATGTGGGCTCAGCATGTCCCTTGCCTGCTGGAGTTCAGAGGGGGTCCCCAGCAGAGCCAGCTTGCTTTCTCTTTGCTCTCCTTTTTCCTGATCTTCCATCCCATTTTTTTTTTTGCCTTTTAAAGCAGATGGGAAAAACTGGGTTTAGAGGTCAATAACCCAGCTATGTCCGTACAGAGGCTGGTCAGCGAGGGGGGGTGGAAACGGTCTCTCCCCCAGCCCTAGGGAGCCCCGGTTCCCCTCCGGGAATGGCATCGCAGGCAGGAGTAAGCGAACGAGAAGAAATTGCCCTGACTTAGCAAGAGGTCATGCAGAAAGATCCATGCCGGCAGACGAGACAGTGTGCTAAAGATAACTGTTTGACAAACTATATTTACTCTCCCTTTCTGGGAGGACTTAGAGGGGATTTGGAGCATTGTGCTAATATAAGCCATCCAGTGCCTGCGGTGGAGGAAGCGCCTACTCCGGGCTTCTTTGAGCTTGTGTCTTTACAAGCCTTGAGAGGGGACACTGCTGAAAATAGCCTTGTCTCCTAATTGTATTCTTGGGAATGCTAATCAGCAGGCTTGTTCTTCCCACCAGCAGCAACTGGGCAGCAATACTGTGTGATCAAATGCAGCTGCTTCCCTCCCCACCACCAGCATTTCTCTTGCCAGCAGCACTAGTTGTCCCTGCCCATGTTCCCTGCTAACCGGCACGGAAGGTGACCCATTTCGGAGGCTCTCAGAGCCAGGGAAAAGCCCATTGTCCGTGTTTTCTGTGTGTTCTGGGAAACCTCCGGTCTGTAGCTGGCTCTCTGCCTCCCAGAACACTCCACCTAAACAAAGGCAATGGGGGGTAGTGCCGGACAAAGGGACAAAAGAGAAAACCCTTCTAAACAGTCATGACTTTTCAGCTGATACTCAGTAAGCTTTCCATCACACAGGAAAAGAGACACTTGAGATTTTGAGTATGCAGTAACCATGACAAATACAGAAGTACAAAAACAGCTTTAGGCAGCTAGGAAGAACAATACCGAACAAACAAATTAGCCATCTGTACCATCTCTAGCTCCTGAAAGTAAACATAAACACAGACCCACACTGAAAAGGACTGTACTAATAATAAATCAATTAGCTCCACCAGCCCTTGGAGGCAGCAGGGGTGAGGGGCAGGGACCTCAGGAGGAGCAGATTTCTCCTTGCCTCCTTTCAGGTTGGGTCTCTGGGCACATGAAAAACTCTCCTGAGGGCTGGGGAGTGAGGATCAGATCACCAGGGTGCTCCCACTGTGAGTGACAGTGGGAGTGACACCGTGGAAAATCTTCACCCTGGGGGGAGGGGAAGAGAATGTCCAGCATTCATATTTCAGAGACTTCCTTTCCCAAGCCCCAGCCAGTGAGGGTCTTGTGATCCTTCCTCTCCCCTCTTCTTCAGGCGCAGCAGGGTGTTGGGAAGTTTATAAATACAAGCAACTGTTTGCTCTAATCCAGCCCTGACCATAGGGATAAGTAGTACACCAGGCTCCTCTTTCCTTACTCCCAATTTATCCCTGATTGACTTGCCCATCCTGTGGCTACCATTCATAATACTCAGCTTTCTTCATTTCTTAGTGATGTCTCCTTATATGCCAAACACTCAGAGAGCTGCCTTAAAAAAAAATCATCTTCCTGAGATGCAGAGTCACCAGAGTGGTGCGGGGTGGGTGGGGGCAGCAGTGCAGCCCTTTTGGGAGCTTTAGTGCTCTCTGTTCTTCACGGTGGGTGTGTTATTCCAGAGAAGAGTGAGGAGGAATGGGATTTGGTAATAAACTACCTCTGTGTTGTGGGAGCCTGAACTCCTCTGCAATGTGATGACCAAGACATTTGCCCTGTAAAGGATATCTGTCATGTTCTCAAGAAAGGGAGCCAGACCCTTGGCACTGCAAACCAGAGCTGTGCTCCTCACAGCCACCTCAGAGGTCAGTGTGCAGTGCTGCATCCCTATCACTGGGAAAGGACAGTGATAGGACATGTCTCCATGGACACTTCTCATGGGTCTGCTGACTGGCTTCCACTTCTGAGTTCCCTAGGCTGTCCCCAGCTCCAGTGACAGGTGCAAGGGCTGTGTGTGAACTGCTTTGCTCATCTCAGGGGATATGAAGACGAGAAGCTATGCAAGGCATGCTTGCAAAGTCACATTGCCGTCCCTTTGCTGGTGAACCCTGGAGGCACGAAGGAATTTGCTGTTACTGTAAAGTTCTGCACTAGCTGTGCTTAATCACATCCCTTTGGGGAGGGCACAAGTGAGTGAAACATGAGTTGGGGTACAGATTAGGAGAGCAATGCAGACTGGAGGAGAAAACAAACACACCCATGAAAGGGTGGCCTAAAATCTGTCACTGTCAGAGAAAGAGCAACAGCCGCATCTGTCTAATAGCACATACCGTTGGGGTAGGAACTCTTTACTGGTGCATGACCTTCAAGTCATTGCCAGGAATAGATTTTGGCTCGAATTTCAACCCTAAGTAAAGCATCATCTCCTGTCATGATTTGGAAGCTGAGGCATTTCAGTTTCCAGAAACAAACAAAGCTCACAGGAGGCAGCCCAATGGCCCTGGCTGCTGCAGAGCCCAGCATGGAAGCACCTCCGGAAACATCCGGGGTCTGCACTTTGGGAATGATACAGGACAAAGGGACTCGATGGGCTTCATTCCCCCTGCTCTCCTCTTTGTACGTCGTGCCTGTGCACTGTCTAGCCCTCACTGAAGCTGATAATGCAGCTGCATCTTTTCTCCTAGTATGTAAGAAAAAATCTTTTCAGTTTGTTCAAAGGACTGAGCATTTTTAACAGTGTAATTCGGTTGTTGTCCCAGGCTCTTGCTGCTGGTTTCCATACCAGAGCTGTGTTTCTTTCCAAAGATCCCGGAACCCAACAGCTGAAACAGACAGGGTTCAGTTTATTGCCACAGCCGACAGGTATGACAGATGCCCTGCAAACCCAGGAGATAACTCCCAATGCTTAGTGCTCTCCCCCAGTTCCTGCCCAGTCATAGTCCATATCTGTACATTTGGATGAAGACGAGTTGTGTATTCAGGATTCTCAAACCTTATATCTGCTGCATTCATGCCTTTTAAGAGATCCATTCTTACAGCCGTGCATATAAATAGGGTAGATTTGTCCCTTCCTTGGGTCTGCCTTCTTCAGGATAAGAGGTGCAATCAGGAGTACTGAGAAGGTTTCTGTGGCATGGCAAGGAAAATTCTTCAGTTTACGGATCATTACAAAGCTCCTGAAAATTAAACTATTTTTCATATGTAATGAACTGTGCATGTCCTGCACAGCAATAAAAATATCAAAAGTAGTACTAAGAGCTAATGTGGGCCATAAATACCAACTTGTATTTGTAATATTTTCATAGGGCCATTATAACTAAAATATAAATGGAGTTTTTATTTTAAACATTTAATATTAATCAAATGGTTATGAAAGTACAAACAACTGTGACATACTCATGGCCTAAATAATAAAAATTAAATGGGTGATGAATTCTTGTGAAAATTTAATTTGCAAAAGAAAGAACATTGCATTAATAAGACATAATTATATCATCAAATATTTACCATTATTTGCTGGAATCCATTTTATTTTTATTTTACACAATAAAACAGTGGCTACATAAAGCAGCAGGCTGGGCCCCATCCAAACACTTTTTGTCCCCCCAGGTTGAGCAGGAAATATGCTTTTAACTCCGGTTTTGCTGCTTTGTTTCACTGCTTTCCTCTAACAGCTCCAAATGCTGCATTTAGAAACCTGACTTCTCTTTTTTGTTACTCAGTCCACACCAGCAAATTATTTCAACCCACTTCTCCATAGAGAATAAATAAAGTGGTTCCAAATTGCAGACCTGGGTCAGTGAGTGAACAACATTGGCTGTCTGCTGGATGCTGTCACACAGCAGCCACCTTCGCTTCTTCAAGGAACACTGGTATTTCCTACCAGAGAAGCAGTGAGAGGACAAAATCAAGCTGAGGCTGTCAAGCTGATGTCCCCTTCCAGCCAACAACCAGACTGAGGCTGCTGTCAGGGGTGCATTTAGCAAGGGTGACACCAACCGATGGCCATACCCCTGCACTCTCTGTTTTATTCCTGCCACAGGAATAAAATGGATTAGTCATGTGCTATGGTGTATTTCCTCCCTACAGGTCTGCTGGCTGAAAGGATTAGGACCTTTCCTAAGATGCTTCTGCAGAGGCGTAGGATCCTGATGGGATTTCCATGCAAAAAAGGCACATCTGCCCTGAGCATTTGGGCAGGGTCAGCGAGGAAAGGACCGCCCGGGTTGGAGCATCATCCTTTTGAACCAAAGCTGTAGGTTCCAGGATGGTTGTTTTTCTATCAGGTTTTGCAAGGCACAGTTGCTGCCACCCAATTGTGTGTTGCACTTGTTTTAGACAGCCTTTGCTCAGCTCAGCCAATGCTGAGAGACTCAGAGGGTTCTTTGGGGTTTTTTTAGGTTAATTTGGAAACTTCACTGATTATACACCTGCCAGCATAATTTACACCTCTGAGGATTGGGTTGATTAGAGAATCAATGTGAATGATTTATTTTATTCATTGAAGGCAGGGCTATGAGTATGCTGCAACCTGCGACTGAGCTGATATTTCCTTTAATTGTTCAGCTGGGTCCCTGGCAAGCATGAGCTGAAGCTGCACAAACTCGTTCAGTAAACATTTCTAGCAGTCTGACCTTCAGCAGTCCTGCCGAGCCAAACCAATCTGCTCTTGTCTTCTAGCTACAAGCTTGTGGTTCAACACCCCCATGCATGCACAGTGCATGTGGGAGCAGCTTTTTGACTGTGGATAGAGGCAAGTTTAAGTCAGACATGAGGCCCTAATGCCTGATGCTGGCAGCAACAAGAGGCTGAGCATGGGACAATGTGCATTACCCCCTGTGTTCAGGGTACTGCTGTTACCCAGGTGCCACTCAGGTGGCAAGCTCATGTCTTTTCTGTCTTATAGGCAAGAGTGCTCACTGCCCTGGTGCCTAGAGAGGTTGAAGGGAAAGGAGAGCAGCAAGCAAGCAGACAGTGCTGGATGGTGCTGCTATTATTTATATTGTTAATGAGGAGCATAATGTAATAGAAAGTACTCTTTAAAATCTGTGAGTTCCTCCAGGTGGGGAAGCACAATCTGCAAGCACTTTGTAGGGCTGGAAGTCAAAGTGGTCTTGGCAAATGGGAGAAACAGTCTGAGATCAATACATTGAAATTCAATACAGGAGAGTGCTCAGTACACACTTAGAAGGAGGACTCAAACATAGAGTGATGCTGTGGGGAAGCGCCAGGCTGGCAGCTGCAGAGCAGGGTGGGTCTGGGTGAGTGGCAAGGCAGAAGACAGAAGTCTGGAATGGGGAAGGGGCTAAGTGGGAGGTGCCAGAGGTCATGCCTGATGTGGGTTTGGGGAAATCACCATTTCTCCCTCATCAAGACTGAGCCAGGCAGAGAACAGCATCCTGCTGATCCAGGGATGATACAGGTGAACATGGAACAGAAAGGGGCATGGTTGAAGCCTGGAAGACCTGGCTTAGAGAGAGAAATTGAAAGAACTGGTTTGTTCAGGATGGAGGACTGGAGGATGAGGGCAGATGTGGTAGCATGTCAAATATCTAAGGATTGTCATTAGACCAACTAGTCTTCAGGTAGGCAGAGAAGTCGAGCTCTTTCTCAGTCAGAGTGAGCTGGGTTACAGCTAGAGAAAAACATGCTGTAAACAGCAAGTGAGGTGAGCCCTGGCTGAGGGCTGTTCCTGTCACCAAAGATATTTTAAAAAGGTTAAACACATATCAGTCAGGGATATCAGCTAGGAAGAGAAGGAAAGGGAGGAGAAGAGGAGCTGGATGGTCTCTTGAGCCATACATGTCCACGACTGCAGTGATTCAGATTGGGGCAGTGCCCAAAATGTGTCTGGTGAATTCCACACGTGCCCAGAGTGACTCCTTATGTTGTCCTAAAATGGTACTTGATTTTAGCAGAGAGGTCATACCTCTTATAAAATGTGATATTTAGGGTATCAACAGCACTTGTATCCCCAAAAGCACGGGCCAGATTTTTCATATTTGAAATTATTTTCTGCAACCCTGCATCAAGCCTGGCTGAGTTTTACACTCATTCAGATCAAAGTTTCTCTACTGGCATGATTACAATGCTGGCAGAGCCAAAGCTAACATATAAGACAAATTAAATGATAAGTCACATGAAATATTGTTTCATCTATATCCAACACTAATACTGTAAGATGTAGAACAGTAACCTCCTTCCTCAAAAATTAAATGAGAAGTGCCAAAAAAGAGGTGCCAGGAAGAAAGCAGAAGCAATTCAGCATTGTGCTGGGCATTAGCTTAACTAGGAAATGGGGATGAGGTTAAACTGAGTGAAGCTGATGTGCAGAATAGTTCAAGTTAGCCAGTGATATAATAAAAAGAGGCTGCTGTTTCAGGCATGGTCTGGTTAATCATCATGAGGATTAGCTACAATAGACTCAGGGATGTTGGAGCAAGAAGGCTGCGTTTAGACTAGGAAAGAAAATGTTTTCAGGTGTTGTAATTTCAGGTTCAGCTAAATTCACTCACCTTTTCTACCCTTGTTTGTAGATGTGCCCTATGGGACCTTCAGCAGCCTGAGCTGTGCTGTGTTGGGTAACCTTCATCTTCTCCTCCCGAAGATGGATCAGAAGTAGCACACATACGTCAGTACATTTCACTATTTATTATATATTTAAAGAGTCAGATCTTCTGGTAGGAAAGATAGCTCAAACAGATAAAAGAGTGCACATTGTGATCACACGGTGAAAAAAAACAAACCAAAAAGAAAATCAGGTTTCGCTACCAGTTGTCCTTGCTGTAAGCCCCCTCTGCCTGCCGCTAGGTGGTAACTCCCTGGCTCGCTCGTGCTTCTTGTCATCCACCATGGTCCCTGTGCTATTTCTTGCTCTGTTTCCCCAGTTGGCTGGGTTGTGCACTAGTGCCTTTTATGGCAGGGCAGGCGAGGCCAGGGCTTCAGCTGTGCCCCCAGCCTCTCTCTGCTGCCCCCAGCCCGCCCGTGCTCCTGGGACAGGCAGTGGGGCGCAGGGAGAGTATATTTAGCTCACGAAGGAGGAGGGCTACAGCATGACATCAGCCTGGCTAGCTCCTCGCAGCCAGGCCACGCTCCACCGCCTGCCCTACACCCTTGGCATCAGTGCCTGGTGCCGCCCCGGTCACCCGCTCCTGCTCTGGCCTGCTGACGCAGGATCCAGCCAAACTGCGAAAACAAATGGCTGAGTGCCCACGTGCTCTGCTGTGCACAGGGCAAAAGCTAGGGCAAGCCCTGTCACTCACCAGCCGCTGCTTTGGCAGCACTGGTGGGTATCAGCACGGGTTGGGAATTTCAGTCCCTGCCTATCTCCAGTGACAGGCCCTGGTGCCCCCGACATACTCTGGCTGAGCGTGGCATTTATCGATAGTTATTCCAGGGCTGGGAGCGAGCTCAGAGTTCTGCAGTCACAAGAAACACACATTCCTCTGGGCTTATCCTTCCCACTTCACTGTGAGCAGCATGACAGGAATAGTGATTCCAGCCTCTCTGGTGTGGTGAGCTCCGGGCACCCACCTCTTGGCGCAAGGCAGATGAGCCCCAGCTTGTTTCAACTCTCCAGGCTGGAGGTTTTCCCCTCTGTTTGGCAGCCAGGAGTGATGTCTGACAGCCAGAATTTTTTCCTTGCTTAGAATCAGGGCTTCAGCAGATGTTATGGGTATCTACTGGTCCTTAACTGCAAGAGGGGTCTGGCCCTTTCGAAGGAGCTGAACACAGGCAGTGAAACGTACACTTTGGATTTTTGAGATTAATGAGGCTTCATTCACATGTGACACAGATGGCTGGATTTTTGGCAATGCTGAGCACCTATGACTACTACCACATTCACTCAGAACATGCTGGCACGCAGAGCTCTGGAAAATTAGGCCATGTTTCTCCAGTGCAAAAGGCTTGTTGATGTGTGGGATATCAAATGTGTAAAATTATTTTCACTCTGCTTCTTAATAACAATAAAAGGATGAGTCATAGTTACTTTCTGAGAATATTAAAATTCTAGACATGATGCGTCTTACACTGTACAGTGAATCTCTACAGCACAATGTATTAAATGCTCTCCTTTATTACAGAACAGTGATGTCTAATAACTCCCAAGCTCAAGTTTCACTGCAGTATTTATAATTCACATCCATAATAACATTTTCCCATTTAGCAGTCTGGGCAGGTGCCACAATGTGTTGTACAGCACGGGTGCAAATAACGAGATAGGGTGATGTCATTGTATAGCATTCCTCCTAAGGGATCTAAAAATACTCTCTCCCTCTTTCTCACCTTTCATCATCGCCTCCTTCTTCCCGCCTGATGCTTTTGCACCTGTTTCCATGGTAACAGCTTCTATTGTAGCCCAGACCCTCATGCAGATGTTGTCATTGATCCAACACCTTGCGGCAGCTTTGATGGCGCATTGTCTTCTTGTTTCCTGCTCTCCTGTCTCTGTTCTCCCTCAGAAAGGATGGGTTGGGGATGCTTCCTCCTGCTCAGGGCCTTTGATCTGAAGGAGGAGAAGGGAGAAAGTTATCGATTCAGCTTTATTACCAATCATAATCCTTCCTGGAGGGCTTTCTGGGAGCTAAAATAATATGCCTTGTAACCAGTTACAGTTTTGCTTGTGTGGTTGTTAAAATGGGTGCCTTAAAAAAAAAACCCAATAGAGGAGTCAAGAATGATTAGCATTGGAGACCATAATTAAAACCTCTCTCTGACAGGGCATGGAAAACTGCTTCACTGGGGGATGCTGCTGCCGTACTGCTTGTACAGTCTGATCAGAGGCTCTTTTTTTTTGGCCACTTTCTTTCTTCTGCTTTTTTCCCCTGCTAAGTGCCTAGGGAAGTTTCCACATTTTGGCTGTGTTCATTGTTCAGGCTCTCCCCACCCAGGCTTGTCACTCCAGCGCGGCTTGAAGGGAAAGGGAGGGAGGCAGCAGAGCTGTGCTAGAAAAGCTGCACCATGGATTACTGGTGAAATGAAATGTAGCTGTGAGGAAAAAAAGCAGAGAACAAGGAAATTCTGCTTAATCACCTATTGTCTGCAGTTGTTTTGCATTCTTCACTTGTCACTCCTTGCTGGAGTTGGACGTTTTTCTCCTGATGATGAGAACCTGACAGACGGATGGTAATGAATGTGCAACTGAAAACCTGGGCTTTTGCATCTGCATTATTTATTCACCTAAAGCAAGAGCTGCTCTATATTTAGTGTATGATGTCAGCGCCTTGTTTGCATCCTTAGAAATTGGCAGGGAGCCACATCTCACATGACATATGAAATCACTGATAAATGCTTCTTTTCACTGAAAGAAAAACAGCTTAATAAATGCGGTTCTTTTCTGCTTTCATCTCTCCCCTCCCCACCACGCTCCCTTCCCCTTCTGGGATTTGTCTCTCTGTGGCAGAGCTCAGCAGCATCTGTGAAGTGGAAATGAGCAGGCAGTACTGCAGATCAAAATGAGGCCGTGGGTAAGCTTAGGAAGTTGCTGCCCTCCCAAGCCCCCCTCTGCTCCCCCCTCCCAAGTCCTGGGGCTCTGCCAAAGAACTGGCCAAGCTGGGCGGAAAGGAAAAAAAGGGAGAGAGGGAGAGCCTCTTCCTCCACCCAGCACAGGCTTTGTGGGGCTGCTGGTATTCCTGGTATGTAATGAGTTTCAGTTGGGTTTTAGCAGGCAGGGAGCAAGGGGACAGGCCGGGGTCCCATGCACATTGCTCGGTGCAGAAATGGAACTGTGACCAATACCAGCAGTTTTCTGCCCTGAACATGTCTTTGGTGCAAGTGTTCAGCAACAAGATCTTATATTTGTGCTTTCATAGGGGAAATGCAGCCAGGGCACTTTCCTGGCACTGCTGCAAAGCCAAAGGCTGGGAAAAAATAGCAAGTTTTATGTATAAAAATATAGGTTTAAGTGCCAGAACTTCATCTGCCGTTACCTGGCAGGGCTCCACTGAATTTCCATGCACCAGTTCAGGCCATTTCAGGGTCTGATTCTTAATGCAAACATGGTGCAAGTCAGGAGGGTAAAGAAGCTCAGTGCAGCTCCTAGCTCACAGGGTCATGTCCATCCCAACACCTTAGGGCTAGTTTTCCAAGGCTGGCAGGTGCCATGATTCCACAGCCTATCTTGGCTTTCCATAGGAGCAGTGATAAGGCCTGTAGGGAGCTGCAAATGTAGCATCAACAGATCCCAAGGTTACTATTTGGGGCTTGAGGGGGTTTCTGCCTCAGATAAAGAGCATAGCTTGCCATGGGGCCAGTGTCCTCAGCAGTACCAAGTGATATATGAGAAATAAATTTAAAATAGGGGTCTGACCCATAGAAACAATCAGCCTGTTTACTTTGGAAAGGGTTTCTTGCAGTGAACAAAAGCAGTTAGTGTGAAGGGAAAGATCTACTCTACCCGGTGTTTCCCTACCGGGGTTTAACATCACTGCTGCCGATGCAGACCCAGTAAGAAGCAGAAGAGGGAAGATAGCCTTGCTGCAGAGCTGCTATGCTGCAGATGAATGACTTTTCCTATTAAACAAGCCCATTCAAGCTTCCGCTCCACAGCCATTTACTTGATGGGTTTGAACAATAATGAACCAGGATTAAAAAAACCTGCCCCTGAGAAATTCAGGCTGCTTCAGCAAATGGGATCAAATAAAGTTGGTAGTATCATGTGGCCTGCTAATATTCAGAAATGACATCAATGCATCCTGAGCTTATTCAAACCAGCATTTTGCTTTGCTTTGTTGAATAGGGTGACCTGCAGGTTAAGCATCAGAGAGACATTTGGGAGGAATTTAACAGAGAAAGGTGGGGACAGAGCACAAAAGGAAATTCTTTCAAGAACCTTAGCATAAAATGTCCTCCGTAAAGGAATACATGAGACAAGGTTTTAGATGAGACAGTTGTCCTCCCAGGAAAAACATCATGAAGTTGTTACACAGAAACTCGTTAAAAAAAAAAAGTCAGCCAATGCCACAAGATGATAGCTCAGTAGTCCCAGATGTTCTCTGTTCTGGGAAAAAGGAGGGAAGATTACTCTCAGAAATTCACCCTGTGTTGGCAGGGTACTGAAGGAAACTTGGAGTGGGTTTGTAAAATACAGAAAGATGCTGCTCCTTGGAGTAGTGTAGACAGCATCTATAAATAGCTAGCTGTCATTTCAAAAGGCTGAATGAAGCCTGATGGTCCATACTGAGCAGGAACCAGTACAATGGCTGCCACAGGTCTGGGAATTAGTAAATCTGCATTTATTCCTGATCATGTATTGCATTTTTAGTGTGATATTGGGAGATCCCAATAGCTGTCTGCCTCCCTTCCTCTCAGTAACACTGGAAAATCACTTCTTCCTTTCCCCCAAGGTCATGATCCTTGCATGCTAAAAACTGAGGGCTTGGGTGGTCTCTTGCTGTACCTCCACCAGCTTGCTCGGTGTCAGATACTTTGCTCCCTGTTTGGACTTCAGCCATAGCCATGTGGTTAGTTGAGGACAACTGCCTATACCTAGGCCAAATCTTGCAGAATTGCCACTCACCATTAATACTCTGGAAAACTGCAAGGAGCTTATCTCGATGGTGCCTGGACAAAATTTTTTGTAGCAGTGTTACAGCTGAGAGACCATGGCACAAATGTGGGGAAGGGAGGAGGAGCCCCACTGATGAGATGAAGCTCCTGAGCCTCCCAACAGGATGCTGAAGGGACATGGGTAGCTGAGGACTTGTGTCTGCTGTCACCTCTGGCACTAGCAGCCATTTCCCAGGGAGTCACAGTCAGCGCAATCCTAACTGCAGGTAAGGGAGGTGGCAAGGTGAAGCCCCAGGTGAGAATGGTGAATCAGTTTTTTTAACACATTACCCCCAAAATGAAGTCTGTGATCAGACTTCACTTCCTTTGAGAGTAGAGTGGCAAGTGTGGCTGAGACAGAGAGCTAGGGGACAAGAGCAATGGCTGTGGCATCTCCTTGCTTGTTCCTGGTCATCTTAAAGGTCACGTGTGCAAGGGAGAAGACAAGAACTGCCTGGGATGCAGCAGGGATGACGAGCTCTAGCCAGCACCTGGAGGGATGGGAGAAGTCTTGCGGGGGTCTGGACCTGATCTAGCATGGCTTGCACTGGCAAGTTTCCTACCACCGTCTGAAGGCCAATATCACAGTTATGTGACATGCAGACGCAGCAACTCAAACACCTAAGCCGGTTTTACATCCCTCTTTTCATTATTTTGGGAGGTGTTTCCATAGAGGTTCTCATTTCAGTGTATTAGTCCCCTGTTTCACCACAACTGATGTTCTGACTGTGGCTTCAGCGTCATTTAGCAGCCAAGTAAATGAAGTGAGAGAAGGCTGAATTGACAGCAGGCTGGAAGAGCAGGGACACTGTCATGTGGACCCATGCAGATGAAAGTCCACTGAGAGGGCCACTAAATCAGGAAAGCTGTGATTACTTTTTTCCCCCTCTGGTGAAACCTGGGAGATAACTTGCAAAGCTTTGCTCACGAGCAGAGGCGACAGAGATGGCGTCCAGCGGATACGGCCTTTGTATCTTTTCAGCAGTCCCCTGGAGCATGAAACTGCTCCTTTCAGGCTGAAGCTGTCAGGAAGGGCATCTTATGCTTGCTATTTTTGATGAGAGGATTTAAGGCCCATCCAGCAGAGGACTAACTCTAAACCCACAACCAATCAATTTGTTTTGATGCTCTGAAATTGCTGTGCTAAACCAAGAAAGATGGATAAAACGATAGGATGTCAGCAACAGAGTTGGGTGGTTAAGCCAGATATCCTGAGTCTCTCTCAGTGACATAACCGTTCTGGTACATACCTTTCTCTTTGGCCCACAGCAGTTGCATTTCAAAGCCTGCTAATATGGATCAGTGACAGAGCAATTCTCTTAGAGAGGATCAAAAGCACTTCTCACATTTTCACACCTTTTTTTAACATAGCAATAACCTGCATCTTTACTTCTCAAGCAAAAGGCAAGTTGCTTTGGTTATTTATCTTCATCTAGTATTTTGCTTCATGTGAAGCTGTAAATGAAAAAAGTATCTACATATCCTCTAAGTTCCTAAACCCAAAACATTTAATAAGAAATAAGCCATTAGTGACCTGCCATTCTTTTGCATCCAGAACAATTTCCAGCTGAAACTCTGACAACAATGGAGTGATTCAAAGCTCACATATGTTTCATGAAGATTTTCTCAGAACATCTAGTCAGATGGATTTCACAAGTGCACTCTGTTTGCCATCAGACAAATATGATATGCACTAGATTCACCTTTACCCATAAACCACTCGAATGAGGCTTCATCAAAGAGAGTATGCTTTTCATCATGCTTTTTACTGGCAATAGAGCTGTGCCCAGAAGCACTCTGTGCTAAGTCTTTTTCTTGTAAATACCCACAGGCTTATTGCTCATCCTGCCTCATTCAGAACCTGGTGGCCATATAGGAAGGGCAACAATAGTTCCACACAGTTGTTGGTTCTGGTACCTGGGGAGTCATACTGAACTAGGGAAGAGAAACAGCTTACTTCCCCCACACTTTTGGAGCTCAGCCTTAATTGCAAATGTGATGTCCTTCAATGTAATCAGTTATTCCCTTGTTCTGAGCTCTCCTAAGTGCCTGATTGACCTTCACTGTCCCTGCAGCTCTTTGTCCCTCCTGGCAACAGATAAGATAAACCCTGTCAATGTGTTGGAGAGCTCTAACAGATCTTTCCTGTGTGCATTACGTTGTGGTTGTTCCCTGACACTGTGCTGCCCACTTGTCCAACTTTGGCTCTGATTGATGGGAGCTAGGGAGGTTGTTGTAACAGACACGGCAGCCCTGTGACATGGGAAAAGACAGGGTCAGCTTAGGCTTGCTGGTGTAAGAAATGAAGGATGAAGCAGTCACCCTCTGCATCTTTGCTGCACGTGATGTTTCATGTCCCTTTCCCTTGCCTGCTTGGGAACAGAAGAAGGTGTAATAGGACTCGTCAGACTTTCCTTCCCTTCCTCCTTCGCCTTCCTCTCAGTCTCATCCCATCTGCCTTCCCTGCTCTTTCCTGCTCTTGTCCTTCTCATATCTCTTCGTTAGCTCTTTCCTAATTAAGCTCTTAAACCCCATCTCTTTTCACACTGATCATGCCACTACTGTCGTATTCGCAAATTCTTTTTATGTCCCCTCTGCTTCCTTGTTCCTTTTATTGCCTTTATTGTCTCTCTTGAGATAGCTCTTCAGGTCAAGGACTGCCCCACAGTTCAGACCTGTGCGATGCCTTGCCAAGTGTTGCTCCAGTTCTGTTTGGCGACAGCAGAAAATAGAAACCTCACGTGCATCCCAACACTATAAAGCTCATGAGCTCCATTTTGCAGACTGAAGTCTCCTACTGGCGATGGACTTTGTTACCTGGCAGGGCAGTGAAGCAAGCTGTTTGTGGCATGCCTTGTGACTGCTTGGCAGGAGCCTTTCCTTCCTGCTTCCAGCTAGGAATGGAGTTAGATGTTCATTTCCAGGACCATCTGATGGGTACCCCTTCACAGCACAACAATCAAACCAACCTCCAAAGAGCAGTGCAGTTGCTGAACTCCTGGAAGCAGCTGTAGGAAAACATGTTGTTAGTTTGTCTACAAACCGGAGTGGCCTATGCAGTGCAGCGAGGAAGGGGACAGATCTGGTGGGGTGTATGGAGGTGCCTGGATCCTCACAGTCAAGGAGCCTTGCCCGAGTATTCTCTCAGCCTCCTGCGAGAAGGCCAAGAGGGGAACAGCTAGCTGGAGACATCTGGCAGGGTGGGCAGGGGCAGGGAGACCCTGGCAGCAGTGAGGGGAAGGAGGAAGTGGCTTTATGCAGCTGATTAGCTGTTCCTCTCTGCTGTTTCCTGGCTTTATAAAAGATCCTTAAACCTTGAAGTGGAAACAGTGATACAGCATTGGGCAGCAACTACCTAATTTTCTCCTGGCTCTCTTGCACACCACCCACAGCTGGTGGGGTGAGGCTTCCCTGAACCAGCAGCTGCACTGATATGAAGTCTTCTGTCTGATAGGGAATGGGCAGACCGAGGGAATGAGCTGCTGGCTACGTCACTGCTGTCCCAGGTGTTTAGATTGGGAGAGCTGGTCAGCCTGTGCCTGTGCCTGTGGGTGAAGCAGGCCTCTTGTTCCTATTCTGGCTGCCAAGTAACAGAGTGCTCCCTCAATGCTCCGCAAGTGCCCAAGACATTATGGTGACAAAGACAGCGAAGGCGCCGGCAACAATACAGGATGTTTTGGGGCTCCTCAATAGGTGAAACCAAGTCTTTCCTTCTGGAGGCCGAGCAGCCAAGACCACTCTGGCCAGGGGACAAGGGGAAGGGTGGAGCTGGAATGGGGAGATGTGTGGCAGGACCCAAGTGTCCTAGAGTTTCACCCTCTCAACAGGCTAACCACATCCTCCACAGCCTGACCTCTGACTGGTGGCAGCAGCAAGCCCAGCTCTCCAGGACTGTGGTGCAGACAGACTAGCTGGTGGGGACATGGCTGTTTTGGTGCCCTGAGTCATCTGCTGCCCTGAGCCTCTGGCTAAGGGCCAGCTGAGCAATACCTACATCAGGCAAAAGCCTGGCCCGAACAAGGCCAGCTGCTCCATCACTACCACTGTGCCGCTGGCTCCCATGCTGGGAAGCAGGATCGTACCATCTGTTTGGCCCAGGGGCAGCACAGGCAGCCGTGCTACTCACTGACACACTGCACAGCCTTGGGGACCAGTGCTGCTGAATTCATGGGGAAACATGGAGTGTGGGCACGACCTTACACAGTGGGTGAAAGGAATGGGGCCAAGCAGGGACAGCACAAGCAGTGGGCTTGCAGCATCAAGACTATTGTGTTTTCCTGGCCTGCTAGCTTTTCTCTCCTTGTATCCAGGCTTTGGAAAACACTGGGGTTCAGTCACACTGGGAGCCATGCGAGCACTGGGCTGTTGCCACCCTCCTGCTCCTGGGCTGTGGCAGGCTGACACCTACTGTGACCTTCTCACCCTGTGCCCTTGGCACAGCTCCTGGCATCAGATATCCCAGCTTTGCATAGTTGCAACTCCTACTGACTTGAGTCAGAATTTACCTTGAGGGCCTAGAGCAATGGCACTGCTCCGGGCTGTTGCGCGATGAGAGTGACTCATTGCTCCTGCTCCTTGCCTTTGCCATCATGTACAAAACAAGCAAGGCCTGGACTTGTTCCTGTTCCCATCCCCTTATCTTGTTTTCCACACAGCCAGAGCAAGCAGACCTGTGAAGGGTGGCCTTGCGAGCACCTAGTCAGCACACATTTGCCAGGCTTCTCTTCCATTTAGTGGACACTGAAATCAAGAAAAAAGCTCTTTTTCTAGTCATTTAAGTCCATTCTCCCCTGTCAATTGTAGAGACAGCTGTGAGAGAAGCAAGAATTTTTGCCCATGTCTCATTTTGGGGCTGGCTTGCCCCTCTCACACCTGGGTCGCTCCCTGCTCTCTGTACTTCCACTGCCCAGGGCACACGGGGCTCCAGATATCACGGTGCATCGGTCTCCCTGCTCTTAACAGCTTGTCACAGCAGAATTCACTAGCCATCGCTGAGATTTAGCTATTTCCCTCAAGGGTCTGGTCAGCATCAGATATGCACATGTGCAACATCCATTTAAATCCATAATAAATGTGCACACACATTTTGTGTGGTGACTGGCCCCCTGACTCACACAAAAATGTATTTTAAATGGGCTTGGAGGATTTGGGCCGTCATTAAATTTCAAGGAACAAGGCCCACTCCTGTATTTCCTATGCACTGGGGACCTGGGGATGTGCATATCGTGAAAGACCAAACTCACACCGCCCTTGCTGCATACCCCACTCCCTGGCTGCCTCCCCGGAATGAAGAAACACAAGACTCCAGCACTTTCTTGGTGGCGTACACTTCCTGTTGCAATCCTCCCCTCCCTCTCCAGCACAGTGAAATCTGCTTAGCCTTTACTTTCTCACACATGTTTCAGATGTGCAGGGGTGTGATTGTAAACAATGTCATCGGCCGTGCCAGAGATGTCTGCTCCTGCCGTGCTCCCTTCCCAGCACCCCAGGGGTTCCCGTAACAGGGCGTAAAGCAAACAAAGCAAAACAGTAATCTGCTGTTCCAATGGCATTTTTTTGTTTTTAGAAAATGTTAATGATAGGTTATGTGATTACCCTAGGTTTGGCTCCACTTACTCTTTATTAAGCACATCTGGTATTTAGTAACAGTATAAGTAGCAGGAGTTTTTCTGGCGCGCAAATGAGATTATCCAATGTTGCCATGCAGTATGGAAACTCCTCAGGGAAGCCAGTGAACTGCACGGAGATACAAGACTTTCTTTTCGGCTGGGCATGCCGCCAGAATAGCTAAAAAATGCGAATTGGCACAGAGCTGTTGCCACGCAAACACTTCTGGAAATTTCTGTGTTCAGGCCTGCCAAATCCTTCCTATGTAACATGAGTTTCTGTCTTCCTCAGCAGCCCGTCTGAAGCCCGAGCTCTCCTGTACACTTTAAAAAAGAAAAATAAAAAAAAAAGCTCCAAGGCAATCTTTCAGTCCTGTTTCCAGCATGCCACTGCCAAGCTAACAATTTCACTGAATTAGAGGGAATTTCCTTAAACATTTCTTTGAGCTACATTGAGTGCAACATGTGGGAGACAACTGAGTTTCCTGGAGAAGAAAGGAGAGCTGTCTCACTCGTGGAGACTGCCTAATGTCTAGCGGGAGAAAAACAACCAGCCATGACAAGAAAATGTTTTTTAAAACTTGGCGCAAGAAGCAGGTTTTATTTATTTTGAATGTCTTTTCCAGTCTGGTCAATGTAGTGTATGAAGAGAGGGTTGGTGGAGGGAAGCTGGTGTTTTTGTTAGGGCCCAGGGCTTGGAGTCAGGAGGTCTGGGCTCTATTTCTGGCTCCGCTGTAGCCTTCCTGTGGGACTTGGGTGAAGCTCTTGGAGGTGAGTTGTTCCAGTCTCTGAGCTTCTCGATGCATTTAATGGGGGTATTGTTTGCCGGTTTCATATGTGTTTGTGTGAACTCAGGCTCTGCAGCCAAAATTATTAATCCTCCGTGTTTCTTAAGGAAAGAACTGGGAAGGATACGAAGCAGAAAGCAAATGTTCGTTTGTTGCTTGGCTGTGCTTGGCTGCTGCTGTTGCAAGACACTGGCCTTTGGATCTTTAAACTTGGTTGCTCTGTGTCTAGGGATCTTCGTGGGTGTTCCTGACAAACCTCTGTCAGTTTTGCCTCTCCCACTCCTAACAATGGGACGCATGCATTTATACTGCAACTTTGTTGACTTAGTGATGGTACCCTTGGGAAGAACTTAGTCTGGGTAGTTTCTAGACTTTTTCACTGTGAAGAGAGAATTTAGTGTGAAGGCTGGCCATGAGCAGAGGGGATTCATCACAGCAACTTACCAGCACACTGTGCTCTATTTCTACATGGCCAGTGACCAGCTCTAGCACCCAGGTTGTGCATGGCTGTCCTCCCTGTGCATCAGCTGGCAGTGCAGCAGGGAACTACCTGGGTAAAGCTCAGGAAGGGAGTGCAAAAGCACCCTACCAGGCGCTGCTGGTTGCTGCCTGGTGGCTCAGCTGTCCTCTGCGATGAACTTCTGATGCAATTTCCAGCCACAGAAAGAACATCTCATTCAAAGAGCTGACGCGACTCCAAGCTGCATACCAACATAAGTGGAAGAGGGGATCTGGCTCTGCTACTGCCTGCTTTTGGCCACAGCAACCCTCCCCACTTCCAAGAGGCACAAGGGAAGGGGCAACCAGCAGCCCTTGATCACAACATTCTTTGGGAAAGTGGGGAAAGATTAATAACAATGACAAAACAGGCATAGCTGTCCAAAGGACAAACAGATAAGCTTGGGATTCTCCTGTCTGCTGACCCACCCTCTGATAAGCCAAACTAATAACTCTCCATGGGCTTACTTGTGCACAAGCAGAGCTTCTTTTCAGCCCAGTCTTGCTTCTGTAAACATCACTCCCATGGCTGTGGCTCCTGTGGCTGTAGTGTCATCCATAGCTTGTCAATGACATTTTGCCGAGTAGCTAATGGGGAAGGATACAGAAAGTTTGCAGGGCAGTGAGGTGCAAGGGAATAAGAATAACACACAGGGTAAGAAAGGGAAGGACTGCAAGAATGGGGAATAAAAATGTGTAAGATTCAAGGTGAGAGAACTTAATTTCCTCAGGGATGCAAATATGAAAGAAGAGAAAACATCAGACAGGGAGAAGTGAAGTGGAGAGAAGAGCAATGGAAAGCTAAAGAGCCAGACCAAAGAAATGGAAGATGACAACGGCCAGGAATGAATGGGAATGACCAGAGAAAAAATGAGAGAAGTACGTAAAACCATGGTGTAAAGAAAAGGAGTGACATAACGAACAAGAGAAGAAAATTGTTTTTTAGAAGAGGGAATGCAAAGCAAGACAGGAGATAATTATGTGGAGAAAACAGAAAAAGTCAGAGGTGGAAGGAGGAATAATAAGACAGAGACACAGGAGAAAGCAGGTGAAACAAAGAGCCTCACACTGTTCTTAGGTTAATGAAGTTTCTTTTTACTAGTTCAGCATTGTGTCGCAATGTCCCAAGAGGCATTTTGTTTCTGTGGCTCTTTTGACCACTTATGGCTAATTATTCTGGGTTCCATGACTAAGTAATTAGAAGAAAAGGAAAAGAGCCTAAAAGTCACCCGGATGTGTCATAAGGCTTTGTCTGAAGAACTGCTCCCTTCAGAGGGAATTGTTTCTAGAAAATAGCTGGGACGCTGGCATCCCCAGTGTACATGTGGCTGGCCTCTGTGTTGCCTGGGTAAGCTGTAGGGGCTCAAAGATTTCAGAACCTACCCACCCACTTTGCTGCAAATTACTCTTTTCTGCTTGGGAGGGATGATGAGGAAGGGAGGATTCTAGCAGAATCCTCTTGCCAGCATGTCTCAAAGCTGGCTCTGATCCTGCGGGATTTGACCAATATTTGTTGAAAGTGGAGCAACTCAGAGTGCCGGGTGGCTTGGTCCTAGTCACCAGTCAGTGGGAAGTGAGAAAAGCAGAAGCAGATTGTAGATTTCTCTTCTGATCTAATACTGCTTTTCTTTACGTGCTTTGTTCACATTAACTTGGTGCCTTTTGTTTACTTATTGAAGAGAGACAAACCTTTTACATTCAGGAGGCACCTGATGATTCCTGCATTCACTAAGAAACCTGAAGCCTGGGAGTAAACATCAAGGGAGAGCTTTTTCTCTGGAATTATATAATCTGTTATGAATATGATAATTAAACAACAGCTTACAGGAAAGGGGCAGAACACCTTAGTTAATATAAGCAAGGCATGTAACTGCACTGTATGTCTTAAATCAGTTTCATGGGATGGAAAATCTGGCCTAAAAAGCATTTCGTGCTGGACCAGGACATCATGGCCATGTGTAGCCAAGCACTGAACAAGCACAAACTTACTATGCTGGTTCAGATATGTTTGACACATTCTGGCAGACACTGTACAGAATCAGGTAACGTCTGTCCTCCAGTCAGCATAAAGCTGGCATAAACACCACATCGTGTGCTCTGACTAATTCAACAGAATCATACTGGTGTGCTTATGCCAGATACAGATCCAGTACACACAGGAGGTGCTCCTGCAGTGCCAAAATCTCATATTAATGAAGCTGGAAGCAGAGCCATGTGCATTAGCTGCATGTTTTGAATTCTTAGGAGTGGCAGCCATTCATGGCAGGGGGCTTTTTCAGAACAATCATAAAAGGACTTTTTTTTTTTGTTCTGGGGTGACAAAATTGTTTCCTTTGTTTCCAGTAATCTCAGCATTTGAAAATACTGAATTGGTCCTTTTGTTTGCTGCATCCATTTATTGCAGATTGTAGTCTCAGTGCAGCTCATGTTAGGATGACCAGTCCCCCTGCCCTCCATCACACACTTATGACAGTCTGTCTAATGATGCTGACCAAGCATAATGTTGACTGCCTTTCCATGAAACTAGTTTGCCATACCAGAACTGTTGCTTAAAATCAAACAATTAAATCATTTGAGACTGAAGGAAATAATTTGGTCAATTTAAACACTCCCCTTATTTTTTCTTAATGTACATATCCCAGTGATGTGCCAGAACGGCCCTCGGTATTTTCTTGTTAAAGTTTCATGAACAAATTGGAGAAAAGCTTAGAATAATTTCTTTACCTCTGAGGAAAATCACAGACTCGTAACATTATGCTTCACCATTCCTGCTAGAGATGATTTATTCCTAGGGCTCATAAAACATTCTTGAAAGAGTAAAATTTTTGCCTCATGACTGCAGCATATTGCACCAAGTGTCGGACACTTTCAAAATAATTTCCTGAGAGGATGTGAAAGGTAGATTGGGATCCAAAGGGACACATTTTTCTCCTTGCCTTTCATATTCCCAGGGCGCCTTCCCACTTCTGTAGGAAATGCAGTGCAGAACACTAATCTTGGTCGACTAAAAGGAACACTTTTTCTCATTTCAAAGAGGAAAGCAAATCTCAAAAATTGAAGCTAAACCTGGTAACTGTAATAACACTTGGCACTTACATGCAGGTTTTCATCTTCTAGCCACTTTACATTAAGTAATGAATCCTCAGGACTTCCCTGTGGAGTAGGTAGCTGAGTATTATTAGCCCCCCTCTGCAAATGGGAAAACCGAGGCGGAGATGTTAAGTACCTTGCCTAAAGCCAGCAAGGGATTCTGTTGTAGATTTGGGATCAGAGGTTAGGAGTTCTTGTGCTTTCAATTCCCGTACCTATTGTGTCACTTAAGTACAGAGCCATAATTGAATATCGTAATGACCCAGAGGTGAAGTGATTCCAGCTACTCAGATCCGAGCATGGCTCCTCTGATGGTCAGAGACTCAGTGGTGCGGTTGCACACAGCCGGACAGAGCACGAGTGCCTAATGGGTAGGATAAAGAAGTGTCATTCTCTTTGGCTTCCTCAAATTTACCACTAGGCAGTGTTCACCAGGCCAGGTCTCAGCTCAGCTCTTCAGCTGGCTATACCTTCACTTTAAGGCATAAGGCCAAATGTTCACCTTTGATGGGTGTCTTGCCACGAAGAAATGCATCTTCAAAGACAGATGCTGCTTTTAAGACCAAAGTTATTGTTCATCTACTTTTGTGTGACACTTGTAACAACAGAACAGGCAAGACCCTTTTTAGCTAATTCATGCTTGTGCAGGAGTGTGAAAAGAAACCCAGGCCCCTGTGCTCTGGGCTAAAGCACATTCTTCTCTACCTTTAGAAATAGAATTTTTGTGTTCTGCGGTCCTCACATCACCTGAGTGGGAGCACAGCTCCTGGTTTTCATAGGGCTGCTAGGAGGCTTCACAGATCTCAGCCTTGCCCCTGACCAGTGTGTGCCTTAGACAGAGAACAACCAATCAAAAAAGAGAGTATAACATGAAAAACATGAGGCAAATTACCATCAATTGGCACACAGTTGCTAACATGAACAAAAGAAATGCGTTCCCATTGAGGAAAGAATGCTCCATTTCAATGTTTCTCAGGCAAAGAAATGTTTGCTTTTTCTTTTCTAAATGCCTATTTCCATTAGCAGTATTTCCTGCATGTTGTTCAACCATGTTTTCATCACATCAAGGTGCCATCGGGCATTAAAGCGTAAGAACTGGCTTGTATCTCTCACACGCTGCCAATGTATATTGACGTGGTATAGGATGATACATTGTAAGAGGAAGGTGTGTAAAATGCACGTGTTCACTAATATTTTCCTTCTGACCCTTCCATTAATATGGAATGGACACAAATCCATTCACAAACACACTGACTCCAGTTCTGCACACAGAGAACATATTATTCCAGTTGGGAACTGGAGTCAATTTTGCACCTGACACAGCCTTCATTCTGGAAGGGAATCAGAGGGTTTGGAACTTGAGACTGATCCACACCCCAAGTTTATTTTGTTTTTACATAGCAAAAATGTGGAAATCCCCAGATGCTGCCGGCCTGGATAAGAATGATTCTTGCACTGAAAACACAGAACCATATTTGCTCTGAGAATGAAAAGATGACATTTTCTCATTCCTGTGAATTTTGTCTAATGATTTTGCCCTGAAAACCACCTAGTTTTACTAATTCGTCACTAGAGATTGTGAATATCAGCCTTGCATTAACATTTTAAGACAAAATACTAGAATGATCTTTTTGGAGCTCTCTGACTATTTCTAGGAGTACTGTAATGAAGTAGGATGTTTAGAGTCAGAAGGATTGTGTGATAACGCCTGAGTCACATTAACTGGATTGTCAGAGACTACTGGACCCTGCCATAAGTGTGAGAGAAGCTGGGAAGGCAATGAACCTTGCAGGGCACTAGTGCTAACTGATACGTATCTTGTATTTTAAAATACAATAATACAAAAGCCACCTAGACCGGAGTATGAACTTGTCTGGAGTCTTTTCACTCGAGTTTGTGTCCTCTGGAGAGGTGAGTGCTCCGCTCAGCAGAGTTGGACCCTGAGGAGCCGTGCTGAGCTGCACGGAGATACAGAGTAGGTCCTTCATGCATGACTCTGGAGATCACCTCCCATGATCAGTGTGCAGACCATTTGCTACGAAGAAGGTTCTCCACACTGCATTTGCTGGCACTGGGATTTTTGCTAAACATTAATGTTTCCAACTGTGCAAAGTGTTTATAAAGCACACAACACGTCTGTCAGAGCAGAGTATGCTTTTAATATAATGTAGTATGAGCATGTGGAAAAAATAATGGAGACTGTTCTTCATCCAGGATTCAAGCACAACAAACTGCAATTGCATCAAAATTTTTAGAACATGTTTTTCTTAACCGTTTCATTAAATATTAAGGAAATATAAACACATATGTTAAAAATTGTGCCAATGTCCTATAGATTGCATAGGAAGGACTTGGATTTTCCTTTCACGTTAGTATTGCATCATAATTCCATGAGGTCATCTTTGTCCACGAGGAGGACTGGGCTTATTGTTCCCATGTTTATGCCATGTGGATGCTTGAGTAGGTATGGCTTAACATGAATGGACACTGATTTCCTTCAGTTTTGCTGCAGTAAAAGGTAGGGTCAGTTACTCTGTCCAGTCAACACCAGCTGCTGTAGAAAGATAGCCTTGAGTGTGGCCTGGGGAAAGGTGTGGTTGAGAGTATTGCCTTTTTAATCTCCATAGGCCATGGAACTGGATTTTCCCAAAATACCAACCCAGCTCTTAGGCTGTTCTGTGAAGCTGATCCCCTTTGGAAACCCTGAATGATATTCTTCTCACATCTGCCAGGAGTTAACCCAAGGACTAAGAATACTTCTGGAATATCAGCTTCTATTTTAAAGTAGTGTTTTCCTAAATTTTCCCTAAATATTACCTGATAAAGGGGGAGTAGAAGCAAACAATGTATTGTCCTGCATAATTCCCCATCACACTAGTTAAGCACAGGATAAGGCTGGAATTCATCTACTTTGTTATGCATGGATTTTATCTTAAAATTTTATCTGGGACCAGAACACTCTTAGGTATTTTCACAGTTATGACACCAGTATCCTGTGAAATAAACTGACAGGGTGTTATCCCTTACAGGAAATGGAGTGATGAAGCAGGAAGCTGCACTATCAGCTCACAGCAAACCAGTGCTCTAGAGTGGTTTTAGGTGCAGTCAAGCAGTGGAAAGGTTTTCCATGGCAGACGGTAT
This sequence comes from Cnemophilus loriae, assembly GCA_013397755.1. NCBI lineage: Eukaryota > Metazoa > Chordata > Aves > Passeriformes > Corvidae > Cnemophilus > Cnemophilus loriae. The sequence goes on along the minus strand of VZTF01004190.1, from coordinate 453,180 downwards.
AAAGCCAGGCCTATATTAACTGGAAATTACTCGGGATTTCAAAATTCTTCTTTTATGAGGAAGCCAAATTGCTACTCAGATAATTGCACGGTAATTCAGGATCCCTGGACTCCTTTCCTGCTCATTTCTTGTCTTAAGGTGCTGGTGTTGGTGGCACAATGAAGGAATTTACACACTGACTGTGGGGCTGGTGAGTTTTGACTGCTAGTGATGTGCTGTGTGTCCTTCGCTCTGACTCAGTGCTGTCTACCCTGTAGAGGTGTGCTGTAAGGCTTCCTTAGTCTCCACAGAGCCCTCTGGTACTCACAGGACTACAAAATATTGTCATTAAAACACATGTCATTAAAACATCCATTTTATTCCATGCTATGACTGATAACCCATTTTATTTTCCAGTCCCATTTTGCTTGTTTTCCTCTTCCAATACATCACTTAATAAAGGAATTGGAAGCCTCTTCTTGTACGTGATGAACAGCCAGCCCTTTCTCAATGTGTGGCCCTCGCCTGGACTTGCCATTATTTGAGGTGTAGAAGGGTTTGTGTACAAGCCTGCGCACACACGTGCATGCTTGCAAAAGCTCACGCTGGGTGAGCTCCAGGCTAGCCATTAGATTTCCCCTGCTATTACTCTACTGTACATATTCCTAGTAGATTAGAGCAGAATTTTTTTTTTATACGCTCTTCTATAAAAAGTGTGCTATATTGATTGCAGCACAGTGAGCTGCTGTGGTTGATATCCGAGCGCTAACCCAGATAGGGATTAGCATTACATCAGCCATCAGGCGAGGGAACCTGGCGAGCTGCCAGCCTGTAAAAATGGAAGACATTTGCGTCACTGTTCCCTTGGTAATGCTTCTTGGAGCCGTGTCAGCTGTCCCCCGAGGTTGTTTCCTTAATATGTCAACAGACATTCCTGAATCTTTAATGCTGAATAGCTCTTTTTCCTCTTCCAGAAACACTTAGGTGACAGTGTAGCTAGTGTCTCCTGCTGCCCTATGTATTAAAAAATTATATACCAATGTAGATGGGGCTTAATACGTTTTGGGGGAGGGTCACAGCAGTTACAGTCAGATCTGGGTGAAGCACAAAGCCCATCTGCAGCGGGATTGCCGTTTGGATGCACTGAAGAAGCAGCAGCCCTGTTCAAAACCACTCCTCCTCTGCCTCCGGAGCACCCCACTGGAGGGAATGAAAGTATCTGTGTTAGATCAAGTGTTGGAATTTGCTAACATTTGGGATAAACTATCTGACCTTGCTTTAGGAATTCCAGTTCCACACCATAACTTCAGGTTAATGCCTGAAAGCTGTAGGACTGTGTGCACAGTGACCTCTAGCTTCCGGAAGACATTTGTAAGTGCCAATTGTGACAAAAAGTCTGAAGTTTTATCCAATGACATTTTCACCTTTCTGATTCTCCGTGCAGCCAAATGATATTTTCAGCCCGAAGAATTAAAATGCAAGTAAGATACACTGAACAAAATTTGAGCATGTGCCCTTTCAGCTGAAAGTAAACATCCGCTATCAAAAAGACCTTTTGTTCTTAGGTGACAGTTTAAAATTTCCTGTAGTAATTAATCACAGACTTGCAATTTAATAGTTCGAGAAGAGGGAGCAAAGAAGTAATTCTAAGAAATCACTTTGTGAGTAACTTAATTTTGGTCAAGGAGCACTACAAAGTGCTCATTATAATCTATCACTGGTGTATGCATTTCACACAACCCACTGACCAAGCAGAAAACCACTCTGCTGGTTGAAACTCAGTTCTGCCGAGGGGACCAGAGAGCTCTGTTAGTTTCCAGTCTTTAGCCAGTACCGAAGAACTTCCAGATTCCCTGCTTGAGGAATTTGACCCCTGGACTGGAATTTTTTCCAGCGCTGGAATTTGTCTCCTGCGTAGCCCCCGACAGCGAGCTGTTTCCTTAAGCAGCCATGGGCAGGCAGCGCGGGGAGGGAGGTGCTCGCTGGGGCCCGAGCAGAGGCAGGCGGTTCCTGCTTGCAGCTGGGTCAGCGCTGCAGGGCAGGAGAGGGATCCCTGAGAACCCTGACCTGACAACCTGCATGAGCAGCCAGGAAGCTACTGAGCCCTTCGGGTGAAGCGTTTGCACACTCCCGCGCACAGACACTTGCGAGGGAACTGATGCTCCTGCCTGAGCCCTGTGCCTGTTGGTCCTTACACTTTGCCACCTCCCTGGTCTCCAACTCTCTGGGCCAGCTTTACCCTTGACAGACAGCTGATGAGTGACTCAGATCAGTGGGAGAACATGGAGTACCCACTACAGCAGCATCCCTAGGGAGAAGCAACCACGCCTTCCGCTGTCTCGGAGTGCCGGCAGAACTGGCTTTCCCCCTAGCCTTATGACACCTGAATCCCACGTAGAGATAACCAAGCTCAGCTGCTTGGTCTGCACCCCAGCTTCCCTCACAGAGCCTGGTGCTCATTGGGTTGGAGCCAGAGAGTGAGGGGTTCTACTCTTGGCCCCACGCTGCCGCTCTGCTGGGAGTACTGGAAGAGGGAGGTAGGAAAAATGTGACTCATGAGGGTAATTCAAAACTGGGACAGGGTCATATGCTGGAGGCAGGTGGAGAGTACTGATGTGCAAACCCAGGGGTGTTTGGCTGTAGGTTACCAGCCTGGCAAGAGGCAGGAGCAAGGCCCCAGCTGAGCAGCTGGGCTTGAACACAGATGCCAGAAGCAGAAGTGATCCCAGCTGTAGCTGCTTTTGCCTCTTGGCTGCTGCAGAGACCAGCACAGGACTGTGGTTGCCTTCTTGAGGGAGGCTGCCTTTGTGCTGTAGGGACAAGATGCTGAGGTAGAAGAAGCCTCCACAGCAGAATCAGCAGTGTGGGGAGGGCAAAGGAAAGTGAAAAACATCCTTCTCTGAGACAGAGCTTGTAATTTACTCCTCCAAGGATTGCCTCCTTGCCTCCATTCACCTACTATGGACCCTAGATTTCTTAACAAGTGAGATGATCCCCAAATCTGACTTCAAAGCCCTGATCGTTCCTACTGTCAGCCCTGTGGCTCCTCTCTGTCTATTGCTATCACACATTTCTATATATAACTCAAGGCTCCTGTCTGCTGCAAAGGGTGTTTTCTGAGGTAAAGTTAAATACATAGCAGAACCTTTAGAAACACAATTGAAACACCTTGAAAACACAATTGGTCTATCCTGACTGCTTGTGTCGTTACTCAAAAAGATCGTTGAATGAAGGTCAGCTCTCGAAGAGGTTTGAATTTTTATGGTTCTGTGAATTAATTTTCTTCTAGTCCCAGAAAGCTGCAAGTTGAGGTCTTTTCTACCACCAAGAGCTAGGCTTTGATAATCCCAGTGATATCAGAAAACCTAAAACTTCCGCTGCTCAAGAGTGCTGCTTAAAGTCACCAAGTAGCTGCAGCTGAAGGAGGTGGGTGCCAGCTTGCCCTTGAGCTCTGCACTTCCTGTCGGCTTTCCAGTAGTGCTTCCTCCCTGTTTCTGGGTGCAGTTCAACACTCCCTGCCTATGCCCCCAAAGAAGGCAGCGGGAGCCTTGCCATTGACCTCAGTGAATACAAAAGTATCCTCACAGCACTGATGACGATCTACAAAGCCCCATATAAGTCCCACTTTTTATGTCCTCTTCCCGTGCATGATGCCAGGATGAAAGGCTTCAGAGGCTATGCTGACCTATGCTTTTAAATCTGTCTGAAGATCTCTGAAGCCATCCTCAGAGGGTGGCACAGATTTGACACATCATGTTCTTTTGCCTCACTTAAGCATGCCAACTTAATAGGAGTAGTTTCGATCCATGATATTCTGAAACAGATCACTGAAACTGGTTGCTGGAGGACTAGGCAGTATCTCACCCCTGTTTGTGCTGCAGCAATACTCCATTAAATTAGCCCTGGATGCAGTCTGGCAAGCTAATGTACATCCATACCAATTTGCTAGGCTGTCTGCAGGTATTCTCCTGGGGACTGGATTCCACGGTGATTTACAGTTAATCATTGTTTCCCCATGACTCTGTGCTTTTTAAGCCAAATGCTCAATATTCTGGGCAGATGTCATATGGTGCAACTTCCTGCTGTGGTAAGCAGAGAAAGTCAGTGGCAGGCCGAGGAAATACAAGTTAGGAAAGTGTGGCTTTCTGATGGTGAGCACAGGTCCTCAGGTTGTAATCTGAAGGACATTGTTGCTTTGGCTTCACTTGTCTTCCTCTGTTATGGAAAGATAGCATTGGCAGCAACTAGCATATCTAAAGAGCCAGCACTGAGCCTTTTGTTTTCAGAGTAGAGTTTGAAATGAGTCACCTACAGGTGAGTCAACTCATAAGCTGCATGGAGAGGGTGAGAGATGCTATGGTAGCACAGGAAGAGCTCTGCCAGGCCCGTAAAGAAAGGTATCACATGTCCTTCTGTGACGCCAGAGTATTTAGAAACTCAGGCCTGGTTTTGGGATGGATACTCAGCCAAATATGCCCATTAGAAAATGGCTTGTCAGCTAACTGTGTTTGTCCACCCGAAGCAGGAGCTCTGTATCCAGCTGTTTCTCCTAACTCAGGAAAGAAGCCTGGTTCACCTCAGCCAGTCAGCTGTGCTCAGAGTGCAGTGCAGGGGAAATTCCATAAATATCAGGGAGTTTGGGTTAAAACAGTGTGTACAGAGACTTACTCGAGATTCCAGATGTTTTGAATTGTCTTTATAAAAATAAGACAATCTTTTAATACTTCATCCCTGTTATAAAAATCTGCTTTGTTCGTGTTTATCCAAAATTCATGTTTGTCCTGGACATTTCATAGGTCTGTGCTAATGGATATCAACAGTGCTATGATTCCATATGTCAGTTGCAGAAACCCAGCTTGTCCTCCCATGCCCTGACTTAGGAAATCGCTTGCTGGAGACTTGGGCCAGGACAAGGAGCAAATGAATGTTTCCTTGTGTAGCTGCAGAATGTGGGTAGAGAGACCAAAGGGCAGATAGCCACGCTGAATGGAAACACTGGTTATTTCTGGCTAGCACGTGCCTCATGTGAGGAGTGTGTGCTGTATTTTTGGACACCTCTGACAGCAAGTGAGTGCTCTTGAGGGCACGACAAGAGACAGGGAGATTTCTGAACATTGAGGACATCCAGATAGGATGTCTATGAACTTGCCCTGACAGGTCAAGGAAACAGTACTGTGGGTAATGAGTGTTCTCCCAAGCAAGGTAATGTTTCTAACTGATTTCACTGAAAAACCACAGCATGTGCCGGGTATCATGTTCATGAGACAAGGTGGTTCTCAATGAAATTTTCCAACCAGCTTGCCTGCAATAAATATAAGCAGCACATGGCTGATGATAGGAATAAAAGAAGGTAAATAAGAATATCATACAAATGTAGGATGGGTATAATTGACCCAGGGCTAAACTTCAGAGGAATTCACAGGCTGTTGATGGCTATGGACTGAAGTGGAGATCTGCCGTAGGGATACAGGCCACTGATCACTGGTTGGCAAGGCCACTCTCGTGTAAGTGGAAGGCTGTGCCAACAGGAGATCTGCCACTTCTCTGAGCTCTGTGCACGTCAGGTCTGAAGTGTTGTGAGTGTAGCAGGAATCAGTCTTAACTATATCTGCCTTCACAGAGCCTTGTAGGAATGAATGCAGGTGTTCTCCAAACAGATACTTCCCTTTCCTTGTTTCTTGGGTTTTGTGAAAAATTCAACAGCTACTAATAGTTGATAACTTCTCTTTTTTTTCCGTTTGTGATTCCTGCTGTCATAGTTGCCAGTGGAAATGATTATGTTCCCCTGACCCCACCCTGGACTAAATATCTTTAATGGGATCCCATCTTCTATGCCAATAATGATAATTTCTTCCGTGCATGTTACTCCAGTTCTACCCTTCCATTCTGGGACTTCCTTCAATACAGTAATGCATTTCCCTCTTACTGCCCCTATTAATTTCTGTAGCAAAGACTAGTGTTCAAATATCTGTGCTGGCTTTGGATATGTAGCAGATTTTGGAGTGGGACCTTGAGTGAACAGCTGTCTTGGTTATAGGCGTTGGCATGGGTGAGTGATAGAGTCAGAGTAATGATTGCCTGTGTGGAGGATGTTACCTGAAGATGTGTCTCAGCAGGTGCAGGGTAAGAGTCATCTGACCAAATGTAGGTGTCTCTATCTGAGTATTCATCTTGATTCCCTTTATAGTCAATAGAGAAAAATAAGCACTTCTGGAGTGTGATTCATCTTAGTCTAAAGGAGATGCATAAAGTAAATCAGATGATTCACACTCCAGACATGCCTATTTCTCTGCGTTGAATATGAAAGGTGATTTGCTCAGATGTAGATATCTAAAGCAGAGTAAGACAAATCCCACTCAAAGCATCATCTTCGAAATGACAGCTCAGGAAAATATGCAGAAATAATGTCCTCCCAGCTAAGCAGTGTTCAAAGAACCTCATCCACCTTTTCTACATCTTTTCTCTACACCTGCCATTATGAGAAGTGTGTTTATTGTCAAAGATATGCCACAGGTTTTTTTATTTGTTGACTTCTTCAGCAGGAGCATTAGGACATTGTTGCAGGCCTGTAGTGTGGAGGGGAGCAGAGAAGGTCTGTGGGTCTGACCCACTCAGAAAGTGTGGTGCAAAGGTGGCAAGCATGCTCTGTTAGTTCAAGACTCAGTACTGTGGGAAAGCAGCATGTTGAACCTTCATGTTGCCATGGTGCATGTCTCTTGCATCTCACACGGTGGGCCAGGGAGTGTTAAACACCAGTCAGACTGAAACAGCCTCTAACCTTTGTCCAGAAGGAGAGAAAGGCTGTAGCTGGGAAAAAGAGTTTAAATTGGCCTGCTGCTGTATTGTATTTTGTAGAAGAGCTTCCCCCTGCAGCCATTCTGAGCTGAACACTGGTGACTCTGTCCTCCATGCTGACTTCTGTCCATCCATCCTCAGGGAATTCTTAAGCTCTGACTGTGCTGAGTCAGTCAGTGCTTGGCTGCCCTGATATAGCCTCCTGTTGACAGTGTAAGCTATTGCAGTGAGCACAACAGGAATAACGAGGCCTGGAGTCAGATTAGTGCAGATGCAGGCTTTAGAGACATAAACAGACTCCTCTTCTTGTTTCTGCCCAGTAATGTCCTATGGGTATGTGCATTTTAGAGAGTTTTCTCCAAGTGGGAATTTCCATCTGGAAGCAGCATTTTAAAGAGGGCAATCAAGCCAGGGCCCTGCTGGCATTGGATGGGGAAACATGATGGCTCATCAGTTTCCTCCATTGGATCGGTGCCACCATGGCTGCTCACCAGCCGCTGGATGGAGGGCGACATCTGCTCAAGGTGATCCCTAGGCAGGAAAGGGCATGCAGAAAACAGGCACAGCCAGACCAGATGTGCAGTGACACTGTTTGTGATAGAAGTGGGACAGCAATGTTGTAACCACATGAACTTTAAAGGGACCATGATCTCTGTGACACAGTTGCTCTAGTTCCAAGGGCAGGGGGGTGTTTCCTGCAGCTGAAAACATCAAATAATTAAAGGAGGAAAAAAATTGGTGCATGGAAGCAAGACACTCTGTAACGGATTTTAATAAGTTTTTCTAATGTTACACTTCCAAAATTGCCAGGCGTCAGTGGTGGGTCCTTCTTTTCCTTCCAAATATGCTGGCTGTCAGAGTGCAATGCTAGGCTCTGTGTTGGCTCAGGCTGGAAAAGATTATTTTGGAGGTCTTGTACAACTTAACTCTGCAGTGAGACGACTTAACTATCTGCAGGCCTTTGCTGTTGTGTTTTGTTGAGCATCATATGAAGCCAGAGGTGTTGTGAGGGGACCTTCATCTAAAAATGAAACATTTGCGTTTCAGTGGGAGGTCTGATGCTTAACATCTGAGGACTGTACTGCAGAGCTGCCAGGTGAGAGGGAGTGGGGCTCCAGAGGTTAACAGAGTGCCAGGGTTCCAGGCCAGCAGCCTGGTTACACAAGGGATCACAGCAATGGCTCTTGCCTCAGCTTCAGATCCCCAAGAGGATGAGAGCTGGAATACTGGAAAAACCAGACAGATCCCTTCTCTTTCCCAATCAATCATCTGAAGCAATCAGATTGAAAGAATGGCATGTGACTCTAAGCTGCTGGCCTAAACTCCTTGACTAGTGTTCTGGGAAGGGGCTTCCAGTGGTCTTGCAAGGCCCATACCTCTTTCCCAAAGACCCAACAACGCTGTTGTTTCTAACTGCCTATGGGATGTGGAAGAAAGAGCCAAGACTTTGGTGCATATCTTCGTCTCTTGTGTGCCAGTTGTAGTACAAGACTTTGTGCTTCTCCTGTTCAACAAGAACAATTCTTCAGGAAAACAGCCCCACAACCTTTTAGTGTTTAGATGCTGCAAATCTCCATAAAGGTTTTCTTCTGCTTTCTTGTGCAGGTTCACTTTTAATTTTTCCACCATCAGTGAGGTATGCCAGCCTAGGCTGAGAATAATGTTGCAGTGACTTGAATTATGCATCTAGTAAAGTGCATGGGATGGGCATGAAGTGGTATAAGGGAACCATCAAAGGTTTCCATTAGGATCAGGAGGTTCTTCCTCAGCCCCCCTCTCAGACCAAAACAAGAAAAAAACTCTCACATGCAACCCAAAGTGCAAATCGGGTTTGCAAAGTTTAGTTCAATCCTTGAAAAAAAAAATCCAAATTTACAGAAACCAGAAATAATATAGACTTGTACTGATAAGCATATTTTTAATACAGTTGTTTTGACTTTCACAAAACGAACAAAACAAGGCAAAACAAAACAAAAGAAGAAAGAGGGTAGTACAACTGAGGTAATCTGGGATGTAGATCAATGCCAGAGGATTTCAATACTTTAATAATGACTTTTTTAACCTTTCCTTCTGTGTCCAAAGCTTTCTTGGGACTTTTTTTTCCACAGCAGAACCATTATACTTCTTTCTGCATTCCCTGTGGTATGGGCAGATGGATCTGAAAGTCATCAGTGGGCAGTGAAAGTAATGCAGGTAAATGAAATTGCTCCCAAAGTCTGGGAGGAGCACATGTGGGGAAGAGTCATTGCACAAATTCCACTGGTGGAATGTGGTTTTTTTCCCCCTGAAATTATTACTTCATGTGATCAAGGCTTGTGCAAATGGACATTGACTGTATATTTACTCAAGGTAATGAACACGAATTACATTTTGGAACATCTTTCTAACGCTTGAGTAATGTTGACTTGTTCCCATTCCCTCCCCTTTGGCTATTATCTCCTGTTTAGTGTCTCTTGTTTAATCTAACAGGCTAGTGGCTCATCTTCTAGTGTTGCCTGACTCAGTAACGTGGTTAAAAGCCTGCAAAATATGTCAGTACAAGCAGGACCGAAATGAGTGGCCAACAGGATTGAACAGGATGGACTGGTTACAGAGACAGTCAAGTTCAACAGATAGCAAACTGTCCAATTGCCTTCTAGCTCTCTTGTGGGGTGGGTTTTTATTTTTAGTTTTGATTAATATTTAGGCTGCAGCCATAAAATGCCACTGTGTTGGTCAGCAGGTGTTTGGTTAAAACTGTTTCTGGGTCAGATACATATTATTCATATGACTTCGGGTGTCTGACTGAGTGTTTTCAGAAGCAGAGACCCATTTGGAGGTGCCTTAATTTCTTACTTTTGTGCTTCAGCCTCTTAGAAGACATTTCAGAAAATTGTCCCCAAACTGGTTCCCATAGGATTCAGTCAGAGGAAGCAGTCACTTCATTCTTTGTGATTGCATTGTAACCTGGCAAAACTAGGTCCTTAGTCTCACTGTCTTCCTGACTTCTTCCCTCTGTTAGGGTGTATTTGCCCCTTCTGATGGAACACAAGAATGTTTATTCAGTAATGCTTATTAGGGAATTCAGACAAAAAGGTGGCACTAAACTGAAAAGCATTGGCTGTCTTCAAATACCACTATTTTTTTTTCCTCAGTGAAGAGCTTTAGAAAAGCCTCTCTGATTTTCATCTGAAATTAAAATTCCATATGCAGTATATTAAGTGGCTAATTATGTCATTCATTTTACAGCCTTCCTCTGAATGACTTGATTGAAATGAATGGATTTTAATCTTGGGGGGGCGGAGGGAAGGAAGGAATAAATGCTTAGAGGTTTGTTCTGTTTCAGCACTTGCATTTTGAAACCTGAGTTAGATGTTTAAAACAAATATGGAATGTCTTTCCTGGAATTAAAAACTGGCCACTTTTGCCGTTTGATAATACCTTTTGGGATGTGGTAATTGTATGTGTGATTGACAGGTAGTTTAAAAGGGCAATTCTTCTGGTTCAAGGAAGCAAGGGAAGGCAGCGGAGGAGAGGAAAGTGTGAAGGAAAGTGTTCTAACTTACAATCTTATTAGTTGGGCTGTTAAAATGTATTCAGTCATTCATTAAAGCTTATTCATAAAATTCATTATTCATTAAAGCACTTTGGGGAGTGAGGGGGAAAGCACTGAACAGCAGCAGTCATTTATTTACACTAGCAATTTCATCATGGAATTAGATCATGGGGCCAGATTCGCCTCTGCATTTCAGCAGTTCAGTTTCACTGACATCATGGAATAACTACCAATTTAGACTAATCTGTGGCAGAACAGAACCCAGCCCATACTGCTTCTTTAAGAGGATGCCTTGGGCGATTTCTTTGCTGTCTTATTGCTGGCTGGGTCTTGGGAAACTTTACAAATGGATAAAAAATTAAAGAATATGACATGGATCTTCTCACTGAGCAATGTTCAACTGAATCATTCCATTGAGATACTTAGTAGGAGATGGATGTGAAAAACATTCACATTAATAATTAGTATCTAATTTTTAAGAGTTTTTACTCCTGCTGTTCTGACAATTTTGAAGCAAACAGTTTAGATTTTCAGTCCACACATAAAATGTTTGGGGTGACAGCAGAAGACAGGAAGGGATAACACCAAAGCTCTTATTTTGTTAATATGATATACAGCATATAAGATCGCAGTAGTCAGTAATGGGAAAGAACCAGTAAATCACTGAACTCATGCCTTTGCAAGAAAAGGTATGTTAGGTAATGATCATTCTTCTTCATAGCAGCACTAAAGTTCTTCTTCCTGACTGATTTTTAGCTGAATTTCACCAATGGAGCAGCCCACATGAGGCTGAAGAAGTGACTTTGCACCTCTTAATTGATACACAGAGCTGTCTGGAGGCTTTCTGCCTGGGGGTGAATGTCATGCTTTGGAAATTTCAGGCAGACTTTTTAAAACTCGTTTTCATTGGCATTGCTCATCCTAGAAATCCTACATGTTATTGTAGGATTTGGCTTCTTACTGTAAGACTGAGATAAAAGATATCCTTTTCTGTATTAATGAACAGCAGGTTAGGAGACAGCAGTAAGGGAAGCTAACGCTTTTAAGACATTCTTTATCTGTACTGACGCCACAAGTATTGTATGATAGATGGGATGGGACTGGCAAGAAGCAAAAACATAGCACAGCTGCTCCGTGAGTCCTTGACCTCCTCCATGGTCTGAGTTGAAGAACTCAGTACTGAGATCTGGCACCAGTCACATGGATCCTGAGGAAGATACTGATCCACAGATCTACTAAACCAGGTGGTATTGTGGAGGTGCATCATGAACTTGAGCTTTTTTTGGGTCTCTTGTTTTGCTTCTTTAAAAATCCTCCTACACTGTGACCTTGAGCTCTCTTTGTTGTGCAGGGTGATGATGAAAGTCCCAAGGAAGCAGCCATCTGGAAAATCTGAAGCTCGTGGTCATGAGGCCAGGTTCTCTGATGACAGAAAGTGGAGTAGTTCCCCTGGAGTCAGTGGACTTATTCTAGCTGACAATCTGACCTACTGAATTTTCAGTTCCTTTTGTGGGAACAGCTCAGTGAATGATTTGATCTGAATTTCTGGGGCAGGGCAAGCCAGGAAGATTTCAGACTTTTAATTGGCAGTATAATGTCTTTAGAAATTCAGCCTTTGTCATTTTATCTACTGATCATCTTTCAGGCTGCACAGCTGTCTCTTGCTTTGACTCCTGTACAAAATCCACAATCTCCATTACAGCAGTCCTTCCCTGGTTGACTACTTAGAGTCTGTCCTGGCATAACAAAGGAAGACCTGGCAATTTCCTTTTGGGACAGGCTGTGTGAGCTCCAGAAGAGAAGGTAGCTCTGCTGGAAAACAGGGCAGCTCCTTGCCATCGAAGCACTCCCAGAGCAGGAGGTAAAGGGGAGAAGATAAGAACCATCAACCAGCACTGGCTCCCTGGTTCTCTCTCAGGTTCATGTTCAGCGCCAGAGTGGACATTGGATACGGTGGCAAAAGAGGTTAGGCAGCCATGTGTCATAGACAGCTATGAAGACTGGAAAAAAAAAGAGACAACACTACACTTTCCCAAAACCCAGAAGTACAGAGAAGACATCATGGGTTCATAGCAGGTTCTTGCCCGAAAGCTGCAGAAAATAAAAGAGGAAGTATTGGCAGTAGCTCTGCTGGCCCTTCCTTAGAGTGACATGGGGTATGTAACCCATTGCTGTGGGGTGGGGTAAACAGGAAGCCAAAAGAAGCCCATTCCTGCTGTTAGCTGTACCGGGCTATAGCTCCCATGTGTTTCTGCAGTATCTGGATGTACACCAACTGCAGACTGGAAGAACTCCACGCAAAATCCTAGAAATGTCTCAGAAGCTCTTCCAGTCCTCAGGAAAATGACACATAGGGAAGGTATCTTCCCCACAGTTGTGTAATCAAGAAGCTGGAGAAACAATAGATTGGTATGCTGCCAAACTGTGCAGAAAATGGCTGACTCATGCGAGTATGCAATCTTAAACCTGAAGTAATTAGTGTTAGATTCATAAGTGGGGAAAAAGTGCAATGAGACTGCTGAAAGAAGAGCTGTCCTCACTGATAGTATTCTATAGGAGTGTCTAAAGCTGCTGCAAAGCAGAGTGTGGGTGGGGTAGACACGCTTAGTTCAGAAGGTAGAACTGAGAAGCATAAAATAATATCAAAAGCAACTGCATAAATATGAAGCAGAAGACATCAGGGAAGCCGTTTAGTGCTGTGAGAAAAATGTGCACATGATAGAATGCACAGGAATGACATTAATATGGTGCAAAAGGGCAAAAACAAAACTCTGAGCTACGTGCCAAGAGAGAGCAGCAGCACTTAGTTAGAAAAATGAACGCTACGGAGACAGTAGGACATTACTAAATGTGTTAGGATGCAAAGGCTTCCTTACAGCTATGCCAAGGAGGGAAAGGAATTGTAACCATGCAAAGGTGAATTAAAGCAATGCAATGACCCCATGCCATTAGGCAAAGTAAATTGCAGGTTGAATCAGTGATGCTGGCAACAACAAATCCCTCTACTTCCAGCTGCACCCAGTCAATTGTCACCACACAGGGGCTTTAAGTTTGAAGCAAACAATTCATGCAGGCAATGGAAGCAGAACAAATTAAAAAAAAAAATAATTACATGTGCCTAGCTGGCAATATTCGCTAGCATCCTTGCAATGAAGCTGTTGGGAGGCATATCGAGAAGTGTTTGAAAGGGAGGATGTCTTCCAGGCATACAATTGCCTTCATCTATTTCCATCTTTTCAATTTGTGCCTCCAGGAGTGACTACAGAATGAAAAGAAAAAATAATTGGAGCAGTAGATGGAACGGAAAAGGAAGACATTTTTAAGTAATGTTAAGTAACAAGTCACACAAGCAGTATGGATGCTGAGACGCCAGACAACCTACCCCTTCCTGAAAACTGAAGTACCTTCAACAAGCAGGAAAAGGCTGTTAACTGAATTCCTACAAATGATGGAATAACCAGCTTGGTGAGAACAAAGAAATTAATGGTACATAGGGAATTGTCAAAAAATTTTGGGGAAAGAAACTACCTCGCCACATCCAGGAAAAGAGCATATGCAAATGGTTGTGAGCGCTACTGGGACCAGATGTGAGGTTGTAGAGCATCAGTGCTGTCACCAAGATGTATTTAAAGGACTCTGAGGGATCAGTGCAATGGCTGCTGTGTTCTGGGGATGGACGCAGAGATCGTGTGGCAGAAGCTGTGACACACCATGATCCCACCTTCATCTGTCAGTTACAAAGAGTCAGGGAATAGAGCTAGAGCTGAATAAAAGCATCCTGGGGGACCATAGGGACTGTTTACAGTATCCTGTATGAGCCATCTGTTGATCTCCCAAGAGCTGGGATCAACCTCAGCAATTTAGAGCATACAGAAGCCTCCTGCTCTCAGATGCACAGACTCCATCCAGAGTCTATTGGGATTTGCAGCGTATCTGACAACTTTTCTCCCACAGCTTTCACATATGTGCAAGTCACTGATACAGCTCCTGAACAGAGATGCAATATGAACAACTGGTATAATCAGAGAATACACCAATCACCCACAGGAAAGAGCAGACACTTAATTATACCACTTGTAATAAAGAGGTAGATACATAGCATACTGCTAGTGAGGAGTTCTACACCTTAGAAAAAGACATGTTCCTCTTGTGAACCTACAGCTTGATTTTAGTATCTCCAGCAGAACAGAGATACATCCAAACAGAAACATTAATTTTTTTTTTCTATTGGAAAGGCCAGAAAGCAGGGGGAATTGTCTCCATTTTCAAGAATACTGGATCTACTAAAACAGATTGAAGGTAATCACAATACCCACATTGCAGGGAATGGACACTTTCTCTGGGAATTGTCCAGCTCTCCTCTGGATCTGCAGTCTATGCAGAGGAAGCCAGCAATACTCTGTCTTGGCTAAATATGACAGAAGCTAGCCAACATCTGGTGGTCTGCTGTGCCGTGTTTAGGGCAAGCAGCAATGAAAAAGTGGAAGCATTCTGCTCTTTCCACCATCCATAGGGAGAACACAAACTTGCCTCCCAATCCCAAATTCAACTATTTAGGGTGCTACTCAGACATCTAGTCAAGTGGGTGAGTTTAAAGCAATGAAGTACTTTAATAGGCAGAGTATCCTATGCAGTGGGAACACAGATCTGTTTGCTTGCAATCCATCCTCAAATGGACTCCCTTCAGTTACCACCACAGCATTGCCACCAAATGGCAAAGTCAAATTAGCACTTAAAATGCCTGAAATCTTAGTAACGCCGAAGAACATGAAGAAAATACATAGCATCTCTGCTCTTGAATGGAGAAACAATCTCACAGAAATCCCGGCTCAATCTGCTTCCATCGTCTCATACCGTGAGCAGTGGCGTCACTAATGTGACTAACAGCGATGAAAGCAATCACGTACAGAAGAAACACGTGAAAGCCAAAGCCTCCCATGACTGATGAAATAAAGACCTCACAGAACTACCAGCAGGACAAGGTATTTTTATCAGATTATTTCTGCTGGACATACCATGTTCTGGGATGCAAGCTATTTTATTGAACAGGTAAGTTCTTGCTCATGTAATACAGCATTTGTAAATATGTATTTTCCTGAAATCTCAAATACATTAAGTTGCTGTGCACAGAAGACACAGAGATAACAGTGAATTATGCACTCTGCAGACCTGATTGAGAGGGCACAGATCAAAGCAAAAGAGCAGTGACTGTGGGGATAGATGTGATACCCCAGAAATACATTGCTGAAGAGCTCAAGCAGAATGCAGTCATCTATGCTCACAAGTGAACAATACACCAACTCCAACATGAAGGCTGCTTCCAGGTGTACACACGAGACAGTACAGTGCCCTGTCATGAAAGAACAGCCTCTTCAGACACAGAGGAAAATAGCCTTGCTCCCACAAGAAGTGAAGAGAAAAAAAAACCCAAACAAAAAAACCCAGCCCAGTACATTAGCTATAAAATGAGACATATAAGAATGTACATTTAAAGGTTCGCACAGGTTATGCTGTTCATGTTTAATGCTGTGGTCTCAAATGTCACTAAAGCTACGAAACTGAAGCGTCCATTTGGGACTTGGATATTCAGGTAGAGGATAATGTCACCTTAGCAAGTGGTGAATGAGAAGCACAGGAGGCACAGAGGGAGGGATAAACCTGCAGTATGGAAAGGCTGACCTGCTGGTAGCAGGCAGCTGCAGTCTGGGTGGGAGGCAGAGGGGAGGCACGGAGCAGCAGAGCCCTAGTCCCTAGGGGAGCACAACCCTGGCCAGTCAGGCTTCCCTGCCTGCTGCAGAGCGCAGGAGGAGTGACATTTCTGGTGGCCCTGGCAGTGCACCTCATAAACACATCATTTTAGGGAACTGTACTGAGGGCAGGAATAAGCAGCTGCTGTTCATTCTGAAGACCGTAGAAGACAGTGTGCCTACAGCAACCTTTTCAAGCTTGAGCACTGGGTTCTCCCCGGGCACGGCCACCAAGTCTGCAAAAGATACCCACCCAAATAAGCCCACTTAGAGTCACTCAGCAAGAAATACACGGCCTCTCCCCTGTGCCCCCCCAGAAATGATAGGATGCCCACTAATCAATAAAGGTTCTAAACAGATTTATTTTCCACCTGCTGTAATAAAATAAGCCTAGTTGTTTGAAAACTATTTGGGGAATGTATTTTTATGGGTCTTCTGCTAAGGCCAAGAAATGCTTGGGGTGCTTGTGGGATTTAGGTGCCAAAAAGATGAGTAGGAAGAGGTGTGTCATGCTGTCACTGATGACAGAGCTACCGCCTGCCATCCAGTGCTTCTGCACTAACACTCCAAAAAGGGGTTCCCTATTGCTGGCATTTCTGTCCTTACATTTCTGAAGCCCATTCTAATTACTGAAGGTGTCACCAAAATTGCAGTAACACTGATAGTTTTTATATAACAGTTGATCCTTTACAGAGGAAAATTGGGGTGCCTTTGATCTGGATCATCTCTCAGGTGTTTAATGTCTATCTTGATATGACATAAGCCAGACATAGAAGTTAGAGAGAGAGAGAGAGAGAGAATATTTAAAGAACGAACCAGATAAAACAAGATGTCAGCCTCCAATTGTACATTTCTTAGGATTAGAGCAGACATATTGCTGGATTCCAGGTCTTCACTGGCACTCATGACAGAAAGCTGCTGCAGATAGCGAGCTCTGCAGGGTCTTGTCACTCAGAGTGCAAATATGGTCTGAAAAGTGTAATGTCTTTTTCTTCTTGTTACGGCTTTGGGTAATGCAGATATGATCTTCAGCAGCACCTGAATAATAAATCAAAACGCTGGCAAAACAAAAACATCCCCCATTAAAAAAAAAAAAAAAAAAAAAAAAAAAACAAAAAAAAANAAAAAAAAAAGACAAATATAATACAATGTCTCCGCAATACAAAATAGAGGCAGCCAGCAGCATTGGTATTGGTTAAGTGATTTTTTTACTGTCATTGATGTCAATTGGCTTTAAAACAAAGCCTCAGCTCCATAGTGAAAAAGAAAACATTTGCCGTGTTGGTCAAAATCATGAGATTTTTGGACACGAAATGCATGGCCGAAAAAATTGTGGTCCTATTTTTGTTTTAAACGCTTAGGTGGCATTATGAAAAATAAGTCAGTAACTTCCTTTAAGGGCTAACGTCTATAAACGAGCACAATGCCGAGAGCTCTGCTTTAGCACTGTGGTCTCGTTCCACCATCTGCCGGGCTTCCTTTGCTATTGCAGGAGCTAAAAGTCAGGTTCTTTTCCAAGAACAAGATTACTTATTTTAATCTTCCCCCTATCCTTCATCTCTCATGTTTATTTTGTCACTTATGAGGCCCTGAATGAAGCAGTATTGCTAATCCTTACTGAAATGTATCTTACCAGATTTATTGCCAGGTGAGGTTTTTTAAGATAAAGGAAAGGTTTGCTCTGATTTTGTAAAGATTAAAAAAAACCATTTTGGGTTAATTTTATTTCTAAAGTGAAAGAACATTTTGCTGACAAAAGTAGGTTGTTTTCTGTACCTAACAGACTCTGGTTTAATTCTGTATTACAGAGCCGGACAGGATGAACAGGGTTTTGGTTTGAACTTCAAATCGTAAGCAATGACTGACCAAGTATCTCCTGCAACAATTTATTTATTAACAGTGATTCACAAATTAGAATCTACACAAATGTTTCTTCTTTTAAGAGTCCAGGATTAATCTGCCTCTGTGCCATTCAGGTGGAGAAAGTATTTCTATAATATAAACTGAGTATATTTACATCGAATTATCAAGAGATGAGAAATGCTGTATTCCCCCTCCACACACTAACTCAAACATACACACACCTCCGTGTTATTTTTAGACTTGTTTTTCTTAGTTGCAGCACATTTTAGAATGCCTTACAGTCCAGAATATGGAACCAGCCAGCATTTCTACATTTACTGTCAAAAACTATGCACCTTTTGGCTATGTGAGACGATCTCATGTGAAAGATAAAGAAGGAATATGAATTTTGGCTTAGTAATGATGCTAAATCGAGAATGGGTATTATGATAGTTTGTCTGAGAACTTCCTTGCAGAGCTAACCAAAAGCTGGGAGTTTGTGTGAGGAAAACTTTGTGCCATGATCTGAAAACACCATGTTTTTTAAAGCACAGACGGTCAAAGATCCCTAGAGTGGGCTTACAAATGTAACTCCAATATGAGCATGTATTATAAAACCAGTTTCCCATGAAAAAGATTGCAAAACCTCCCAAGAAATGGCTTTGTTCAGCATTGATATATATTCAGTAATTTCGATGAAAACCAGAAGGGGTCTAGGCTAAGGCTAAATGCTTCTGGAAAATGACTTTTTTTTTTTTTTTCCTGAGGAAAGCAAAGTTTTTACAATATAGTGTTATGCCTTTACAGTGGAAAGTTTCCGAATTATGCAACACGATTAAAAAAAAGAACTAATTAGATGCAGTGACAGGAGGCGGAGGTCGAAGAAAACATCTTAATGTCAAGATTCTTGGAGCTGGAGAGTTATTTTGGATGCCTTCATTTTTGGGCAGCTACTAGAGGAGAGCCACATTTTTAGAAAATGTTTCAGCTTCTGAATGGAACTGGGTTCCATTAAACTATTTCTTTTTGCCCAAAACTTGACAACTAGTTACTGGGGTCTTGAAGTTTTGTGATTATTGTGGTACATTCTTCTGAGTGTAAAAATGAGGTAATAAATACCTCAGCAGTGTGTTTTGAGGCTTCATACATTATTTTCTATAAAATGCTTCAAATGGACTTTAATGGAAGACCTCATAAATGTGTAAAAGACTACTATTATCATTTTTGACAAGACCGAGATTTAAGGGGTGAAGGAAAAAAGAAATGTTGTGGCAATATGACAAGTGCCTCTTTTTACTGTTCCTGTATGGACAGCAGGAAAAGGACCCAAAGTAAACCTGCAAGACCCACGTAAATTAATTAATCAATAATTGAAAAATATTTTAAGTAACACCCACTGTCTTTATAATGAAATTGTAAAAGTGAGGTATTTCTAAAAATTAGCTGATCTGGAGGTTTTTCCTTTGATCCCAGCATCTTTAAAGTACACTACAGAAACTGAAGAGATAGTAACCTTTTGGCAAACCTTTTACGGCATCAAACAAGAGTCCTCTTCTGACTTTGAAGATATCCTGCAATCAATTAGGAAGGCCCTAAATAATGTCGGGATGAGTCAGGAGTTTTGCAGAATAACTGGCAGGCTTCCACTTAGAGAGAATCATTGGGAATATGAGAAAACAGGGAGGATTAGCCATCCTCATTAAAGACAACAGCATTAGGAGCTGTTTTGAAAACACTAGAGCTTCTTCTTGCCTAATGCTCCCAAAACTGCTGTTCTCAGCTAAATCGAACTGATTTGTTCTGTGTCTTTATTTTTAGCATGCGAAACTCAAAATAAACTTGGAAGAAATTCTTTGAAGTGAGATGCACAAGTCAAAATGTGAAAATTACATCTTAGCACAACAGATTCACGCTTTTTTCCTTGTGAGGATAGTTAAACTAGTGTAATCTAAAGTACTATGGAAGATGAAGAAGAATATTTGAAAGCCGTTTTCCCTTGCTCCCCGTTGATGTGAAAGACTGTGAGAGATGGAAGGCAGCAGTGGTGTGGGCCTTTTGTAATCTGAATTCCCACTGAGGAAATAACCTTGGTCTCTGACGAATTCCTCCACTGATCTGAAAACCAAAGATAACTTCTTCATACCTAACAGGCTATCTCTACGCTTCCAGAAGGGACAAATTAACTTAGCTCATCTGTGAAAAGCTAATCATCAATGCTCTACTTTCTGAAGCCAAGGAGTTACAAAGCTCTTCATATCGTGCATTCTAAAAAGACACTGACATGCAAACCCTCACATTTGCAAAGAAAAATACGTAGGAGTTGGAAATAAAGTGAAAGCTTTATCCCTGCCTCTGTCCTCTCTTCCTTCCTCCTTTCCTCCCGCCCTCCCTGCTAAAAAAAAAAAATAAGAATGTGGCATTTTGCTGTATTCCCAAGGAAGTAAGTAAGAACCAGATTGGTCCTTGTGGTGTGCTTTGGTTATACTTGGAGGTTTTTTTTATCCCCCTTCCTATAGTATTATTCCCAGTAATAACACCAGGGCTTTAAAAAGACTAAAGGCTCCCAGGGTTGCAGCTGGTAAATTTTCATGCAGAAGCTACAGCGTATTTCCCCCACTGTAGTAGATCCTCTTATCTGGGTCATTATCAGTAGAATCCCCTGTACACTAAAATCCAGAGGCAGCAAAATACTCGGGTGTGTGCTTAGAGATAAGCTCGTGTTTACATGATTTGCTAGATGAAGACCTATAGACAAAAACTGTTATGGAGAAACTGTGATACCATATGGACATTCTCTCGATTGTCACATTTCTTCCAGATCTACATATGCTTTTCAGGCTGAAAGCTGGAGAAGAATGTATTACGTACATTTCAACAGCCCTTTTGCTTCCCTGTAAAACCAATGGTGAAATTTATTTAGCCTTTAACACCCAGCTCTGAGCCCTAGTGAAGGGGAGAGGTCAAAAATTAACGGTGCAGCCTATAGCTGAAGTGAAAATCCTAAGTTTTTGGGTTTTTTAGAAAGGAAAGCAAACAACGACAATAAGTGGGATGGCTGACTGTTATTGGGAAGCATTTTAATTCCAGTCTGTACAGCAAATGCTCTTCAGCTACATGAAGCAGATAAAAAAATGTCTGCAGATTTCAGTAGTATCCTGTCAAGTAGGTTTGCAAAATAAAGACAGATGGCAAAGGATTATATCTAATTCTTTTTCCTAATTCATCTTTTCCTGACCATTCCACAGCACTCAGTCTAACTGGAGAGATTTACCAGCTTAACTTCCCCTCTGTAGCTTACAGTGACAAACCGCATAGTAGATTTGTAACTTCTCATCATTAGGAATGTTTAATTGGACACAACTGCTTTTCATCAGCTGCCTTTAAATGCTGCCTCTGAACACAGGATGTTTACAGCATTACAACAGTAGAACTCTAGCTTTATTTTTAATGTAAACATCCTAAAAAGCCCAGGAATATTGTAGTGTTTCTGGTGAATGTAGCTGTCCTGCTCAGTCAAAGAAGAATTTCATGCTGGCGTCTCTTACACATATGTGCACAATCTCACAGCACAACAGTAACAGTAGTGTCCTAAAGATACCTTGCTGTTTCTTTCCTGTGCTCTTCTTTTCCCATGCAGATAAAGAAAGGAAGCCATGTAGCACGGCCCTGATAATGCTGGAAGCGTGCAGTCCGTGATTCAGTGCAAGAGGGCCCGTGCTGCAGTCACAGCTCCTCACTGCCTGCCTGATTCTGCTCTTTCTCCTTCTCCACTCCATTATTTAATGCTATTTCTAAAAATTCCCACTGTTTTTCGATGTCTTAGTTTTCAAATGCCTGGTTTGAGCCACGCTGACCCTGATCTTCCCAGATGCTGACCATCAGTAATAGCTCCTTACGGAGTCACTGGGGGTCTCATGGTATTCAGCATCTTCCTAAGCATAGCTTACAGTATTTTCAGGGAAATGAGGAAGAGTGTATCCAGCATACTGTCTATGCTGCCCTCCCCTCTCTTCTCCTCTCCTCCTAATTGCTCTTTTAGATAGTCCTTTCAGTTTTCTCTCCATTTATCATTCTTCCCTTTGAGTTTCTAAATTTCTCCAGTTAAAAAAAATCCAAGAAATGGCAGTTACTTTTCTTCGTGTACCTTTCCTTTTAGTTTCTCTCCTCTCCTTTTCTTTGCTACCACTTGCTTTCTTTTCACCAGAAAAAAACCTGAGAGGCACATGTCAGTGACAACAGCACCATCTTCTGTTCTGCAGAGTTCATGAAGACTTCACTCTTTGTGTCTATGAGTGCTTCAGAGATGGGTCTGATTGAAAAATCTGGAGCTACTGCTGGATCTGAACTAACTCTTCATGAGTTCCAACGTCTGAACAACTCTGAATATATGTGGGGCAACACGTGTGTGTGAAAGGCTACAAAGGGTTCTCATAGCACTTCTCTCTGTGAGACACCTTTACACTTGTCTTTTATTCTTCTACTCATAAAAATTCAGTTGCAAACCTTGGGCTCCTTTTGCTTTTCTTCCCTGCGGCTTGACACATTGACGGTTTCTGGGTTCGTTCATTTATTTATTTATCACAGTTAGTGTTATCCTTACTCTCTAGCAATAGTATTGTACTAATTGTCACCAGGAAAAATATGCAGCACCAACAGATGGCAAGGTACACACAGAGAGGGGAACCAGCTTATCAGTCCACATAGCAGGCCATAGATCACAGAAGGTCATAGACCACGCGCTGCCTAAAATTTGTGTCACTGTGACAACAAAGGGTTGTGCGGGGTATAATAGAGGAAAATGAGGTGGGAGTTAGCACAAGATAAACATTAAGTCTTACTTGAAAGACTAATATATAGACAATTCAGGCTGGTGGCATGGGTAGGTCAGTGTGAAGTCAATGTCTTGTATTAGATAAGGAGATGAGGAAGGATAGACTAATGGGTCTGGAAATGGAAAGGGAAAAGAAACAGTATGTGTTTGATGTAGCACAGAAGAGGGAAGCAGCAGAGGGACATAAAGGGAGAGGTGGCAAGGTCAAAACAGCAGGTTAAGAAACAGATCTTCACAACAGCAAGATCTAATTAGGCTAAGATTGCTTTTGTTAAGCCAGGAAAGGGAATGTGGATGTGATACACCAACAGATCAGACAATAATTTTAAGCATGTGGGTAGATGGGAATGTGCCTGTTTTGGGGAAATTCTGCAGATAGAATTTGCAATATAAAGGGTTTGTTCGTCTTTCACAGTAAAGTTTGGGGATGTGGACAAATGTGGAGCTAATAACTCAACAGGTAGCTTGTGAGCAGTCATAGCTGATGTACTGTAATAACAGTAGACAGTATAGTCAAATTGGGATATACAAATCAGACTGGGACGCTGCAGAGGACAAACTCCAGGCTCACTGTATGTGGGTAGTAAGTTCAGAAATGAAAGGGGGGAGAGAGAGAAGGCGATGGCTGAAGGGACTAGCTGGAGGAACAAGCTGAATCTCATTTTAAAATGATGAAGATGAATACATGTTTGCATTATGATGTGAAAGAGCTGGAAGAATCGTTTGTGGGGGTGGGGAGGCAAATGAAACAAGTACTGGAGGATCAGGAGATAACAGCACAACCACCTTGTGGAAATTGTTGTGACCAGCTTTCCTGCCTGCATATCAATGATTTCCTCTTTTAGTTAGAACACTTCTGCCTCTATCTCTCTTAGCAAGAGGGTTCAAGGAGTTTAGGGCAAACTGACAAAAACGAGGTGATTTTCTTCTTTCCCTTTCTCATCTCCTGTCAATTTCGTTTTCCTTAACCCGCGGCAGAGAGGGGAAGTGCTGTCTCGGAGTGAGAGGCATGTAAAAGCTGTGTGTGCTGCTGGTTTTTTGCACAACAGCATTGAGGAAATCTAGAAAAGAACATGAATACACATAACAATAATAACTGGTAAGGTTTATTGCATGGAGCACATCTGGGCTTTTAATTTCATTATTGTGTGGGAGAGATGTGGTGGGAAATTTTCTGCATAACTCTTTCAGAAAGCTCCCATTTCCTTCTCCTGCATGCAGTGTGAGAGGAAAGAAAAGGTTGTGCTATGTACCTGGTCCCTCTAGACATCTTACACCGTGCAGACTCCCACAGACTCCCGTAAGAGAAAAAAGTCACACTGCAGGGTTAGCTGAGCCTTCCTCCTTATGAACTGTGCAGAATTACCTGTAAATGTGCAGGTGGTAGTACGTGACTTTCATGAGAAGAAATGTATGTTGTGTGATCTAAAACCATCATTGAAACGAAACTTTTTAATGACATAGACCTGGCCTGGGTTCTAATAATCTATGGTGCCTCAGCACCTCAGCAGTGGATTAATGGCAACAGCGTAACACATCCTTCCAAAACTGTAAGCGGGGATTTCCAAGACTTTTAATTGTCTGTAGTTTATACGCTAGTTTTGTCCATAATCCTTTTCTAAGCTAACCAACCACGAGAATGATCATCCAGAAATTTTCCCTAGTACAGATTTTCCCGTGTGTTTGTGTGATCACAGGGGAAAGCATTTACATAAGAATGGGTATACATACATTTGTCCAAAAGAATATGCAGGTAACTAAAGGCACCGATTTTTTACCTACAAGTCCAAGGAAGTAACCACAGTCCTCCTGTATTACTAAACTGGTGTAGAATTATGGGTCCTGATGAAAACCAATAAACTATTACTGTAAAGCATTTAAATTGTAAAATTAGCCCAAATTTGGTCAGCTTGTTATCATGTGCTGGAAATCCAAATCATCAGCAAAGGTACTGTTACAATGTTCAAATAAGAATCAACAACAATATGTTTCTCATCTTTGTTCTGCCTCTCATAGGCTCAGTAATAGTATTAAACGGCACAGAGAGACCCTGGTTAAGGGAGCAGAGTGTGAAGTAAGCTCTACATCTGGAGTAACAAGGAGCTGAGAAGTATTTTGTGGTCTATAGCTAGAAGCAGCCTGTGAAGGGGATGTGTTCAGACTGGCCTTTTATTTCAGGGCTGTCTGCAATTGTGGTGGACTGCTTTTGATGCTTCCGGAAATTCCTCTTAGTCTTACATTTTTAAGATAGACTAATCTGATTGAGGGAGAATATCTTGTATGACAGAAATAAAGAAAGCATCTACAAAATGTGCTCTCAAAAAAAAAAAAATTCAAGCTATTTCAGCCTTTGATCTAGGCAGTATGTTGAGTTTGGAGCAAAGCCAGAGAGGTCAGGGAATATAGGATGCCTTATAAATAGGAGCGCAGAGTACATGAGAGGTTGGCAGGTGTGGGATGTTCTGAGTGCTGAGGCTGGTGCAGTGAACCTAGGCTGAAAGGGCTTTGGGACTCTAGAGGTGGCTACAGCTGGCAGGGTGGGGCCCTATGAGCAGGGCTGGCTTAGGAAGAAGGCAGGAAGTGGTTGGGATAAGCTTGGAAAGTGGAGAAAACAGAACAGGACATGGTCTTTGGTGATCCAGGGGTATGTGTTGCAACAGTAGAGTTGGAAATTTAGGGTGCTAGCATGAAGACACTTAACAACTATGGTATGAGGGTGTGAATGGTGTGGTTCTTGACATTTGAAAATTATAAAACGTTGCTGAAAATTACAAAATGCTTGCTCATTTTCTCTCTCTTAACTCCATATCCACCTTTCTGGCTTGTTTTTGTTTGTTTGTTTTGTTTTGTTTTGTTGTCATAATGTTCCTCTCAGAAGCTCCCCAAGCCGGATCTCCCTTTTTGTCTGATAAGACAATCCGCAGTGGAACAGTTCAAATTTAAATGCTGTTGTTTAACTTGGTGTAATAAGAGTTTAGATTTGGCATCCCACTGTGATAAAAGTAAAGGCAGAGCAGAATTCAGAAAATAATGAAGAAACAGCCCAACACGTAGTAGATTTGATTTTGTTTTGATTACTAGTTGTTATGCAGACCATTAATGCTTCATTTAGTTACAGATGCCAGGAAGGAAAGAGTAAAACTATACTAAGAAGGGATACCCTGCTTGGCACTGTTTCAAGCCTGATAAAAGAAACCCCCACAATTCATCAGACTGCATGCTGTAAGTGGAAATGGAAAAATTACTAAAGAGCTAATAGAAAAACAAAATATATTATGGCATATAAGGGATTTCACCTGTAAGTGTTCTATTTACTAATGTACATTTACATTGTAATAATTCCTCCTATGAAACATGTTTCTGTGTGTGCAAAACAAAGTACTAAGTTTTACTTTACGTTTGAGTAAAATGTATCATTTGAAATGTTTTCTTGAGCTTTTACTAGATTCTGTAATTTATGTGTAACAGAACATAAGCAGAGTGGTAAGGCACATGGAAACCATGTTAGCTAGTGGGTTTAAAATAATTCATTTCCACCTTCTTTTTCCAGAATATATTGCATATATAGTCGCAGTACAGGCTCAACTCTAATAAGAAAATTCAGTAATTTTGCAATCAGTAGACTCTCAAAGATAAAAAAAAAAAAAAATTAAAAACGTTTGGGGAAAGTGGATAGCCAGGAAAAGGAGAGACTACTCATGTGATTTGGAGAGGAGTGATTAAGTGGAATCTCACTTGGAAAACTTGCAGTAAGCCTTTCTTGTTCATTAGACTCTAAGCAACTACAGCTTGGCCAAGGTAATGCCCATATCCATAGGAAACCTTGTTGTACTCATGCTGCTGTGCAGGGAATTTGCTATTCCTAGCTTTCATAGGAACAGAAGGTTCCAAGTTTGCCTTCTCCTATGACCACACCTTCTAGGAGAGTAGTTCACCACCACTTTTGATGTGCCGATCTCTTAAGTTTTTTTTCATGGGAATTGTAATCTTGCATAGTGGATTTACACTCACTGGAAATCAGCTTGATTTTCTGAGTTAGGCTTTGACTACACTGAACTGCACAGGAGTTGTTCTCCGGCCTCAGTGCTGGTGGCCTGGGCCCTTCTAACAAGCCAACAGCACGGAACCAGCACCCAGGAATGCCTCTGACCTGAGGCAGACACAAGGCATTCAGGCAAACTTTGGGTACGCTGTGATGGACTAGTTTCAGCAACTTCTTTTGGCATAAATGGTTCGAACAAATACGTCAGGTGGGAAAACTGGGCATTTCGTGTATTACTGCTGCCTGATCTTGTGTTGTAATGCGCATAAAGAGTAGAGAGAGTTTCTACGGCACACAAGAAGGATGGAACTTCACCTCCTCAAGCGAGAGGCTCGCACCTGGGTATCTCCCTTAGGCCTCCCGTGTTGGGCCCATGAGAGAGCACACAGGGGTCCAGGTTGTGCTTAGCAGCCACCACGACTAGGAACAGTCACGCAGGCGGGTTATGACCTAAAGCTGAAGAACAGTTTAAATGTCCACACGCAGCCAAACCAGTCAATCACACTGTTTCTTCGCCTCCCGCCGCCCCTCGTGGGCCCCGCCCG
>VZTF01004190.1:391173-425490 GCA_013397755.1 Cnemophilus loriae | reverse complement strand
GCGCCTTGGCGGACGCGCTGCTGCCGCGGGGCCCGGCGGGGCCGGGGCTGGACGCGCGGCTGTGCCCGCGGTTCTGGCGGCTGGTGCAGGAGGGCCTGACGGAGCGGGGCGGGCTGTGCCGCAAGCGGGCCCGCTACCTCCTGAAGCGAGCGCTGGACCTGAGCGGCGGCCAGCGCGCCGAGCTGCGCTGCGCTCCGGACGGCGGACACGGTACGGCCGGGCGGGCGGCGGGAGGGCAGCGCGGCCCGGGATGCGGGGCTGGGAGAAACGCGTGTCCTTATGGTTGTTTTTTTTTTTTCTTAGAATCGAGTCTGTTCTGGTGGTCCGCTGAGAAGAACGAGCAACTCCTACAGTTTTGGGAAACTTACATTTTGATAATGGAAACTTTGGAAGGAAACCAGGTAGGAGCGCTGTAAAATCTATTCCTGTCCTAGATAGAAGCGCTGCCTCACTTGTGGCATACGTGAATGTTTTCGTAGGGCAGAGTATTTCCAGGTTTGGTGATTAAGGGTATCTTAAGTCAGCATTAACTGGAATATCTATGTTTCTACTCTTAAATACTTAGAACGCAGCATGTGTCATTCATTGGGAATAAATTCAGAACTCTTCTCTGTCATCGGAATATACCTGGTTAGTGCAATGACAGAAATCTGGAGTGCAGCTACTTGGAAGACTAGGGTAACCAGCTTACTGAAGAATCTAGTGATTGCACTTGATAACCTCTCTTTGGTAGAGGAGACTGAAGTACCTGTGGCCTTGGATTAAAACGATTTTGCGGGTCCAGTGTACTCAGCAGAAAGATTCCTGTTGACTTGAGGCTTCCGTAATTGTATGGTATTGTGGTGGTAACTATTAGTTGTGTGCCCACCTCCCTGTAGTTATTTTATATTATTTGTACATGATTGTCCTGTTACTGAAGCACTATTAATTCAAATGTTTAATTTTAGATATTTATGCTGTTTTAATTTTGAGGAATAGAATGGTTATTAGTAAGTATTGTTCTTAAAATATGGTAGCGTTGAAGTATAAGGTTGTTTTTAGTGCTGAACTGCAGCTGAGTGTTGCATGCCACAGGCATTGTAGGTTTATTTAAATGTACTTCTATTGTCAATTGCTGTATTAATGCTATTGATAGTAAATTCTAGTCTGAGTAACTGACAGCTCCTAGGTTTGAGATATAAACTATTTACATCTGATTTGCATTTCAGATCCACGTCATAAAGCCGGTATTACCAAAACTAAACAGTTTATATGAGCTTGCCATATCAGGGGATAAAGGTAAGATGGGACTTTCTCTACTTAATCTCTTAAATATTAGTCAGTTAAGTTACACTTTTCTGTTTTCTTCTTCTGTTTTAGTAGCAGCTTTTTGTAATGTTTTATTTCTCAAATTAGGTGTTTTCTGGGTGGCTGTTCCAGTTTTTGTGGGTTTGCTCTATGCATAGGTTGTTTGGCAAACATGCATAGGCAGTGGCCACTCTACTCTGAGAAGTCCTATCATGTGTTTATTGTGTACTGTATTGTCTTGAAATACTGTTTTTCTGTCAGCAAATCAAATAAATGGTCACTGCTTTACTTAAGATAATGTGAAAATAAAGCCAGAGGTTTTTGAGGTTGTAGAAGATGAGTCACCTGCACAACTTTGTAAAAGGGGAAAAAAACGCCAACTCAATTTGTTAGAAGTGGGGAGAGAATAAATAAAATGGGTGCTGAGACAGCATGTCTAGGGCAAAACAGAGCACATGTCATTAGGTAGTGCAAGATTTTAGAGATTGGTAAAGTGGAAAGACTATTAATGTGAAACTTTTGCAGGTAAATACATTGGTATAAATAGAGTTGCAGGAAGAAGGATGTGGCACTTTTTAGTAATTTTAATTTGTAACTAATAAAATAGTAACTTTGGAAAACTGTGTTAGTTTTTTAAATTAGATTTAGCAGGATGCTTTTATAAAACTAATAGCTATAGTCACCTTTTTGAAATGTTCTGTGAATAGACTATAATGCTGTCCAGAATGTCAGTATGGTACATGCTGGTGTGCTTATGTGTCACTGTCATTTCTGTGTCAATTTAGAAGGTTTTCCTTTTGTAACAGGTTGGCTGTTTCACCCATCGTGGCATATGTGCATTTATAGACGAATGTTTGAGAGTGAGAATAAAACATTGACAAAGGAAGGCATTCTTCATTTTCTGGAGCTTTATGAAACAAAGCATCTTCCAAATTCACTTGGTTTCTCAGAGGTAAGGGTGTTACTGTTACTTGCCAAACAAAGAAATGTTCTGATTTGTAATAGATCTTAACACTAATTGCTTCAGTAGTTGGAATTGGACACATTCTGTCTCTGTAGTATAATCAGTGTATTACTGTATCCAATTAAACCCCCACACTTTAAAATATTCTTTATGTGGGGAAAAAATATTAAAGCTTAAAGGTTTTTTTATTACTGTCACGTGTATTGACTGTCCAACCAGCCTACACTTTAGTAAGGAATAATCTACATTATACTATTTTTTCTTCATAGGAGCTTTCCCCTCAGAGACTAACATTCCTGATTCATACAAATTAAGTCAGCCTCTTGATGATTAACTTGAAATAAAGTCAACCTTAATATGCACCCTAAATCTTTTTACCTGGCTCTTTGTCATTCTTTTATTTCATGTTTAAATCTATTTTCTCTATCTGTTTCCCAAAAGGATTTCTTATTTGCCTGCATCTTTCACAATACTCTGTGAAATGTGTCTAGTGGAAAAATCTCTTTCCTTGTTTACTCTCCTGGTCTCCCTTCTCTTTAGTTTCTTCCTCTTTTTGCTTCTACTATTTGCTACTAATGAGAGTGTTCTCTGATTCCTGGCTCTGTTGTTTAAAGTCTGGTGAAATAAGTCTAGTTAGCTTCTGTGTAGCAGTGCCTTTGAAGTGTATATTTAGCCATTGTTCTTGTTTCTTTTTTCAGTTTGTTATTGGACCACTAATGGATGCCCTTTCAGAAAGTTCCCTCTACAGCAGGTAAACCACTGGATTAATTAATCAGTTATTTATTTAATTCCTTGATTGCTGCAAATGTGTTCTAATAATACTGGTTTAAGTATGTGGGTACAATCTTAGCTAAAGGAAAACACATTATTAAAATATGGTGCTGGTAAACTTATTGACAGGGAGGGTGTTTTTCAGAAATGTGGGTGGCTGTGACATACGAAGTATGGATCCAGCGACAAGACTTGATTGTTGCAATTTTCAATGCCCCTTGGTCGAAGTGATGGTCACAGTCTTGGTCTGGTGGGGGAAGCCCATGAAACAAAGAGTTCAATAGGTTAATATATGTTCGTTTTTGGGGGGATAAAAACATACTGTCACTGGTGATAGTTTTGATTAGGCGATCGTGGATAAAGTGTAGTCAAAATAGGTTTCATCTAAACATGGCAGGACAAATGTGACCTCTACAAGCTCTTGCAGCATTTAAGCATTTCTCATCTCAGCTGGAATTCAGAAGGTGAAGCAAGTGCCAAGTGTTTCAGTGTGTGTGTTAGAGCTGTGTTGAATCAATACTTGATAATCTTAATCTCTTTTAGCTTGTGTATTTCTGGTGAAACATGTTGGCATACGTAGAGGAAGGTGCATGTTTGAGTATATCAAGAATATACAAAGTTGTTACAGTTAATGTCAAGCTGAGAGAAAGCTGTAGAATCTCTTGACTGATGCTAGTCCTTAATAGCCAGGATCCTGAGACTTCCCACGAGACATAGGTTGTCTCTGTTGGTCTCATGGAGTGTCACTGAATGACACTTTGTTTTTGTTTAGGGGCAATTCTAAACGTTCTAAATCTGTTCGATTTTAGATTAAAACTGTTACATCTAATCCTAAAGCTCTTAACATGCCAGTTGTGTATCTAATGTTTTAAAATGCAACAGGACACCAGGTCAATCAATAGGAGCCTGTCCTCCTTTGGGATTGAGGTTACAGAAGTTTTTGGCTACTTATCTCACTCTTCTTCCAGAAGAAGAAAAAGGTATGTTTCAGTTTCACCTTTATTTTTTTTTTTTTTAAATGCAAACCAAATAAAAACTATGGAGCCATCTTCTATCTCAAGTAAGCATTTACTTGAGAGAAAGAAGGAGTTGTCCTGACAGTGGAGTTTCCAGAGAAAAGGTCTTTAGGGACTTTCAGGTATCCTGCAGTACTAAGCTACAGAATTGTTCTAGGGGCAAAATGAAGCAGATTTGCTTTTTACTAATGGAAAAATAAAAAGCCCAAACAAGCTTCTAAGATCTGAAGGTAAGCAGTATTTGCAGGTTCTTTTTTCTTTATCTGCCAAACTTTTTTAGTCATGACTTGTGTAGTAACACATTCAAAAGAGCCAATCCAAGTGCTGAAGCAGAATAAGGATTCTTTTATTATTAGGTTGGGTGGAGGAAGATTTCTGAGAGTGTTCCAAATTTTGGTGCTAGTGTTGGCTGAAATGAAGGCAACCAGAAGTTAATACCTGGTCTAATTGGGTCAAATAAGGATAGAATCAGCTCTGTTCAGCACTCTATATGTACAGGTATATTCTGGTAGGAAACATCTTACATATTTGTAATGCCATAGATGCCCTATTTCTCTGTCCTGTCCCAAGGCATCTATTTTATCACTAAGTGGGAGGGTGTGTGATTAGGAATCCTGAGGTGGGTAGCCTGCTTCTGCAAACTGTGGATGTGGTGGCTTGTCGAGAGTTGCTCTGCCCATTCTAGCGTAGCATCCATTAAACTGATTGAATCACTATGGTCAGCCATATCACAAACTGAATAGCAACTTAAAAAAGGCATTGCTTAGTGCTCAAAACAATCAAGAGTTAAAATTCCATTCCTGAATGTGGTGATTAGTGCAGATTACTAAAGTCAAAATTAGGTTTATTTCTCATTATCTCTGAATCATATCACCTTACTGACGGACTTCTTTGGAGTGTAATTGTTTGCATTGCAATAATTAGGAAAGTATTCTGTTGTCTTTAATTTAGTTGTCAGAAATTATTATAGCACTCTTCTGCTGGAATTCATGTTATTTGGATGCACTGGAGAACACGAAATCACTCTGGGTTGCTTTCTTTACTTTTATTTTAAGGTAGCTTCCTGTTAAAATTTATTCAGAAGATGACAAGTAGGCATTGGTGTGCTGTTCCTATTTTGTTTCTTTCTATGGCTTTGGCATCTATCCCTGCATGTAAAGTACTTGGTGCTGAAGGACTTCATGCTTTAAGGTAAAATACATACTGCATTGTGTTCTTACAGCCTTCTTCCAAAGAAATGTGCTGACAGTCTGGAGAGCCCAGATTTGATTCATGTTTGTTACTTCTGAAGCGATGGTTGTGCATGGGAATGGAAGGTTCTGTCTCCTTCATGTCTAATTTGCAGGGGAAAGGAAATTCAAGAACCAATGTATTTATATCTCTGTGTGAATTTAAAAAAAATGGAGTTTTTGCATTTTAGTTCGTCATAATTTCGTCTTTCTTAGAACAATTTTTCCCTGGTCTTCCGTACTTCCTGGTTGCTGTATATCGCACTTCCTCCTTTTCTTCTAGTTACATTACAACCTGGTTTAGTAGCAGTTGAGGCTATATCAGGGGACAGCCCACAATGCTGGAAACTGAAAGATTTCTAAATAAAAGGCCTGGTAAAAGTTCTTGGCCTCCCTATTGACTTTAATCAAACTGATAGTTCCTAAGTGTCTGCTTTCACTTCGTAGAGCCACTAAAAATCAGTTGTCATTCCAGTTTAATCAAATTTGAGCTTTTAAATAAAATCTTACTGGTGGTTGAAGGAATATTGAATAGAAGCAATTTACAAAAAGAAAAAAAAAATTGGACATGCCTTTGCTGATAAAAGATCACTGAAAGTTTCTTTCAGTTTTGTGCTTGAGTGAGAATCTGATGGCGAACATTTGTATACTTGTTACAGATAGAAATGCTGATATTAAGTTACCAATCTGAACTGATGTGATCATGGGGATTGTTGCTTTAGTTTTGGTTTAGTTCTTTCTTCTTCACCTTTTTATTTTGTCAGATTTATACTCATTGAAGTTTTATTATCAGTTTTTGAAAGTATGTGTAATGGTTCTGTATTGTTTGTGGTCTGAGCAGGCAGTGTTTGTGTCATACTTAATAGAATATGTCTGTTACATGCAATCTAATGCATTTAAAATGGTTAATAATTAGAAAATATATGAAAATGTTTACGTTTTTAAGTGTGTGTTTTATACAGTGTGTATTTTTCCTCTTTCCAGGGATGTCCTCCAGTGTACTATGATTACACATCAGATTTTGTTGCGTGGAGCTGCTCAGTGCTATCTTCTTCAAACAACTATGCATTTGACAGATGTGGTCAGTTTGAGATTTTGTGTTTTGTTTTGTTTTAGTTATTATTTTTTCTTTGATGTAATAGAAATACAGTGACACTTATACAGGGTCAACAGTATTCAAAAAATTGCTAAATACAGTATTTATACTGATTTTGCTGGATTGCAATTTCTTTTCAGTAACTATTTAAATTGTGCTATGTAAGTAAGGTATGCTTCTGTTACCTTTGGTTTTCCATAAGAAATACTTTTTTCATTAGCTTTTATTTGTTGATGTTTTATTGTAGGGTTTTCATATCATAGTTATCATAACAGGATATTATTCCATATCTACTATATAAACTCCGGTTTTAACAGATAGAAACTAAATAGACTTTCCTGTAGTTCCTAATAATAAAAGTACTTGTGATACCAGAATGATAACGAACTACCATTAGTGTTGAAATAGCAGGACCATAGTTATTCACTAATCGAAGTATTCATGTTTTATTTGTTTTATAGCTTGCTTTCTAAATAAGAAGTCTTCCATGTTGTGTATTATGGCTGTAAACCTGTCTAAATTTATTTTTAGAAGTGCAGAAATAGTACTTGTGAGTGACTCTTAACCATTTATCTACATTAATTTAAAAGGTCATCAGTGAAAACCACTATTCTTAGTCATTCATTAATTTTCAGATAGACTTTAATACTTGGGAAAATTAAGTTCTATTCCTTGGTACAGATAAGTTGGTCCCAAAGAGGCAGAAATGAGTCTGCGTCACAAAAAGGAAAAAGTAGATTTCTTTTTCTGAAACTTACCAGATAAAGGCAAACTTCTTGAGTTGTCATATAGGTATTATTTGTTGTATATTATGTTGGCAGCTGTTGTATCTTGATTAATTTCTTCAGGAGAAAGTGTCCTTCTCAGAAGTTTCAAACTTCCTTCTGTCCCTTAGACCAGAGGAGTCCCTAAGGAGAGATACTTTGTTATGGACAGAGGTGAGAACTGAAGCTGGTTTTATGTTCATCAAACCCATCACTGGTAGAAATAGCAGGATAATCTCAAAGGGAAAAATGTGCATACCATGCAGAGCGAGATTGTAAATCGTAAATTTTCACAAGATTTTATGTCTTTGCAAGATGTAAAATGCTGTGAATAAAAATTCAAAGATGAACTAATTTTTTATATAGTATATACTAGAGCCAACTGATCATGTAGCCATAACTTTTGGTTACTTGTACAGCCATATACAGATAAAGGGGTTTTTTGAAGTGTGTTCTTGTTACATATACTTTACATTTCATCTTGCTCCATTCATTTTTGGCATACAAGTTTAAAAAAAAAGTTGGTCTTACTAGATAACACTTGATTGGAAGAAACCCTTTTGAGATAAGGGAATTTCTACTAGTCTTGCTTAATTTAAGAGTCGTTGTTTTATGTTGGTACCACTGATTTTTTGGAGGTGCTGGAAGAACATTTTTGTGTGTGTAGTTAGAAGGGAGTAGTCTGCTAAGGCTCGAGGTGGCTCTGGTGAACACCTCTCGCAGTGTGTGGATTTGCTGATGTAAGAGATTGTATTTAGCAGTGCTGTGATGTGGTGCTGTTAAGTCAGTGATGTCAGTGCACAGCTGCCAGACGTGGTCAAGGAGTAACATACCATTCTTAATTCAGCTTTGCAGTTGGTTGCAAGTGAATGACAGGCGCTTCAGGAAGTCTGTAGCCTCTGATTTTGAACGTCAGGAGACATCGTCATTATGTCAATATGTGCGCACTCTTGTGGGAGAGTACCTTAAGACACCTGCATCCGAAAGTAAGTTAAATGTGTGTTAATAAAAACCACCATTTTTAAGAGAATTTTTTAAAAAATTACAACGATCCCTTGGATTTTAGAAAAGTTGTTTGGTTTTTTATATTGTACCGGTTCAAGTTCTGCCCAACCTGTGTATTCACAATTCTTAAGTTTGAACCTTATTCTTTAATTCCAGCTTTCCTTCATAAATTAAAATCCTGCAGTATTAAT
Organism: Cnemophilus loriae; assembly: GCA_013397755.1. NCBI lineage: Eukaryota > Metazoa > Chordata > Aves > Passeriformes > Corvidae > Cnemophilus > Cnemophilus loriae. The sequence goes on along the minus strand of VZTF01004190.1, from coordinate 417,167 downwards.
TGAACATTAAGTCTTAATATTCAGTTTTAATGCTGTCCTGATGCTTGTCCATTAGGTTTATTTTGTCACTCTTTTGATGGTGTCTGGAAGTACTGGGATGTGAGGGCGGAGGAAGGGGCGAGGGAATATGAACCCACACAGTTCTCACCTTTCTCAGGAGAGCTTTGTAAAATGACAAAGTATTTTTATAGAGAGAGAGGCCATAGGGTGAGGCAGCCTGTCAGCTCATTGCACGCCTTCCTGCATTCTTACCTGCTTTTGGTCTTGGACAGCTTGCAGCAGGTGAGCTGCCACATGTTATAACCAAGAAAGGTACTTTGTAACCTCTGTAAATATGCAGATAAATTCCAAAGGGCCTTCTTTGTTCACTGCCACGTTTTGAATTACTTACAGTGTCTGGTTAGTGCCTTCTTTCGGACACATTGAAAGGAATGGGAAATTGATTTTTTAAAATACTTCAACTTTCGTGTGGCATTTGCAATCATAGTGAATTTTATACAGTTTTATACTGTCAAAAGTCAAAACTGAACACTTTTTAAGTATTATATGTATAGGAGATAAAAAAGCTTGGTCAGAATTTGCTAATGATAAATAGCTTCAGAAGCTTCCTGCAAACTGGGAAACTTCACTTGATTGTCTTATTGTTAGAGAAGTTGCAAGCAAATTCTCTCTGTTGATGCTCCAGGGTAAATTTGCTAGAAATTTTGGCAGATTCTTCTCTTTTCTCACATGTTTGTTTAGTCCTTGGTCTATATTATCTGCAATTCCATGGCAAGCATCTTCATTTCACTTGTAAAAAGTGATGTTTGTAATTCTGGTTTTATATGAAACTTATCTAATAAGCAGCTCTTTAAAGGAAGAAAAAAAAAGAACCAGGTCCAGCTGCTTGAATTGGACCTCCAAAGTGTGTTTTGCTTTCTGAGTTCCCAAAGCCAGAAATATACTAGTTAAAAAAACCCTTAAAACCAACTTATGTACTGCTAGTTAAGAAACGATTTTGTAAGTGTGATGATGTAGTTCTGCACCAAAGATAGATAAAAAGAGAAACTTCACTTAGTTTTTTTAGAATTTCCTTTTTACAGAACAGTTTTAGTTCTGTATGTGACTTATGTGGTCAAAATCACAGGCGATGTTTCTGATGAAGCATAGTGGAATTATGTTCTTCATTAAATTCATTTGAATATGCTAATTTATTTTTAAAAGCAATGGAAAAGTCTGTTGTGAACTGCTACATGATGTATGATACTGCATAACATATTACCTAAAATTTATTTGAGCATAAAGGCCAGTAGTGTTTGAGTTTAATTTATATCTAGATAAAGAATGCCAAAAATTTGTAGTAATACTCATGTTAGCATGAATTGTTTTTGTACTTTAATTTGTTAAAATAAGTTACAAATCCAGAAGTTTTAGAAATTAATACAAAGATATTTTTTAGTTACTGTGGAAACCTTAAAATATCTTTGATCAGGAGAAAATTGCTTTATGCCTGACTGGTTTGAAGCTAAGCTTGTCTCAACAATGATTCTGTTGGCTGCTGACGTGGAGCAGATGAAGAATAAATACAGGTAAGTATGAAATACCTTATTTTACATTTCTCTCTTTTTCAATCCCCTCACTCCTGAAGGATCCAGTAGAAGCCTGATGAAGTTGGGAAGCTGTCCTCTTTTCTCTGTAGACTTTCGATCAGCCTGATCATTCCTTAGGCCTTGTCCAACTGTTGCTGCAGACATACCTGGTAACATTCTAAAGATACTTAAGTGTCTTGGAAACATATCCTATTTATTTCCATAAGTAACTTCAGCGCTTGAGGCAGATACTCAGAAGAAGACTTTCTTTTTAATTTTTGTTTTTGTGTAGTGCAAAAAGCAACATAGAGTGGATTGAACTAGAGGCTTTCTTGAACCCTCTTCTGGATGTCTTGATGAAACTTGGCAGTAATGCTTACATACCAACACTGAAAACAGATAAAAGCCTTCAGCTTCTCTTGAAGTTATTGCAGACCCGTTCGTTAAAATGTTCCAATACGCAAGATGGTTAGTGACATCTTCAGTCTACTGTGTCTTCTGTTAATTACAGTCTTAACTACAGCTAAGCTACTGAACTGTTTTACAGCTATAGTGTCAAACTAATACTAGCCTAGAAGTGGTAAATGTAAAAGTTAACAATCTGGCGTGTGTGTTGTAAAACTTGACCTGTGGGTCTAATCTTACAGGTGTCCTAAGGACTGGGAATTGAGAATGTGGAAGCCTTCTGAGAAAGCAGTTGTTATCCATTAGGATTAGATTATCAGTTAAAATTTGAAGAGTGTGACTGTATTGCAAGTGTTTATAGGCCTATTCTTTGCAAGTGAATGGATTCCATAAATCATTGAGACACTTCAGAAATAAGTTACTACAGAAGCTCAGCCTAACCTGCTTAGTTGCCACAGGTTCAGCCAGAGTCTTCCCTGAGTGCATAAAGTGATCCTGCTGGACATGCTGTTTTCTGAGTTGACTGGTAGGCTAAGAGGTGCTCACTGAAGTACAAACCTGGTGATCTGTCTGTCCTGGTAATGCTGGCCCCCTACAAATGGAGCACTCGAACTTGTAGAGCTTTCAGGAGAGTCTGAACAAAAACTATGGAGTCCTTACTACTCCTTTTGAGAGAACTTGGTCAGTTTGTAATCAGAATAGACCTAAATGTTTTTCCTGAGTGCAAATGAAAAATCGCAGTATTATTTTCATTGAATTAGGATGCTGAACAGGAACGGAGATCTCGGTGTTTGATTTCTGCTTCCCCAGATTATTTTGGGATTTTTTTTCAGGGTGTTTATAACATGGAGTAGAAGAGTCGTTTTGGAGTGAGGAGGCTCCATATCTAGGCTCTTATTTGTAACAAAAATAGTTTCAGATTATACATGCAGGTTCCATATACATGTCTAAATGCAGCCCCAAAAGAAATGCCCACCTTCGTTTTAACAAGTGCTGTATACATTCAGCCCCCCGCCCCCTTAGATTTTAGCTGTTTGTCTGAAATACTGAGCACTAATTATGCAGGCTGTTAAAGTTTGTACTGGGGCATGGTCTCTGACTGTTCAAGTGGGTTCCTTGAAATGAACTAAACTGGAAGAAGTGTCCACTAAGCTACCACTGTGCGTTCAGCCTACAGCACCAGGATGGAACAAGCCTGAAGCAGAACCCTACGAAACACATGCAAGCGCATATTAGTGTTTTAATATCAAGAATAAATAATTTCCTTGTGTGCCTTATTTCTTTATGTGCTTGCTAATGTACCTGCAGTGGATTGCTCCTGCTTTGGGAATTTTGACACCTGACATGGCATGTAGAGTTCTGCTGACAGAGTTCCAAAGGTGTGGCAAGGCTGAGCACTGCAGTGTCCCCATCCTTTTGAAGGTCCCTCCCTATAGGTGCTCCAGTACAGCCCATCATCAGTCTTTCAAGAGGCTTTCTGAATTGCATTGTAGTTTTAAGTTAAACAAGGAGTACTTTTCTTAAATTATTTTCTACAGTGTTTTTGTGCTTCTTCCTTCTGCACAGGAAAACCAAGTAATAAATCTTTTTTTTCTGCATCCATGAATTGACTGTGGTGAGGGGTAGGAAGATTAATGCTGTAAAATACAGAAGTTGTGTTTCTGTGTTATTTGAATGGGAGGTGAAAAGTCCTGTTTGTCAAATTGAAAATGGTAGGGAATAATAAAGGAATTTAACCTTGTAAAACTAAAGTAAGTGGGAAGTGTTTTATTTAAGAATATATTAATGGGGATAGACATGCCTGAAATGCATGCAGAAATCATCAGCATTCTTCTACAGTTCTTGCTGTCTGAACTGTTGTTAGATTTCACTATTTTAAACTGTAAGATTTTGGTAATTATTATTTTTGGTAGTGTTACAGAGCCACTGGTAATGTTGGGTTGTATGTCCAACATGCTTACCTGAAGATTTTAGGAATATAAATTGCAGAAGATATTTTAGTGATTTGAGTCTTATGATGAAACGTGATGATAACCTGACATAATTAAACTGTTGGTTCTAAACAATCTAAGCATTAGAAATGTAGTCCAATCAGCCGTTTTAGTAGGGAATACTGAAAGTAAGTACAATATGGATTTGGAACTCCTGGAAATATTTCCCTTTATATTTTTACTTTTTGAAGGTCTTCCATTTCATAATAGTTTTGCTACATGAAGTGTTACTCAGGGTCAGCTCCAGAAAAAAACAGCAGCTGTAGCCTCTGGGTAATTGTCCTAAATACTGAAACTAATGAATGGTATTTTTAAAATGAGATGGCCATTCAGAGTATTTTAACTCCATTTTCATACGGAGATGTTACTTCCTTGGCTTTCAGCTAGTCCTTACCCTTGAAACACAGATTGAAGTGTGTTTGTGGTTAAATATGTTTTACCAGAGTGACCTGCCTCCCTTGTGTACAAACTTGTGTCTTCATTTGTGAAATGCTGTGAACATGTGGTGTACTTGGTAGCCTAGCCTTTTCTTACAGAAAATAGCACATTTTGTGTCATAATCTTGTATTTTCATTTACGATGTTAAGCCTGGGAGCTACTTGGCTAAAATAGTGTAAGATTACACTATTTCCAAAGATGAACTATTCCTAAGCATCAAAAAACCAGACCAACAACCAGCAAGCCCCAAAAACCAGTTTGCACGTCTATAAATATTAGGAATGGAAAACTGTATTTTTCTCACATAAAGTTAATTGCTGGATATGAAAGCTTTTGTTTTTTATTAAAGACTCAGTTCATTAATAAGCTGTTTGTGCAGAGGGTTGGGAGTAGGACGGAAGTGTGCATTGAAAGCTGGAAAATTGGACTGTGGTCTTCTGGTCTTGTGTGGGTTTTGGTTCACTAATACATTGTGAATCTCTGGAAATAATGTAATCTGGTTTGATTCTTTCAGCCTTATGGCTTACACTGTGAAAGAGTACAGAGCTGTTTTAAGTTATTTTTGGGTATTTGAACCCGATTACTGTATAACTTTGTAACATAAACGTAAATAAATCTGCGTGATATAATAAAATTCTTAAGGGAATTGTATTTCTGTGTACTTACTTTTTTTTCCCTCCACACAGATGAAGTACTGTTTTTCATCTGGAAATCTCTTGTGACACCTGTGGAGAGTATTCTTGAATTTGTTCTCCGACGGCTTACTGCCAATGAGTTAAGCATTGTAAGTAATGATCATGAGACATACTTTGGTGTGGTTTTGCTTCTTCTGTCACTGTTACCAGTAATTTTTTTTCTGATTTTCCGTTCAATTTTCCTCCTCTTACTGATTCAGATTGCTATTTTTTCCTCGCTTTTAGGTTGGCGACTTGGATCGTTGTGATCTGTACTTGGCTTTAATTCCAGAGGTAGTGAATTTGTGCTTGAAAGTCAACTGGAAGAAAATGCCATCTGTCAAGAATTTCCTTTCATCCCTGATAAATGCATCTGTTCGTAATCTTCAGGAGAGAAATTCTGAAAAGGTAATTTAACATTATTTACAACAATAAATATTAATATAAAACAAACCAATAAGTCGTAATTAAAACATATGCTAATATAATATTTATATTTTGTATTAATAGTTATATAGACATACTATGAACATAAGTTAATATAAAATTATTTATATTATGATATTTAGTGTACATAATAACATTATATATATATAATGTCAACTTAAATAATAGTTTGTGTGAATGTGTATGTGCTTATATATTCCCTAATGCATGTCTTTATTTGGCAGTGTAATATGAATGTAAAATATTTGTAGCTAAAATTTTTAGTACTTTTGGTCTTTTATGTTGCATTATTTAGAAGTCTGTATAGCTAAAGTAAAATTCTTATTGTAATAATGAACTATGTACTCAAAGATTTTTTTCCTCAAATATGAACTAATCTTAGTGGTCAAGTTACTATTAAATGAAATGTCTTTTGTGTTTGTTGACTTCAAAGCTGGAGCATACAGAGAAAAAGAAATTCCAGAACCCAGCATTGCTTTGGCTTTTTCATATAGTTATGTTGATTGTCCCATAGTTCTATGTGTTAGGCTACTATAGTTGAAATAGATAAATTTTCAAAAGGTAAAGAAACATTAATAACCTCCATAAAAAAAAAAAGAGATTTCAATTAAGATTTATTGGGCAGTATAAAAACTTTGGTCTTATTATTTGGTATTATATTGTTTTGTTCAAGAACAGTTAATAACGCATTAAAAGACTGTAGGTATTTGATTAGCTAGGTTTGAGTTTTAAGGAAACAAAGAACAGCACTTAATTTTATTTTTTTCCATCATTTATGTGAATTATGTACTTCTTCCAGCAGTTTCAAAGTAAAACATTTTCTGCTTCAAACTTAGTGTTCACTGGGGGCCTTTACCAACTTATTTTGAATTCAGGGGAATTATATTTTTGTGATGATTTCTTCAGCTGCACAGATAGTACATCTTCAGTTTCAGAAGAAAATGCTAAGTAATTACAGATGAGAAGAGTGTGTTTTCTGTGCTTTAGACAGCCAGATGTAATGTGGAGATACTTAAATAACATCAAAGTTTTCTTACTGTACTGGTTTTATATGCTTATTGGCGGCTTTTTTTTTTTTTTAAATGAGGCTTTTTATTTCATGCCTCTTTGAATATGTGTGTTTATCACACAAAATAACCATGGCATGGTTGTGATCTTTTGGGTGCTTGGAGCAGCTAGTGCGACGTATTGCAGATTTCAGCTGTCGTGTTTTGTCAGGTTTCTGATTAACCGGACCGACAGCTTTTTTTCTAATTGCTCTCCAGCAATGTGCATGAACTGTTACCTGGCAAGATAGGAGTGTTCCATCACAGCCAAGCCTCCTGCACTTAATGCCTAAGTGACTGTAATTTGGAAGACTTATGCTTCTGTCAGTGCTTGAAACTTGTGAGCAATTGTGCTGACCCAGCCCAAGCCAAGCTGTGTTAGGCACAGGGGAAGAAAGTGCAGAAGTAGAAGGATGCAGAGTTGCTGCCTTATGATGTCTGTGGTGATACAAATAGGAGGATTATTAAAACTATTAGTATGTTATTTGTATCATATTAGAAGAAGTCGGTGTGTGTTTCTTCATGTATGATTTGGTTTTACTTAGGAGCCAAAGATGAAGGAACAAATTAGAAGAGTAGCTGGCATGGCTTCACTTGCAGCTGTATGTGAGGTAATGGATGGGAAGCTGGAAGCGCACCTGGAATCTCTGCCTTCTGTAGATGCTCTGAAGAAATTTATTTCCTTTTCTCAATTCAATGAAGTATTAAAGAAGCCATCTTATATTGAAGAGAAAAATAGGTACATCTGCTAAAGCTTCAGTAATTCTCTAGAATAAACTTGATTAATGTGAAGCAGTGGTTAAGATGATGTCTTTTCCTGTTCTTTGGCAACTTCTTGCCAAGATAAAAATGAAGAATTCTGTACGCAAACTATTCACACGGTTCCTCTTTTGTCTTAACGCCCAGGTTTTAGAACATTAAAGCAGCCATAATTGATCAGACCAGAGGCTCTTTTGATCAGTCCTCTAGTGCTGTGGAGTCAGGGCTAGCTTTGAACACTGCTTACCCTTAGGCCGGATTAAATGTATATACACTGCAGAAAGCCATGGCATGTACGTAAGCAAGTTTAAGTGGAAATTATTTACTGTTGGGAAGGGAAGCCCAGAGCAAGCCAGGGAGCCAAAACCCAAATACTTGGGTAACAAAAAAACATAGCCAGCATATAGTGATGTTTCCACTGAATACTTTCACAGGTGTTTGACTGAGACTGACTGAGCCCATAATTGACTTTTCCCTTTTAAAACCACTTCATTTTTAGATTTCTTTTCCATATACTTGTCCAGTCTTGCCATGAACTATATAAATCTTTGCACCTTGAAGTAGTACAGTAAGTTTGTACAGTTAAGCATGTCCTGGTGGAGTAGGAATATGCAGGATAAATTTAACACAATATTTATTTAAGAAAAGTATTTTTTTCACAGCTTATGCGAAGAAATGACATCTCAAGGATGGGGGAAAATTGCTGCACGCTATGTTCGTGACCAGTGGATTTGCCTTCGTTTTGTTTTAAATTCATTTTCAGCGCTGGCTCAAGGGTATGAAGAAACTTCAGTAATGTCACTATGTACAGCTGAAAGGTCAAAAGAAATTCTACAGTCTGCATTAGAAGCCCTGTCTATTCTTCCTTCAGACCAAGTTTTACCTGTGTTCGACTGCATGAAAGTCCTGGTTCCCAAGGTAAAGGATAAACCTGCACAGTATTAATATTTTTTTGGGTGCTTTTAGTCAAATGTAACACTTTGTTCATCTCTTTATTTACAGCTTCTGGGCTCTTCAGAGACTCTCTGCATAGAAGCATTTGATTTGGCTTGGAAAATTATATCCTCTTTGAGCAACACACAGCTAATATTTTGGGCCAATCTAAAAGCTTTCGTTCAGTTCATCTTTGATACTGAGGTTCTAGCTGTTGCTGCAAGTGCAAAGGGTCAAGCATATGCCAAAATAAAAGAGGTCAGTTTCAATAATTCTTTTAGTTTTGAGAAGGGAACATAAGCTTTGTCTGGGTGTAAAAATGTATTTTATGCTTTATTTTCCCTTCAGCTATTGTGAATTTTTCATTTCCGAAAAGGCCAAGGTTTGAGAGTGTTAACATAAAAGACCTGAGAATAGATTGAAGATAAACAAATATATTGTTTGTTCTTGTAGCACAGAAAATGAAAAGTACTGTCTTTGAATTTTAAACTGTTCAGTATCTTCTGCATGCAGTAAAATTAGGAGTTTTTTTCTACCATTTTATTTTTACATAATGTGCTTCTTCTTGACTGTTTTGTTTAGGATTTGACACCTGAACTGTCACACACTATTAATATTCTGGGGAAATTATGCCTTTTTGTAATAGTTTACTCTTTATGAACATGCTGTCCTAGATGAAAAGTTAGAACAGTTCAAAATCTTGTAGATGCTATTGAACAAACCATTTTTACTGCTTCTTTAAAGACTTCTTTTCCTCTGATGGCCCAGGTGTAGAAAACAAAAAAACAGTCACCTTAGAGTTCAGTTTCATACTGCATGGTAGAGCTGCTTCCAGAGTTAAGAAGAAAAATATAATCTTTATTCTTCTTTTGTAAGATTTATGCAGCTGCCGGAACTCCAAGAGTTCTTGCATATGTCATAGTGTTCTTTTTTTGATTTTAAGTCCAGAAAACTGTATTCAGTACTGGGACGTTGGTTCATATTGGCTTTATACACTGAAAAGTTGACAGCTATTTCTTTCTGCATAATCTTTCTTGGGGTTTTTTTCCTTTTTTTTCCCTCTAAGCATCAATTAAGTATTTGTGCAGAACAGTCCACAACGAGTGCAAGACTTTACTAGGGCAGTAATACATTATGAATCATCTACCAGTATATATGTCTGCTTAGACTTATTTCCTCATGTGCTGCTTTGCACTTAGCACAAAAATCACACTTAGGAGGGGTTGCAGTTTTGTTTTGAAGTCACCATAAGCAGCCCTGTCCTGGTGTCACACTCATAACTGTATGTAATAGCAAATGTCTCAAATTTATTTTCAGCCCAGACACACCAAAATTATTTTTAATAAAATACAGAGAAATTGACTCTTCCTAGCTATTTAAAATTGCTGTGATATATCTGTATTAGCCTTAATTACCTTAAAATGTAGTCCCATTTATTTTGTTTTTTTTTTTTAAACTTGCTTCGAATGAATGTTACTCTTCTCTATTTTAAACACTTTGCATTACTCCAAATGTAGTCTCCACGTGGACCCAAGCCAAAGTAAGATATATATGTAAAGATGGTAAATTACCTCCTCTGTTGTGGAAGTTGGTTAGCTTTTACTTTTAATGAATATCTGTAACAGCTAATTGTATGCTCCGTGGTGTAGTAACTAAATACTTAGTATTTCATTTTTCTTGATCTTAAAACTTGTTTAAATTCTTACAGTTACTGCCTTAACTTCAGCATTAGTATTTCAAGCATTCTGTAAGGTGTATTTTGCCAATGTTGAGAGTGTTGAGTCCGTGTGACAGCTGTCCCATTGTCTGCAGTGGGACATACCATGACAGCAGGCATCAAGGAGCTAATGAAGGTCTCCTATACTCAACAAAGGGCATCTGGTCGAGCCACCTTCTGCCCCTTCATAAGAAAATGAAGATAAAGTTCCCAAGCAAGTGCCTACTTACATATATTCTTATCCCAGCCCTCTGCAGTCCCTGTTGCCATTGACCCGCTGTGCAATGGCTGTGTAGTTGTAGCTAAAGAGAAGAAAAAATGGAACTGCCTGATGTTGATTTGTCACAAAAGCATAATTTTAATTTTGTCTACAAAACACAGTGCACTCTGTCTTTATAGTAGTTGGAAGGGGTTGAACAAAGGGGTATTTTTGAGTCAAAAAAGGGAATATCGCTATGGTAATATCGAGAAGGGCTTCCACAGAAGGTACCCAGAGCACTGTGTTCTTTAGCTTAATTTCTTCTGCTGCACTCTTCTTTTTTCTTTGTGATTATTCATATGTTAATTATGCTAGAACTTAAATATCCTAGATTTCTTTTGTGTGTGGTGAACTTTTACCATATTAGTGAAACAGCTGAAAAAAATTTCAGGTTTGAGAAATGCATAAAAAATGCTGTGCTGCTTCCCTACAGGTGAAACAGTAATTCAATTTTGGAATTACTGGGAAAGTTACAATGCCTGTCTTTGCACTAGAAAATAGGTTTGAATTCTTGTTAAAAACCCCACATGCTTCTAGGGTAGAGCTTTCTTTCCAGCAAGTATTTCTTCAGACTGCATTGCAGTATTTGAGTTTTAAGTTTTTCACGAGCTTCCTGGTGCTTTAATGCTTAACAATTCAGAACAACGTTCTCTGTAAAACCAGCATTACTGTCAAAGAATTGTCACGTTATCAAAACTATCATTTCAATGCAGGGAAGCAAAGCAGCTTTGTCTTTTAAGAGCTGTTACACTTTCTGAAAAACCATTTTCATGGACAGCTCTAACTGATGTCTAAAAAGGAATTCTTAGAAAGCCTTACCTGTTTGTTCTGAATCTCCCTGCCCTCTCCCAAATGCTTGCAATTTCTTAGAAAAAAATTTACTTTATAAGTGAAGTTTACTCTTGCACTTACCCTAAGGAAGGGAAAGAAATATTTTGGGGCCATTTTTCTTGTTTTATTTTTCTTCTTTTTGGAGAAGCTTTAGGTAGCAGTTCCAAATATCTTAAATACGCCCTCCTTAAAAACGAAAAATAAATGGTACAAAGACATCTTTTCACTTCAGCTTGAGTATGAACTTCAACATGAATGTAATCCTGCTTATAGAACAGAACTAGTGTTATGGCTACTTATGTAAGTAGCTTTGCTTAATGTTTAATTTTTTTTTTCTAAATTGGTAAGGATTGATCTAAACACTAGGTTTGTGCTCATGAAGTAAGCCCTGGTTCATTTGTCCCACTTACCAGGAGATTTGTTTAAAGCATCTGTTGTTATATCTGTTTAAGCAAAGATCAGTTCTGTTTTTAGTTGACATAAGCATATACTGGGCCCATTGTTGCCCATTCACCTGCTCTTATTATCAGGGAATTATAAATAGATTGAAGACAGCATTAACCTGAGCAGAGATAGGATGCAAAAGACCATGAGCCCTATTAAAATACGTATCACTGCAATTTTATTCTAATAGATCTGGCACTTCTGAAAACTAGATTTTGAATCTGTTTTCTTATTTTCAGATAATTTTCAAGCTCATAGATCTGTCCACTACAAAAACTGGAGTCTTCAATGTGGTCCTTACTCATTGTTGTCAGTCTTGGATATTTCCCACTGTTGATGAGAGAAGTGCCTTGACAAATGCTTTCTTAAATGCTGGAAATTATAGCGAACTTATCACTGAGGCTTGTGTCTTTGGAACTGTATTTAGGAGAGATCAAAGGTATAAAAAAAAAACTTCATGATTTCTACTTTACGATTTTGTGTGCTTTTTTTTCTTTTAAACTTTGAGATAACTATTGAAAAACTGAAAACAGGTTTTGTATGTTATTTTGCTAATTTTGTTGCTTTGTCTTCTTTCATCTCTGAAGACTCATTCAGGATGTGCATGCCTTCGTAGAAAATCTTGGAGAAAAATGTGCAGCAAATGTTGTTACAGAAAGGTAATGCTTTTGAGGGTACATCTTACAGTATTTGGTGTGAATTGTGTCTTTGTCTTGGTTGATGCTCTGATAGGAAAGGTGCTGGTTTTGAAGTCAGCTGCTTATCATACAATCATAGAATATCATGAGTTGGAAGGGACCCACAAGGAATATATTCATAACTTTTTAAAATACTGGTAAAAGGGTTGTACATCACACTATATTCATAATTCAAATACAAAATGTAGAAAAATGCTAAGTATTTTCAGGAAAATATATCCCACTTGCTAATCTGACTTTGGCTGAGATAACTACTTCCTCATTGTCTCACCTTATGGAAGTAATAATTTTTAGGATGCTGAGCTAATATATACCTTATCATTGTAAGCAAGGCAGTTAAGAAACTCAGATTTTAAGGCAGCCAGATTTTGAGCTTGGCTTTTTAACACTGGTTGCAAGCCCTTTTTGTGTGTGTGCTGCCAATAGGCTCTGCCTCCAGCTTTTGATGAAATGGGGATGTTAGTTAGGATTGTTGAATTTTTTAAGTTTCACTCCCATCTTTACTCAGTGGAAGAAAGTCAGAGAAAAAGTTCTGTCACCTTGTTTTCAGAAATGTTAGTAGTTGATAAAACCTGAGCTTTTAAAAAATTCTACTGCAAACATTCACTACTCCTGTATTTTCTCATATATCTTGTTATAGATATATAATCATATATCATATATAGATATATATATATAATCATATATCTTGTTGTGACAGTCTGCAGCTGTCACAACCTATAATGTCACTAATTTTACTCTTGCCATTAATTATTATAGATGTCTGTAATTAACTAATAGGAATAAAGTGTTGTTTTGGACTAGAATATTCAACCAAACTGTAAGCATAAATTAGTTGTTAAAAGATTACAGTTTACAGGTACAAAATTTCAAAAACTTTTTGATACAGCTTTTTCTATAGAAAATTTTTTTAAACACCTAGATGTTACTAAAGACCTCTAGATAGACTCAGGGTTGGGTTTGAACTCACTAGTTTTTTTCATCACGGATGGCAAACAGATTTTAAAATCCTGATTCTGGGTATTTGCGTGTTGTCTCACTGCAGACAATTTGATGGCTGTATGTTCAAGACGATGTTTGGTGCTTCTTTATAATTTAGGAATTATCTTTATGTCTAAACAAGTAGAGTTTGACTTTTATTTTTATTAATATTTTACAGTACAAATAGAGATGATCACTACGTTCGCGTTTGTGCTGTTAAATTTCTGTGCTTGTTGGATGGATCAAATATCTTGCATAAGACATTTATGGAAGACATTTTCATCAAACTACTTGATAAGGTAGAATTAATTTCTCTTGATATATAAATGTAGTGTTAGTACAATTAGTAAAATGCAAAATATTTACAGTTAAAGGATGCATTTATGGTTCTTTGTGTAGCCTCTCCAGATTTGCCAGGTAATACACTTCTCTTTGTTATGAGACAGAAGTTTATTTGGCCAAACCAAAATAGTAAAAATTGCCTTTTGGGCTTATTTCTCTCTTTTTAGTGGATATTTTGACTTCTTGGAACATTATCCAAATTGTAACCATTGTTCCATTAAGAACCTTCCTTCAGGTTGCATTCTGAAGCACTGCATTTCACTTTAACAATTGCAGACTAGCTCTTAAATTGAGAGAGCTATTGTCTCCTTAGAATACCTTTATAGATAGAAGTAATGGAGAAGGTTGGGGTCCGCTTTTCATTTAGATCATAGCTGCTTATGTATTGGCAGGAGTCTAAAGTCAGTGGTGGATTACTGCAGCTGCTATTAGAACGTCACCCATACATTCTGGTACTAATGAATTCTGCTTTTGTCTGAAGGACAAGGAATGGGTGGGTCCATCATTCCTCTGCAATTAAGTACAGCAGAAAAATGATTAACATTTGTGTTGTGAGATTGACCAAGCGTGGAGATGTGAGCTTTAGAAGATATTTGCATACTTTATTATTTAATTATAAGCTTCAGAATTTAATTCTTAATAAATTAAGTAAATACATTTTCCTAAGCTTATGTTCAGTGCTGATCCTAGCTGTGCAGTAGATGCTGCTTTCTTAGTACAGAAAAGTGTATTTACATGTATTCAGATTTAAAGGAAGAATAGGCAATAAACCTTTTAATTTTCTTTTAGGATGAACTGGTATCCATGTCTAGAACACGCTATTACGCAAACTCTTTGCAGCATAGAATTAAAAACCGGGTATGGCAGACACTCTTAGTTCTTCTCCCAAAGCTTAACCAGGTATTGCTGTTCCTTATTAATTTTAAATAAATAAATAAGTGCCTACTTTCAAGACCTAATTTGGTGTCATGCAAGCTGCATATGTTAAATTACAGCAGGATATGAAAGGCATGTAACCTGTAGCTCACATGGAAGTTCTGTGTAGTAGAAGTTTTGTGTAGTTTGATTCTTTCAGTCTGAAGTCGTGGATTTATGATGCATTTCTAGAGGACACTGGAAACTGATTCTTAGACTTGTGAATTTTAGAAGGCCAGATTGTTCCTGTTAAACGTAGCTAGAAGTTTGTACTGACTATCTGATTGAAAGCTTTTCATTTAGTAAAAACGTTGCTACTTTATGAACAGTCAAGAAGTTGACAGGTGTTACTTTCATCAAGTGCTGCTTCATAAGAAAATATTTGAAAAGTATAATAAAGAAATTAGATGGTTCTAAAATGTTTTAATTTGCATATTAAAATATATATCTAATATTATAATAAAGGTGAGAATGTTCTTTTATTTAATTTTTTTTTTCTTCATGGAAATAACTCTAACAATATACTAAAGGATTGCCTGATTTTGTTTTCTCAGAATTTTTTGTGTGGAACTCTTGACAGAGTTTTTCAGGCTGGATTCAGTAATAATCAGGCATCTGTGAAATACTTCATAGAATGGATTGTTATCTTGAGTCTACATAAATATCCCCAATTCCTTGATAAATTCTGGGATTGCTTTTGCTATGTAAGTAAGACCTTTGGCATTCACTTGAAGAGTAATTTGAACAAAGAGGGTACAGTTTCTCTTCCCATACCTTACTTTCTGTGTATGCCAGTCTTCCTTTAAAAGCAGTGGGCTGTTGAGTAGTTCAGCTTGGAAGTGAGTCTGAGCAATAATCTGAGACATTTAGAAATTTGTGACATAAAAATGGCCAAAGAAAAGTCAATTCCCCCTGTTGGGAGATTTCCTTTTGTGATGTTTTATTCTGGGCAGAGTAGAGCTGGCATAGTGAGTCAGAGGAGTCCAAAGTAAAAGCCATCAGGACCACATGGACGCCCTAGATCCTGAGTCTGAAAGTCTAAGGTACTTGTGGTTTCCTCAGCCCACCTTTGTCTTTTTTGTCACATCCTCTTTGTCAGTGAGAACATGACTTGCATAATACATATTCAATTTGTAGCTTTTAATGTGGACTTCTCTCACAGTGGAGTTCTGTAATGAGATTTTAAAACTGAAGCGGGGTTTGAGTGATGATACCCAAAAGTCGTGAAAGGGTTGACTGAGGAGAGCTGACTATTTCAGAGTTCCTTCCAAAAGCTCAGGCTGTTGGAATTGCTGTCATTTTAGTAGATGATAATCTGTTCAATCAAAGTGATTTCATGCTGATAACAAATGTACTAAATCACAGTGGGCCCATTTAAACCATCAGAGCAAGCAGAAAACAGGTAGATGTATGAAAAAGGAATACAGATTGTATTTTCAGAGGCTCTCCTGGTGTTGAGGAAATACATTTAGTGCAGGTGGCTCGGTGTGCAACTCCAGCGTGAGCTGCAGATTGAGCTCTGGGTAGCAGGAGCCCCAGGCAAGAGGCTGTGGAACGGTGCTGACCCTTTGCATTCCTGGGGGAATACCGTGAACTTCAGTTGAATTTTAGCTCAGTTATACCACTATATACTTCATTCTGATTGTTAGTAAAAAGCAAATAACATGTTAGGAAAAATGAAGTCCTAATAATACTGATGCTGTATTTTAGTAAATTTGGCTGTGGAAACACATAGATTTTTTATAGTGTTAATATTATTGCATGTGCAGAACATGGTGTGAAAATGTATAAAGTATAAAAATACTTAATATATGCATATCTCATGTTACATTTTTTTTTACTTCAGGATGAAGAAAAGCTTAAAACAAGCATCTGCACATTTTTATCAGTGTTGGCCCACTTTGACATCATTCTTCAAAATACCTCAGAGAAGGTACGTTTCTGTAAGAGTGTTCATTCTTTATTCACTTCCAGTGCGTATACAGAGTTCTGAATTGAAAACAGACTGCCAAAATGGTTTAGAAATCTGTTTAATACCTACTTCCTACTAAGGTATCCTTTGTTATGCAAAACACTAACTCTTCCTGTCACCTCTGGAAAATATTTGACTTAGGAAAATCAGCTAAATTAGCAGGTGTTCTGGATACATAGAGCCTGATTACCTGTGAAATTTTCTAGAACAGCTACTCCGGTTTTAACTAAACATGTGGATGCACCTGGGTTTGTTTTTCTTGCTGCTCTTTTAGTCAGGAGTGAGTAGAGTTTTCCTTATAGGTAGAATAATAATTTTTAAAGCAAATGAATACATTTTCAAAGAACAAGTGGGGCTGTAGGTTTTGTCCTAATGAGCTGGAAAGAAGGAAATGAATACCACGTTAAAGCTTTTTGCTTTCCGAAAGGCTTTCTTTTGAAGAACTTTTTCTTGGGCCACTCATAACTTCTGAATGCTATATTAAAAGCTTAACATAAAAGAAGCTTCTTTGTCTTTGTTTCTTTAGAAGCCAGCTTTGAAGAAAGCCCTCATAGTTGTTCTGCAGTGGTGTTTTAACCATAATTTCAGCGTTCGACTTTATGCATTAGTTGCCCTTAAAAAAATCTGGGGTATGTGCAGAATGCTGCATGTGGAAGAATTTGAAGCTCTGACCCCAGTTATTGAATCTAGCCTGCAACAAGTGGAAAACATGCATGGCACAGGGTTAGTAACATTCTTTACAGCTTAACATTGTTCTTCTGAGCCATTTGCAGCAAGTTAAATTTTCTAAAATGGCACTTGATAATTTTTATGGGGTTTTATGGGGTTTTTTTCTCTGTTTAAAAAGAAGTTGGTATGGGGAGACATGAGACAGAAAAAAGCAGCAAAGGGAGGAACCTTGACTTTTTTTTTCAGTAGCTAAAAGCCGACACAACCATAGGCTAGTATGCAGTTTCTGTGGGATACTTCATGCCAAACTCACTGCTTTTGATAATAGAATTTGGAGATGTGTTATGGGCCTTTCTTGGAAAATAAATAAAACTTATTTCTTGGATGCTGTTGGTTTTTTAAAAATGGGCCCTTACTTAATTGTTGAAGTATTTTCTTTCCTATACAATATATCGTAAATAAATTAGGTTGCCTTATGCCAGTCTGACGATAGAAATTTTGAAAATATCCAGCACGTTGCCTTTTTAATATATCTTACATTACTTTCTGCACTTGCAGGAATGCCAGAAGGAACTGGCAGCGAATCCAAGATCACTTCTTCTTTGCAACATTTCATCCAGTTGAAGATTATAGTCTAGAGGCAAGTCCAAGACCACACTATTTGTCTAGTTTTACAACTGTATTTTTTATCTTTTTTGGTATCTTCTAATGTGGGATGAAATTATCAACTATTATTCATTTAAAACCCCGAAAAATTACTTCAACCAGATTGTGAAGGATTTTAGACTAAGATTGCATCTTAGTTTTTCTACTTGATACTGTGTTAAAAACCTAGGTCAGTTAAGAAGAGGTATGTGTGATGAATGTGCCTGTCTGTGGGAGTTAATCAGATTTTATATTTGTGACTGGAAAAGTTCATTCTAATAACCAAACAGTGTCTACTTAGTTGAGGTAGCTTATTAGGATTTTTAAGGCATTTGTTTTCAAAAGTAACTTGAGGTTGCTTAACTGGAGTGTTTGATGTGAATGGGATACAGATATATCACTTTCAGAGCACCTTTTTCAGCCACCTTTTTTGATGTAGCTCAAATAACTGACAGCTGAATAAACACTGAGGAAGGAAGGCAAAAATAAGGGTGCAGATAAATATAAGAGGCAGAAGAACTAAGCTCAAAATACAAGATAAGCATGGATGTGAGTGGGATATATATTTTCACAGAAACAGTGCCATCTTTGACAGAAGAAATTGTTTCTTTTTTTAACTGATGTTCTGTGAAATATTTTTGTGAACACAAATATGCTAAATAGTGGAAAATAAAAGTTTTGAACAGGGGGAAAAACCCAAGAAAGCAAGACTAATATTTGTGAAGCATTTAAATGTATTCAGGGTGCTTCTTCACCTTCGTCTTGAAGCGTGCATTGGGATAAGCCAAAAGTCTGCGTTTTAAACTCTTTGACTGAGTCAGTCCTTCCCTCGGGATGTGTGTTTTTTCCCTCCTTGATAAATCATGGTTAGCCAGATGTATTGGTTGTGCTGAGCTGGATTTTACCACTAGATTTTAATGCTTTCAACTGTTTTCCTTTTGACATTAAATCAATCTGCATCCTTTACCAGAAATTTGTAAGAGTATTTGAAAACTCTTTGGTGTTACACATACAAGATTTTCTCTAGATCCTTGTGCTGAGAAGCATAGTGTTAATTCTTTGGTATTCTAGAATTTCAGAACAATAATCAGTGCAGATCCGCAGGAAAAGTTTAATTAGAGAGAGAATGAGACTAGATTTATGGAAGTTTTGGATAGCACTATAAGTAAAGTTATGAATATTGAGAGACATATTGGTATGCTGTATCAAGTACCAGGAAAAACAAGTATTAAAAGCATAGGAGGCTAGATAATAGACCTGTTCCATTAAACTACCAGGGATTAATTATCTGGTTTTGCTTGCTTTAGTGACGCTCTGCTGATAACAACTGTGTTGCATTGCAGACGATATTTTACACTCTTCCCCGCCTTTCGGAACTCGCTGAAGATGAATGGATCTCCCTCTCTAAGTTTGACAGATTCACTGATGTTCCTTTGCCAGCAGCATTTCAGCGGTACCATTCCCGAAAAGAACTTCGTGAGCTGAAACCGAGTGACTGGTCTCAGCAAGACATGGGTAAAATATAGCCAATCTGTATTAATTTTAATTAATTGAATGGAGTAGCTGTGTACATCTGTATTCAGTCTGATCTCTGGTTTTCAGCTGAAGTAAACTTGCATCTATGTGAGCAGATCATACACCATAAAATAATAGTAGATGACAGATGATATCTCCAGTATTACCATTTGGATTATCTTCCTTATTGAAGCACTAGTTTCACTCCCACTTGCATATCCATATGAATATACAGTTTGTTGTTACAGGTTCACATTCGGCTGAAGCAGACAGCCAGACAGAGTGGACTGATGTTCAGAAGAAGATTATACCCTGGAAGAACAGTACTCCTAGCTTAGACTTGGAAACGGCATTTCAGGATCGTGCTGCTAAACTTGGCAAATCGAACAGCAGATTGATTGTGGTGGCTTCACTTATTGATAAACCTACCAATTTAGGAGGTAAGGTTGATTGCACATTTTCAAACTTTTGTTTTAGACCTTGGAGCACACTTAGATAATAGAAGTTAATTTCATTTTATGTTGATAGTTAGAAAATCATTTAAGTACTGCTCAGAAGAATAGATCATTATCCTGAAAAAACTGCTAGCCAAAGAAAATACTACCCTTCACTTCAGAGAAAGGAGCCTTCTACAGTTACATTTTAAGGAAAAAAAAGAAGTACTTACACATAGTATGTATTAATTAATTAGAATTTTGCTGTAAATCATGCTCAGTTTCTTGCTGATTTTATATTTGCTACATTGAGTTTTTCAACTGTGTATGCAGTTAAAGGAAATGATTTGCTTTTCCATTTTTATTGTAACAATGAAACCAAATCTTGTAAATGTACTAGATTCTCATGTCTGTTGGACAGCAGACTCCCATTTCCTGATTACAATTGCCCTCATGATGTGTCAGCTGTGACCTAATAAATCCTGCAGATACTTTATTGCCATTGTGTTTCATGTTGTTAGCAGTTTAAGTAACTGCGGTGAGTAATGAAAAGCCCACAGGCTGGTGCTGTCTGCATCGTAATGCTGTTATGTGTCATCCTCTGAAGCCTTTCATTTAACAGGTGCAGGATTTAAAGCTTAAGCTTGTGTGTGGATGTGTCTAACCATGCATCCTTGCTAAGGTTTGGACACTTAGCTCCTTACTTTGTGTAATTAGTATTGTAAAAAGTTGTCAGACACAGTGCTTTTCTAATTTTTACAGTGCTTTTCTGATTTTTCATCTCTCTGCTAAGTTACAGAACATTTTTTTCCTGTAATTTATATGAAACAAGGTGTGGCTTGGAAGACCTGAAACCTATTAAAAATAGATTACAAAAGTACCCATTTCTCTTTTGCATTCTTTTTCATTTTCGCTTGGTGTTTATTTTCTACACAAAAAGCACTTTAATTCTTGTTTTTCTAGGTTTATGTCGTACAAGTGAAATATTTGGGGCATCTGCACTAGTTGTTGGCAGTCTTCATTATATACAGGATAAGCAGTTTCAGCATCTGAGTGTTTCTGCAGAGCAGTGGCTCCCCCTTGTTGAGGTGAATGGAAACATTTTAATAGCTAAAAAGTGTACTCAGCATCTTCAGTTTGTCAGATGCATAGTTCAGTGTCTCACATTTTTCATTTTGAAAAAAATATATTTTTGTTTAATGGAAGCTCCTGCTGTTATCTCTGACACTTAATCTTGTATGGTTTGGGTCAACCTTATAAAAAGAATTTAGAAAATACTTGCAATTTCTTGTTGCTGTGATAAACTGATTATGTGAGCTGTCATTGTTACATTTTACTTGTGGTGGGTTGGAATTTAATGTTTATAAAAATTGAACAACATTTATCTTGCTTGGTCCATTGCTTTTGGTAACTTTCATAGGGATAGTCTCAGAGTTTGCCTGAAATTTACTTGTGCCAAGCTTTTAGAACCTATTATCCCCTACAAAAATGAGGGTACCAGCCTGTATTTGTAATGTTTGGTAGAAAATATTTCTGTGATACAGCAATCACTTTTGCAAGATCAGCTGTAAGTCATCTGAAAGATCCAGTGCAAACCCCACTGTATTCATTTTCAGCCTATTTTCAGAACAAGATAGCTGTAGTGTGTTTTGCCTAAAACAGAATGCCGATGGACACGTTGTGCCTAATCTCTGTACAGAAGTGTACTGATGGTAGAGCTCCTGTTGCATGAAGAAATTGGCATTTTAATACAAATCAGCAGTTTAGAGAGTAGGATGCAGAGAACTAAGAAATTCTGCACTTCGAACAAGTTGCATTGCAGTTTCAGTACTGCCTGCTCTATTGCACTGGGAAGGAATTTCAAGTTAAATAACAACTATGCACCTTGTCCCTATGCAAGAGTGACTGACGTTCAGATGTAAAGCTTGTAGCTATCAAAAGCCTAGAGAAGCCTTTCTTCATTGTATTGGTGGAGGTGTTTTGTGGCGTTACCTAACCTTTTGTGCTACTGCTGAAGAGCTTTAAAATGTTAAGCTATGTATAAGGACAGAGTCTTTGGGGATAAAAGTCATTCATCTTAAAAAGTGTCCAAGTAAATTGGTTTTTTCAGAGTAACTTCAGAAGTTTAAAAAAGGTGATATTTAAGTATTTTTATATTTCTCTCTACTTTTAATGGACAGGTGAAACCATCTCAGCTTGTTGATTATTTACAGCAGAAAAAAACAGAAGGCTACACTATTATTGGTGTGGAGCAGACAGCTAAAAGTTTTGATCTTACAGAATATTGCTTCCCAGAGAAATCACTGTTACTGCTGGGGTAAGAGCACACACTGTTTTGTAAATCTACCTCTTGCAGTCCATCCCTTTCTCTAGTCAGAGTTTGGTCATATGAAAACAAAGTGACGCTGGGAAAGGTGATTTTAGAATGGGAAATGATTATGGAAAGAGCAGAGCTTGGCTTTGTGTGCTAAGGACCAGGAGGTATTGATATCTACTGAATGGCCCTTCTCATATATTAATAACCTGACCATATACTGTAGCGCCTTTTAATAACAGGTGAAGGTAGCAACAGCATGGGTTGTATTTTTCTGGGAGTGCTAAAGACATCATTTGTTCAGTTTAGTTATCTGGGGCCCTGTGTGTGTGGGCTGTGGTGAGTTCAGCGGGGAGGAGGCTGCGTTTGCCCTGCTGAACTTGGTGAGGAGGGCTGGAGCAGACCGAGTGTGCATAGCTGGGAGATCATTAAAAGTTAAGGATGAGGCACAAGATGAAGTTTTTGCAGTACAAGCAGAGTATAGGACAACTTCAGAGAAAAGCAGTTACCAGTTTCTATAAGGAGACGAGCCTCAGATGTGATACAAAGGGGAGGCTACTTACAGAAATCTACAGTAAAGCACATGCAAGTCAGAAAGCTCCTGGCATTGCAGGGCTACTGAGTGAGAACAGGAGGAAGGGCCTGGCTATCCTCTCAGGACAAAGTTTTTTCCAACTTTTTTATATGTAGCTTGTCTTCAGAATGGAGCGCTCATAATCACTTTGTTCTCTTTTAATTAAAGACAAGTTTTAATTACCAGTAAACTTCGGTATCCTCTGGTGTGCTCAGTTTTGACATTCCTTCACGCCAAGATCTGAATGTAAAGTGGGCAGTTGAGCTTTCCTGCTGTGCCAGCAGCTTCATACCATGGTCATTTCGCTATATATGGAGTTTAAAAACAAAAGCAGAGTGTCGTCATGTTGGGTGCTCAGCTATTGCTGGACCACTGAACTGAAAATTGAGTCTTCCACCACTTTTTTTACTGTCAGTAAAAACTCAGGTTTTTTTCCACCAGTCAACTCTCCCCATGTGTTTTTTTTTGTTGTTTTTTTTTTTTTGTAATACTGTTTTTAAAAAATTCATTTCTCATCATCAGTTACCCTGTAGGCAGATGCACCATTTGTCAAAAGGTGTTTGGATGCTGTTGTGACTTTTGTATTTTTTGCCTTCTGGAACACACATGCTGCCCTCTCTCAGATACAAGTTACTGTTTCTTCTTTACTAGAAATGAACATGAAGGAATCCCAGCCAACCTGATTCACCATCTGGATGTCTGTGTGGAAATTCCTCAGCAGGGCATTATTCGGTCACTCAATGTTCACGTGAGCGGAGCTCTGCTGATCTGGGAGTACACAAGGCAACAAGTGATCAAGCAAAAACAACAATAATAACTTCCCAGAGTCTCGTGCCTTACTGTACAGCTGGATGGCTTCCTTCGGTGCTACAACGTGAAATTCTGAATAGATGAGATACAAACTCAGGGTGAACAAGGATTCTTAACTTTTGCATGTTCTGTTCTCTGTAGTGTTCAGAGTGACTTTTAAAGGCCTTAATACTTTACCTCCTGAAATCGTTGCATTGGAAATAAATACTATTTATATTGCATGTGGTGTGTGTGTGTGTTTTTTCTGCTATTTGAACCATCAGCACAGTACTGAGAACAATCCGAGATTCAAAACACAGGATTTTTACTGCAGTTGCTTCAATTGTGGTGACTCTGCTTGAAATGGAAGTGGTGCCCTTAGCTGAAGTATTTAATGATTCCAGCACCTAGACATACTAGATTATATAATTTTTGGAAGGCAACTTCACTCACATAATTACGTTCAGTGCTGCTCCTTGTTTAAATGCCTTCTACAGTCACATTTATTAGTCCTGCTGTAAACAGTCTGTACCTTTAAATAAATCACTTAATCCAATTCTACAAAAGGTCATAATGTGAGAATTGTGGTAAATAACAACATACTTCTAGTGACTGAAAACCTATCACCAATGTAAAAATTCCTACTGCTTATAAAAATGAGCATACTCAAAACAGACAAATTAAGTATCATATGCACAGGATACTTTAGGTCGTCTGATAACCACTGCTATATCAATTAATGTCTGACTTTATTGTAAAATGCAGTTTCTTTGAAATACTTGGTAAATGACAAATACAAATTACATTATACAACGCACTGCTTTCAACAAGAAAGGCAAGTTGGAATGGACTTCCTTATTTTAGGAAAAAGCTGGTTCACTTACTGAAAAACAGTATTCTGTTTAGAATTTTCTCTTTAGAATATGTACATCACAGTATTAAATAATCATTTATTCCTGTGAAACAGTTTCATGAATTATACATTCAAACCCTTACATTTGTGAACAACCCTGCACCATATTTCTTTGACTTAAACTCATCAAAAAGCTGTCCATGAACCTTTTTTTCAGCAGACACATGAGACTTGGTAACAAGAAGAGCAACTGCATGTCAGGGAGACAGCCACGTTACCAGTTCCTGCACTCAAGCAGCTTCTGTTCCTTTCTCTTGCTTCTTCCTTCTGTAGTTACTCTCACTTGATTTATTTTGAAAAGAGAGTTCCTAAGACTTTCCAGCAGCTTCTGGAGGATGATACCCTTCTGTTTCAAGCTTTTTTTTGTATTTTAAAAAGTCTCTTCTTTTGTCAAAGTGTTTAACCTGTTTAAAAAGAGAAAAGATGTTCCTTAGAAGAAACTAGCAAGAGGAAGGGGCCTTTGTGTAAACAGTCTGATCACTGAACTTAAGGAGGATTTTAATACACTAGGTCGGAGTTTCTTCTGTTTAAGTAGAAGACTACAGAGTGGCGTGTTCAGTTTTTGGGGGTTCTTTACTATTTTGAAAGTGAACTTTAGTTTCTTTAAGTTCACTACCCTATTACTTCATGAAGATCTTATAGAAGCAGTCTGTTGCTTTTCTCTTTTCACTGCTATGAACAAAAATTATTTGTGATGCAAAGATAAGTCCAGCAGCTTTTCTGTGGTATCACAGCCTACGTAACGTCTGAGTTCAGTGTCTAGAACCACTGATCTGCATGCTGCAAAGCACTGCAGATGAGACCATCATCCCTAGAGATAACAAGTAGCAGAACTGTACTGTTCAAAGTGTAAGTCAGTGCAGCAGCTGTGAAAGTACTTGGGCTTTTTAACTGACTTCAGTCTACCACCTGCATCAGGAATGGCGCAGCCCCTCAGATATCACTGTTACTAAAGGGCAGTGCCTATTAAAAAAGTTAAGAATTACAGCTTGAACTCAGGAAACTAAAAACCAACACGAGTGGGTTACGTGCAGGCAGGTGCCTTACTGTGAAATTATGCTGCATGAAAAAAAGGTATTTTCAAGCACAAGCTATCAGATACCAGTCTTAAAATGCCATATAATTGCAAGATCTGTGTGGCAGCTCCCTTCTGTACGGGTCTTTCTTCTTTCGTAACAGGAATTTCTGGGTACTTCTAACTAAAAGCTTTCAAGTATCTTCTAAAGCTTTTTTTTTTTTTTTTTAATTAAACAATAATCTTGTGTGTTTATCTCGAAGTCTGAGACCGTCTTTTCCTTTCCCTTTGTACTCTACCCTTAACACTGCTTTTTTTAGTTCCCGGGCCAGTCGGGTGTGCTCAGGAGCTGTCCTTTCCCAGCAAGCCAGACGTGTGCAAACCAAGCTACGCCTGGCACGGCTGCAGGGTTCTCTACGGGAAGCTCAGGCTACCCGGGCTCTGCGCTGCAGGAAGCTGGAGCTGCCATCCCCAAGCAGCAGCTGCATCCCGCCGCCGCTGCCCGGGATGCGCGGACGGTGCTCACCCACTGCTGCGGGCAGCGCGACTCGAAGGCCCGGCGCAGCTTCTCGCACTTGGCGGCGTCATCCCCGTGGCTGTCCAGGCACTGCCAGAACTCGTCCCGGGCCCCCCAGCACGCCTTCCTCTCCTCCATCGTCGGCGCCGCCATCCCGGCTGCCGCCCTGAACGCAACACGCGGCCGCTG